>CM067510.1:3793838-4113784 GCA_034509495.1 Acestrorhynchus altus | reverse complement strand
CTGAGTGTGTGTGTGTGTGTGTGTGTGTGTGTGTGTGTGTGTGTGTGTGTGNGTGTGTGTGTGTGTGTGTGTGTGTGTGTGTGTGTGTGTGTGTGTGTGTGTGTGTGTGATTGTGTGTTGCTCCTGTGGTTGCCCCAGTGTTCTATGATGGTTTGTAGTGGGGAGTACAGACAGACAGGAGGATGGAGAGAATTAGTAGAGCCTAGTGAGAAGGCTTTGAACTCCAGACCCATCCACAGATCCACAGGGTGCAGCCAGTGATTAACAACAGCTGCAGCAGTAGTTTGGGAGACACCGCTCGTGTGTAGACGTGTCATTCGTGTGTGAGTGAGAGAGTGAGTGAGATAATGTGGTGGGCTGTCAGCACATTATTCCTTAAAGCCTTTTACTTGTTATTAAAAAACATATTCTAATAGATACGATTGCTGTTTTGTTATTTTTGTTAGGGTGTGTGTGTGTGTGTGTGTGTGGGGGGGGGGGTATGTCAGAGGTACCCAGCTCTAGCCCAAATATATATATATATATGCCCAGACCTCCCTCTCCCCCGACACCTCAGCCAGCTCCCCGGGAGGGACCCCGAGGCATTCCCAGGCCAGCTGAGAGACATAGTCCCTCCAGCGTGTCCTGGGTCTACCCCGCGGTCTCCTCCCAGTGGGACGTGCCTGGAACACCTCCCTGGGGAGACGTCCAGGGGGCATCCGAAAAAGATGCCCGAGTCACCTCGACTGGTTTCTCTCGATGTAGAGGAGCAGCGGCTCTACTCTGAGCTCCTGCCGGGTCACCGACAGAATTCTGACTTTGTATTTGGCAAAATCTAATCTAAGTTTAAGGTATCTGGATTCTAGCTTTTACATGTCAGTATTTTATCAGTTTCGGCCTGAACAGAGTCACGGTGCACAATTCAGAGCATCGGGCACAAGGCAGGAATACCCCCTGGAAAGGGCAGGAGTGTTTACCGTATACACACTCACACCTAGGGGCAATTTAGCGTAGTCAGTACACCTACCATGTGCATTTTTAGAAGGCAGGAGGAGACCGGAATTTTGAGGAATGTCGTAAATGAACTGCAGAAACAAAGAAGATGGTGATTAAAATAATTTTGTGTTTAGAGTTCATGGCCATGTTCTCCGTCATTTCTTATAATCAAAAAAAAAAAAAGGAAAAGAGGAAACTGTAGCCTCAAACCCGTCGATACAGAAAGCAAGACAAACGTATGTATCTGTACTTAAGCTGTTTAATTAATTATTTAATTGCTAATTACATAAAAAGTATGGCAAAGTGCATGTAGCAGTTCTAGACCTCTAAGGCTTATCCTCTGTCTTCCCCTCCTCACTCTGATCATCAGTCGTCTCAAGTGACTCATCTGTTCTTTTCACTTCTTCTGCACCTGTGATCCTGGGAAGCCTGAGCATGCAGGTCCACAGTGACCCATTTTTTGGGAACCCTGTCATCTGCCTATGGGGTTTCCATTTATCCCCACAGATTTGGTACTCCAAGGTCAGACTGCGGTTCACGGTGAATGCTGAGTCCCCTCGCACCATAGCTGTGAAAAGTGCCCCCTTGCTGTTAACATAGTGTCCCGGCATGGACGTCCACTGGCCAGTGGTGATGTTGTAGCAGTCCATGAGACAGCGCAAAAAATCATCACAAGGGCCATTCCTCATTACATACAACTTGTCGCCATGCGCCGCCATGCAGTGGCCATAACTCTGAGGCCGTATCAACGTGGTGGTTAAGTTCCATTCGTCCTTGAGAGGAACGTATTCATAGATATCCGTAGTCTCAGGAGGCTTCCAGAAACACACAAAGATCCTTCTCCGTGCCACTGCACTCGCTGCCCCCGCCACCGGACGGGGCGCGTGCTTCACCAAAGTCCACTCGCGAGTGGAAACATCACACACTTCCGAAGAAGATATGATCCTCTTGTCATACTCACCACCAAAGGCATATAAACATCCTTCGTGACCCAAAAGGGTGAAGTTGTACCTGGGCTGCTGAGGCCCGTCAAACATGCTCCAAGAGTTGCTGAGTACATTGTAGCAGAAGCTGAAGTCTACTGTCTCCTTGCTAATCCCTCGCACGCCTCCCACCACATACAGCTGGTTGTCCACCACAGTCACCCCAGCCATGGAGGTGCTGGCGTCTGTGGGCAAGTCAGTCAGGAACCTCCAATCTCCTTCCTCTTCATTCAGGTACCATACTGTCCTATAGGAATCCTGAAGAATCTTCATAGAAGGGGTGTGTGTCCCAAGAGCAATGAAAGAAGCAGATGAAAGCGACTCCACATAGCAAAGCATCTCCTCTGGTAGAAATTCTGCTGCTTCCTGTAGGTCCTGAAAAGCATCACGGATGAATAGGGCAGCACTGTGAAATAGCCTCCGCAGGCCAAAAACGGCTGCTGTATGGTAGAGGAGGAAGCAGTTGTCTGTGTCCAGGATGTCTATAAGGTACTGGATCAAGGCTTCCACTTGAAGAAAGGCAGCACATTCTGCAGCTTCCACAATCTCATCTGGGTCCCTGATACTTGGCTTTTCGCCCCTGGAAACAGACAAAGCGATTAGGAACCCCCTTGCCTTCAGGCCCCCCTGCAAATGAAGCTCATCCTGATGGCTTTCCCTCATCCCAGAGCGGAACAGAGCGCGGAAGTACTCTGAATTCTGCTTCAGGAAGGCTTTATCCACAGTAAACACACTACCATCCACCCACACCCTCAAGGAATCCGTCGACCCCAATCCCTCTTCCAACCCAGACGCTTCAAACTGGGCCATAGGGCTCCTGTCCAGTTCCAAACTGCTGGGAGGCTCCATAACACCTCCAGCTTGTCTTCGTCCACGTAGCAATTCATCCACTCTGACCATGTGGCCTGAAAAAAGGTCCAAATAATTATTGTTTTTGTCCAGACTTGACGCTAAACATAAGTGTGTCAGTGGTACAGCCGTGTAACAGACACACTTCTCTCCTGTTGCTGAAAATAGGGCAACCCCTAAAGATAGCAACAAGGCCGGTCACCGGACCCAGTCAGGAAAGGGAGTGTGTTGGATACAGCAGACAGAAAGAGTCCAGTCTTATAAATAGTGGGTAATATTGTTCTAAGGGTCAATTTTCTAAATCCACATTCTAAGTTGAGACTTTCAGTTGTGATCATTTATTGTCATTGCAATTTAGTCTCATTTTAGTTTAATCCAGAATTGGGGAGTGGACATTTGTCATGTCTAGGGCTGTCAAGCATTGAAGTAATGAACTTATTGTTGATCATGTTATTAGTATTTTATTTAATGGCTGTGAACAAAGACTTGTGAACAAAAGTGAACAACAGTGAATTGAAAGCAAATTGAATAACAAAGCATGCATAACAATTCATCAAATTATATTACCGTATTTTCTGGACTATAAGCCACTACTTTTTTTCTACGCTTTAAACCATGCGGCTTATAATGTGTTGAGCTTATTCTTCTTATATATGTTATTTTCCAGATTTTTTTTTTAACTTTGCGGGTGTGGCTTATATTCTGGTGTGGCTTATAGTCTGGAAAATACGGTTATAAAGCAATAGAACATAAGAGGGGGTGTGTTACGATTAAATAACAGCATGACTGAAGAAGCAGCTCCAGCTCCTTACACAGACCAACACATTAAACTCCACTCACTCACTGCACAGCCTGCAGCTCCTTCTCCAGCTCCTTACACACACCAACACATTACACTCCACTCACTCACTGCACAGCCTGCAGCTCCTTCTCCAGTTCCTTACACACACCATCACATTAAACTCCACTCACTCACTGCACAGCCTGCGGCTCCTTCTCCAGCTCCTTACACACACCAACACATTAAACTCCACCCACTCACTGCACAGCCTGCAGCTCCTTCTCCAGTTCCTTACGCACACCAACACATTAAACTCCACTCACTCACTGCACAGCCTGCAGCTCCTTCTCCAACTACTTAAATACTCATTAAAAAGACCCATTCAAAATGTTTATTTTGACCTTTAGTTGTGGGTTTTAGGTCATTCTAACAGTACAGGAGTTATTGGCGTTATTTTGTTAGTGATAACATTCAGTGCAGTGATACATCTTCGTGAAAAACTGTGCTGTTATGGTGAAATAACATCGTTAGAATACTTAACCAATCAGCTTGCATTGCTAGAACTAACTATTGAATAATGGGAGGTTAGTATTTGTATTATTGTGTCTGCTACAACCCAGAGTTGTAGTGATCACCAAAGAAGATGAACATCACTACTGTATCTCAGGGCCTACAGAGGGTCAGAGTGAGTTCAGAAGATGATCAGGAGGTGGTGACAGCTGTTCGGAAAGCATATCAGTGGTTAATAAGTCTGTTAACAGTGCTGATTATTTTCCCCTCTACCCTCTCTACCCCAGGACTGTTTGGGCCCAGGCCTGTGTTTTCACTGAGCTGGATTCTTGGCATGGGAACCAGGGATTTTCCATGTTCTGGGTGTTCATTTGGTCTCATTCCCACTTGTCTTTTTTTTTTTCCTTTCGTCCTTTTTTTTTCTTTCTTAAAGACTGGCGCTCTCTCCTTATTTATGCCTGCCTCCTGATCTGCTTCCTCCTCAGAATGGGTTTCTGTGGTGATGAGAGAACAGGGGGGCTGATTGTTTGAACAAAGAGAATTGAGGTTCAAGATGAGGGTCTAGGCACAGACGGGTACAGTACACGGGACTGTTACTTACAGTGTGTGTGCTTTCTTGTCACACTTATCAGCATACGCTGCAAATATCCCGCTGTTCCTGGAGTATGGCTGGACAGGACCTGGGGTCTTGGTTCTGACCTTTGGCCGAAGCCAAAGCTGCATCGATAATACGTTTGAGAAGGAGGAAGCAATTGCGTTCTCTTTCTTTTTAATCACTGGCAGATGCACAAGAACGTATACGCTGCTTTTCTTACCTCCCAGAGTATTCTCTGCCTGTTACAGTGTCACAGGGTGAGGGAGGAAAAGAGGGAGCTGTGGGTGTAGAGTTATGAGAGTGTGTGAGAAAAATAGTTTCCATTTAGCTCAGTTGAGGCCCTCCCGAGCTTGTGTGTGCTATATGTAGGGCTGCTCCTGCTCCTTTTCCCACCAGCTCCTTGTTTTCCGGGTACTGCCCGCCCTTTCCATCTTACAGGAATAGTTCAATATAAAACTGACGTTTAGGTTCAATTTACACCATAGTGTCTCAACTCAAATGGAGTCAATCAAACAACATGATTGATGCTTCTTTTGTTTTGCACTGGAGCTACTAAGTACTGAGTACTAAGCTATTTGGGAATCAGTTAGGGAACCAGCCTTGGACCTTGGAAGCCTTGGAAGGTTGCTGGTTTGAATCCTTGAACTGCTAGGACATGACCGAAGTGCCACTCCCTGGACCCCTGCCCACTACACGTGTGCTCACTAGTGTGTGTGTGTGTGTGTGTGTGTGTCACTGTGTGTGTGAATGAACAAATTCCCATCTGGTCGACTGGTCACTAGTTGTCATTCAAGCATAAGAAAAACTTTCGCTTTCACTCACAGTCAACATCCTGTGTCTCCACCAAGGCTCTGTGCCAGTTGCTTACGAACACGCCTCTGTCTTTGTTTCGGAACGAACATTTATTCTCTCAGTTAACCCCGCTGACCCCTGTGGCCACTTCACCTTCAACAAATAGGCATCTAAACTGAGCAGCAGAAGGAAGCATAAGGCTTCAATCAAGTGTAAGGAGAGTCTCTCTGTGTCAGTAATCCGGCATGATGAATCAACATAAATCAACATCGTGGTTCACAAGCCAAGCAGGACCCTGTTTTCTCTGTGTGGGTGGTTAATATAGGGGAGGCTCAGGGCTGTGTGTTTTGCCCCAGGGCAGGCGTCACTGTGTGACGGGGTATCATATGCAGGGATTTAGTGATGTTTTGAGTTGACTGATTTGGGAAACCCACTAGACCACTCCACACCCAGCTAAAACCATTACTCCTGCAGGCAAACACGTGTGGAATTCCTGTCTGAACCGCGTAAGGCTGAGGTCAGAGGGAGCTCAGATTTAGGGTGGAGGAATTCCCCCTCACCGAGAAAGGCCTAAAGAAAAGACAGGTGCACAAATGAAGAGCCCCTGAGTTTTACTTATTGTGTATGATGCAGAGGGTTCACACCAAAACCTAGAGAGGTTCATCCGAGTAAACATCGTTCCTATGTTTTTCCTCTCACTTTGTGCCGGAAATGCGAGATTGTAGTGACTATGTGTCGAGTGGGTTTGCTAGAACTTCATTATCCGTAAGCTATAATCATGAATCTCTCTCTCTTTCTATAGCCTATAATAGCAAGGGAGCCCTTTCCTCTGCCCCCAGCACCAGCATGTCTGGAGTCTCCAGAAGGTTACTATGAGGAAGCTCAGCCCTACGATTCGACTCTCAATGGTAAGCCTTCCACTTGGACAGCTCTCACTATGTCATGGCACGTTTTACAGCAAGTGTGGGACCCAAAACGTTGCAAGATCATTAGGTGACAGAATAAATCTTTACCCAACACAAGTTAAAGCAGCAATTTCTTTGAGTTCAGGAATCCAACCAGAACCCTTGTTGGCTACTGCCACCAAATTCTAGGTAATGTAATTGAGAGCTCCCATCTCCAAATTTGGTCTGCAGCTTTTTGGAAGGTTCTCCTCTCGACACAGAGGACCCTGTGGCTAGGGAGCACAGAACAGTGATGCTCTTTGTTCAGCTGCACTGGGTCCTCTGGCACTGGACACAGTGAAGGAACGTTGACTGTGAGCCCAGGAAATGGAGGGCAGCTGAAGAAGGGTCTGGGGTGCATAGAGCGATCTTGGGAGGGATGATTTATATCTTCAGCAAATGTGCAGAAAACACAATGACTTGATCAAGCAGCTGTCGGCAGTGGAAGAAAGGATGATGAAATGTCCATTAATAAAATTGTACTTCTAATAAACGAGGACACCCAATGAAAACCATTGTGGTTTTGAATATATTTAAATATATGGACATTTGAGCTTTAATTTTGCATTGATGCTTTTCATCTTCAGAGTCTCATGTTTGCAGTGTCAGACACCCTAAACTATGACGTCACCCTTACAGATTCATCTGACCTGCTTTTGTTTTCAAATCACAGATCATATCATATTTACTCTCATATGTCTTTTATTTCTCACTTTGGAGGCTTGTGATGTTTTGTTGTCATCACAGGCACCACAAATTTCCCACTTTACAGCCCAACTCTTTAAAATTTGAAAGCATAAAGGCCCACAAGAAAACAAAGCTCAACATTTTAGGTGAAATTGTTTTGACTTTTACGAGAATCACGGCCTGAATAACAGATTAAAACAGCACGTCTTTGTGAAAGCATCCGTCCCAAACGTCCCTCACAAACACGAGCAGTAAAGATGCGTCTCTAACACCAGACATGTCTAGTTATAAAATGTGCACTTCTTTAAATCTGTCTGAAAGCTGTCTCTGTATGTCAGACGTCATGTCGACAATCTGCCTACTTATGGTATCACATCTGATTTTGCATTTTCAGAGGAACAACTTCATTTCTTCATTTTAGAAACTTCATCCCCTGTTTGCTAATTGTCTGCATTAGATTCCCACAGCTGTTTGTCTTGCTGTACTTCTGCTATATTATTATTTGTTCATTATTATTAATGATTATAATATTTAAAGTTTGAGAACAATTGATCTCGACTTTCACTTTTACTAAAAAGTATTTTTCACAGACCTTTATGTGTCATTAACAGCCCACTTTAGATGACTGCCTCCCCCCGAGGATGGGCCTGCAGACCACTAGAGAGTGTTTCATGGTCCACTGGTGGCCCTGGTCTGTGCTGTGATCAGTTAGGGCATCTGTTTCTTTCTGCTTGAGGGGAAAATGATGAACTTGTGACATGCAGGGGGTCATTATTGTGGTTTTACTGAGCTGATCTACATTCTGGACAAACATAATGGCACAACTTCTTATTCTTATTTGGTGCATTGCTGTGAGGATTTGATTGCATTCAGTGACAAGAAAGCTCAGGATGTTGAATAAGCCCATCTCAAAAGAATGAGGAACCATCTTTCCAGAGAACATAGTTCTACTGATCTAAGTGATTGGATTCAAATGTTCTTACTTAGATTTCCACTGAAGGTTAAACCAGTTATGTGACAGTGGAGATGTGCTCTCTTGATTGTGAGAATGTCAAAGATAATGATATTTGATTATATCTTCTCTCCACTCATTTGCAGGACCTGCAAACACGTCTGCTCTTAACTTAAAAAATGGAACCATTTAAACTGTACTATGAACCAGGTTTTCTCAACCTGTGGGCCAGGGATCACCAGTGGGCTGTGATGCACTCTCTAGCTGTAGGCACAGCCTTGGGGGGAGGCAGTAGTGCATAGTGGGCTGTCCATGCCATATGCCATTTTCCTGGCAGCCCAAGTACTTCATATTCAGCTGAATGCAATTGTGCCCTAACTGAGTTACTTGACCTTTCTTCACCTTCACAGATGAAGCAGATGCAGTGAGCAGCTCTTATGAGTCTTATGATGAAGAGGAGGTGTCAAAGGAACAACCATCTACCGCCCAGCACCAGTGGCCATCCACAGAAGCATCCATTGAGCTGATGAAGGACGCACGGATCTGCGCATTCCTCTGGAGGAAGAAGTGGCTGGGCCAGTGGGCCAAGCAGCTGTGCGTCATCCGAGAGAATCGTCTCCTGGTAGGTGATCTCAGAGCCAGTGTCACACACACCCCATTCCCACCCATTCAATGACCCACTAATAGTGTCCATAGTCAGTCCACTCAGTTACAGAGTGTAACATTAATCATTTTAAGGTTGTTATTATCGTCATGTATAATGACAATTTAATCTTCCAGATTCCAGATTCCGTGATTAGTTGCATGCTTTTGTTTTTGTGTGAAGTGCTACAAAAGCTCAAAGGACCAGACTCCCCTGCTGGATGTCAGTCTGATGGGATGCAGCGTCATCTACAAAGAGAAACAGCTCAAGAGGAAAGAGCACAAGCTGAAGATCATCCCGCAGGGTGGAGAGGCCATCGTGCTGGGCCTACAGAGCAAAGAGCAGGCCGAACAGTGGCTGAAGGTGAGGCTAAGAAAAGCACTCTCAAGCAGTGGCTCTCAGTTTCGACAGTGAATGATATGCAGGTGATTGTTCACACAGGTGATACAGGAGATTAGTCCCAAATCTGCAGAGAGCTCAGACATCTCGGATTCCCCCAGGCTCATATGCACTAAGGTATGTGCTGAAAATGTTTACAAGTAAATAGGAAATGTTTGTCCAAGCACTGACATGCAGTGTATGCATTATAGAGAGCACTTTTCATACAGGCCTAGGGTTAGGGGTTAGGGTTCAGTTTAGGGTTAGGGGTTAGGGTTCAGTTTAGGGTTAGGGGTTAGGGTTCAGTTTAGGGTTAGGGGTTAGGGTTAGGGTTAGTTTTTTTTAGCTTATTAACCATAATAATCCATAAGCCTTATTGATTGAAACACAAATGGCTTTTTGTGCTTATGAAAGGAAATAGGGATCATCTTGGCAGAGTTGCAGATTCACAATACTGTCTCGGTGACAGTGTTTGTATTAGATATACAGTGACCGGCACAGCCTTGCACAAACATGCACAATCATGCTTTCCTATTCAAATCACTTACAGATCAAGGGTTGTATGGATATTTTAAGCCACTGATATAATAATAATAATAATAATAATAATAATAATAATAATAATAATAATATATCCATATATGAACAATCAAATTTAAAATGTATTTGTTTAAAGCAGCTTTACAGGAATCAAAAATAACAAGACAGCATGAAGCAAAGGATAAAGACAGACATTCGTGCAAGCATTATGATCCGAGGGTCGCAGGTTTGAATCTTGGGTCCTGCTGCTTTCCATCAGCAGAGGGTATCTGAGAAAGCAAAAATTGTCCAGGCTCTGTCTGGGAGGGTAGATGGCGATCTGTCCCCACATGCTGGCTGGAACAGGTGTCTGGAGTTGGGGAGCACATTGGCTAGCAATAATGTGAATGGCTTGACATACAGTATCAGAGGAGGAATGTGCTTGTCTTCACTCTCCTAGTGTTGGGAAGCACCACATACAGTGCTGGGGTTGCTGCCCCCAGGTCCAGGTGTGCGTGGGCTTGCTGCCCCTCATCACTAGTTTGTCTTCATGGTCATGTCCACAGAGGGGTA
Source organism: Acestrorhynchus altus (assembly GCA_034509495.1). Lineage (NCBI taxonomy): Eukaryota > Metazoa > Chordata > Actinopteri > Characiformes > Acestrorhynchidae > Acestrorhynchus > Acestrorhynchus altus. The sequence continues at coordinate 4,103,603 of CM067510.1, read as the reverse complement.
AAATGCAGAGGTTGAATTCTGCTGTTCAGTTCTTTGCATTTGTTGAGAGATCTCTTAATAAGCTGAGTAAATGAAAGGAAGGCTGTTCTTTCCTTCTGCATGAAGAGTTTTATATCAGTAAACGACAAAAAAAAGAAAAAGAAATGAGGAACAGGCTGTATAGCGTTATTTCTTCTGCCCTGCAGGGTGAGCTTAATGAGAGATATTCCGTGGCCTCGGAGAGTGGCAGCAGTACAGACAGCCATGCTGAGAACCTCGAGACTAAAGATGGTGAGATTGTCTTTGCCTCTCTTCCTCTGTGTGTGTGTGTGTGTGTGTGTGTGTGTGTGTGTGTGTGTTTGGGTTATTTTCTCAATAAATGTTCATTTTGATGAATTTCCATTTCCATGTAGTTAAAAAGAAATATGGTGCTGGCCTGAAGTTAAGCAATCTGATGAACATTGGGAAAAAGAAGATTTCCTCTTTGGAGAGTCCAGAGAAGTGTGTGGACATATCAGGTAGATCAATGCAGATACAGTGCACATGCTCTTTCATGCATTTCAGGTCCACCAAGTCAAAATCCGCCCCAGGATTTTGTTCAGACCGGCCTGCTCTGCTATAGCTCAGCCTGTTCCTTTGGCACATTTATTAATGGGGGACAAGAATGTCAGCACTGTTAACACCTCCTCCACCCTTTCTAATAGGATATCTGAACGTCTTGGTGAACAGCCAGTGGCGGACGCGCTGGTGTCTGATAAAGAACGGCCAGCTTTGGTTCTACCAGGATAAGGGCAAGTCCAAGGTGGCCCAGCAGCCTGTGCCTCTGGAAGGCTGTATGGTGCTGCCAGACCCGAGCCCTGAACACCTTTACTCCTTTCGCATTCAGATGGACGGAGAGGAGCTTGCCATACTGGAGGTGAGGAGGAGCAAAAACAGAAGATTGTCTTTGATGCACTTGAGTTCCAGAAACAATTTGATGTTGTTATTTCTTCTACTTGGTTCAGTCTGTTGCAGTTACTTGACTAGACTCTCCTGGTCATTTGTGGGATCATATCAGAACTGTTTCCTTTTGCTGGTCTCTATTATAAAATAAACGATTAATGCAGACATTGTTATGAATTTTGACAGTGTTTTATGCATTTTTGGGTTAGATTTTTTCCCCATAACATTTTATTATTATTTTATTGTTTTTGTTGCTAATATTATACATAGCTGCAATATGGGACCACCAACAAAACGAAGTCATGAGTGCTAAGAGAAATCCACGAATAGTCCCTTCATAAACAACTTTTGTTCTCTTGTATCAGGGGTCAGCAACATGGCCACTTTTATTGCTCTCTTGAGACTCCACAGCAGTCAATTTACTGATGAAGGTCCATCTTTTAACAAAATTAGCCAATCAGCTTGTTGGTTACAGATGAAATCCCGCCCTTCAACAAAAAGAGCCAATCAGGTTGTTGGTTACTAATGAAATCCCGCCCTTCAACAATAGGTGCCAATTATTATTGTCAGGTGTTGCTATGTGATCTTCAGTCTGCATGCAAATCTTCATTGGCTCCAAATGTGGTTTGATTTTAGTTGAAATAGGACTAATTGGATCTTCTTAAAATATGGGTGGCTGACCCCTGACCCTGGTCAGCGATTCAGTGGATTGCACCAACAGGTGAAAACCAGGGGTACGGTTTTATAGAGTTTGTTAGTGTGAATGGTTTGGCCCTTCACCAATCTCCCTGTTTCTATTAAGGGTAGGTCTGTAATTGTGATATAACTAACTGCCAACAATACCATCAGAAAACAGGACACTAACCTCCGAGGCAACCTCGTTCATCCTCCCTGATGACCTCTTATCCTCACGTCTCTACCACAGTATATCAGACCCTCAGTGCCACACACCTTAAAACCTCCTATGTGCACAGGCTACCAGGCTGAAGAAGGTGTGGCTAGATCAGTAATCTGAACCATACAATGCTACTTAATGTTGAAAATCAATATATACTAGAATTAAAGCCAGACTATTAGTATCTACAGAGGTTCCTGGGGTTAGGTGGACGGTGCGGTCACTCTAGGTCTATGCTTCTCAGGTTAATGTGAAATTTATGTTTGTATTTTGCCATTTATTTCCATAAACATGTGGTTATTAAAGTCTTTGTGATAAAGTATACTCTCAGCTGAAAGATAAACAACTGATTTCCTGCTCACATTCCAGCGTTTAGTGTCTGGCTGCTTATAGTCTATTTATAGAAAGATATTTTTCTGTAAACAAAGAGGAAGGAGACAAAAGGGTGACTTTTCTGCCAGCAGGAATAATGAGAAGCTACTGAACAGTGTTTAACATGACTGCCATCTTCTGGGCAGATTTATCTCGATAGGCTTTAATGGTCCATTTTCACAATTTCACAGATTGTAAAGCAGCTAATGTACCAGTATATGATACTGGCAATGAGAAGATTTCGATTTGAGATGAGCTTGTTTTCGTCCATCTCTTAGGCTAAATCATCTGCTGACATGGGCCACTGGCTTGGCTTGTTACTGTCAGAGACAGGGACCAAAACTGACCCCGAAGAACTCACCTATGACTACGTAAATGCCGAAAGGATATCCAGTATAGTCAGCGCAGCCAAGAACTCCATGTAGTAAGTATGAGCCTTGTCTGATCTGATGGACAGTCTGTGGATATGAACAGCTTCATCCTATTTTGGTTATAATATCAAACATTTTTATGTCTCAATGGACATGATTTCATTCAAGAATCCTTGATGTACATCTAGGAGCAATTTTTAGCACCCCAAGCAGGGTATATTTTCACCTGGATGACCATATGGATGAAAATATACCCTTCACTGGTTAACATGACCAGTATAGTGCATGCTGCATTTAAACTTCATCATGCTTAAACATGCTGGTCATGCTAGATGACCAGTGTGGTCTTGCTGGTTATGCTGGACAACCAGCTTAGTCATGCTGAGTCAACCAGCATGGTAAAGCTTGGTCACTCTCATGGTCTAGCTTGGTGTTTGCAGGCCAACATAGTTGTCCATTTTAAACAGAAACCCTAAGCTGGTCAGCTTGCTTAACCAGCTTGAGCAGCATCAGCTCAGCAATGATGCACTAAAATAATAAAGGTAATTTAAAAAATACACTGATTAACAAAATCATAATTGATTCAATTACTACAGAATATTTATCCATCCAACTTTGCTGGTGAGCTGTTTATTTTTTGCTCTTTTCTGCACAAAAACAATTTGCCTATTTTGTCTTTTGCCCAAAATATTTGAGAGCTTAGTTCTCATGCACGGTCTTGCAATACTGTCCTTGCTATATCTAGTACCTCAGTACGAAATGATTGGAATGGCAAATGAAGACGTATTCAAAGACAGTGAAGATGACCCTTTCCAGAGCTAAAGCACTGATGAGGTCATGGGTCTGATTCCCAAAAGCGTCCATCTGTACGATGTGACAGAGTCTCTGCAGAAGAACTAAACGTTAAATCTGTGTTGCAGCTTAATGCAGAGAAGATACTCGGAGCCCAACGCTTACACAGATAGCCCCCCTTCAAATCCCCTCGGCACGGACGACATATACGATGACGTGGCCTCCACAGAGAATGAACAGGAGGTGAGCAACAGTGTCCTGAGTTACGTTCACTCTATAGGTCATATTTCTGTGTCTAGTCATCAGTGACCGTCTTGACTTCCCAAAATAAAAAGTGTGGTGAGGACTCGAGAGTCACAGATGCTGTAGGACTACATTTACCTTGTTATTGTAATTACTCACCGCGCTACACCAACCGAGGACTACACTCACGATAACTCACGGGTATTAATCTCCCGTTCTGTGTCTCTGTGTTTGTCTTTCAGGACGGCCAGGAAGGCTGCAGTGAGCTGGTGAACACAGAGCAGGATGGGAAAGACAGAGTGTATCTAGACCTCATCCCCGTCCGCTCCTTCCTCCACACAAGCTCGGGCAGAGTGTCCCCCCAGTCCAGCCATTCTCCACAGAGAGAGCGCAGCCCCACTTCAACTCCCACCGTTGAGCCGCAAGACACTGTGAATGAGGTCAGGACTTGCAGGCCACACCAAACCACATGTTTACCTCTGTGTTCTGAGATTGAGGGAATAGGTTTGAGGTGTAGCTGTGAAGTTCCTGGATGATTAGTGCAGGTTGAAACATCATGCTAGACTAATTCAGAGCGACTTACAAAAGTGCTTTGCTGTTCACTCAGAATATCCTTCGCTAGAAGATGAGGCTGGAATCTAGAGGTTCCTCACGCTTAGATCATGTTGAACACAAATGTCTTTATGGAGTTAAATACTCCTGAAACAGATGAGTCTTCAGTCTGCGTTTGAAGACAGTGAGGGACTCAGCTGTTCGGACTCTCAGGGGAAGTTCGTTCCACCATTTTGGTGCCAGAACAGAAAAGAGTCTGGATGCATGTTCTCCTTGCATTCTGAGGGACGGTGGGTCAAGCCGAGCTGTACTTGAAGCTCGAAGGGCTCTTGGTGCAGCTCGAGTTTTGACCATTGCCGTCATGTATGGAGGGGCTGGGCTGTTTTTGGCTTCAAGGTTTTGAATCTGATTTGGGCAGCTACAGGGAGCCAATGAAGGGAATTGGCTAGATGGTGTGTGTGTGTGTTTGTGTGTGTTACAATGAAAGATAGTCCACAACAATGAGTGAGCACCTGAAGGAGAAAGAGAAAATCATCAAGACACCTGAAACCCAGGTGTCTCCACTTTTGCCCATTTTGAGTGATCTCGGTCGTTTGAACCCGTAGCTGCTCTGTACGCCATGTGAAAAATTCAGGACGAACAGACCAATAGAAATGCTGTAATGCTCTCTTACGTTTAAATGGCCTCGTTTTATATTAATGTCCATTCTAAGGTAAGAACATCGTTTGCCTTCTGCTTTAAAGTCACCATTTTGGAGATGCATGTTTTTCATTGGGCAGCGACAGTGTCCTGCCACCAAAACCTGATATTTTATGTGCCTCCCAAGTGCTTTTCACAGCTATCCACACATTTTCTAAAATAACAAACCCACAAGACCTCAGTGGGCTTAAACTGGGCAGTAGATTGACTTAATGAACTGGCATCTTGCAATGGCATTTGTTGCTAAATGTCACAGAATGACACTCGTAGTGTAATAGTGATTATTTTGATAGTACAGCATCATCGGGATCAACCTTTATATTTTTTAACGCACAGCATTTGTTCTTCCCTCTCTTAGGATGTCAAACCTGCAGAGTCTGTGTATGAAACGTCATTACCCCCAACCACAGAGTGCCTTGATCCTCCTCCACCCATCACTCCCAGACCGGATCTAGACCCTGCCACGTCCTCCAGTCCCAGTGACCAACCCCACAACCACACACAGTCGCAGAACCAGCACCAACCACACCAACACCAACCCCCCCACTCTCAACCCCAGAAGATCACTTTGCCCAGTCAGGATGTCCAGAAGAAGGTTGCTCCCCACAGCCCTAACACTCCGCAAATCCATAACCAGAGTCATGTACACACAGCTTCACACATGCCCCAAAGCCCCCCAACTGCCCGAGGAAGAGCTGCAAGTACTGACAAGTTCCTTGACCGACTGAAGCCATCTGTACCAGGTGACGGCACAATCGACAGCACTACACTTTCATTTACTGAAAAACCTGTTTCCCTGCAGCCGATGTGTTGCTTTCTGTATCTGATTCTGAACTTCCTCCAAATTCCACCCTCTGCAGTGTCCTCGGGGTCAATCGAGGTGAAGCTGGGGAAGAACCGGACAGAGGCTGACGTGCGGCGCTTCACCGATGAGAGAGACCGGCTGGAGCGAGAGAGGGAAGAGGTCAAAAACACCCTGGCCACACTGAGGAAGGAGAGAAGGGACGCCAAAGAGGAGCTGAGCTCTTGCCAAGGTACAGCAGCTCCCTCTACAGGACAAGTTTCTTGCTGCCAGCTTTCATTCTCTAATGGACATGTTGTCTTGTCCTTCATAGACCCCTCTAAACAAGCGTCTCTGGAGGCATATCTGAAACAGAGGGAGGAGACATGTCGGGAGGCAGAGCGCCGGAGGGTGGAGGTGGAGCTCAGTCTGGTTGAGGTGAAAGAGAACTTGAGGAAGGTGGAGGCTGGACCGTTTACTCTGGGCACCACAGTGGATAGCAGCCTACTGGACATACAGCCCTTGGTCAGTGTACCTGTAACAGCGTGGCCCTCAAACACTGCTTTACTGACCACACAAAATCTGCCTTTATCTAAAAATCTGAATTATGGCAATCTGACCGCTGATTAAACATATTGTCCGTTCTTTTGCAGCCCAAGGCAGCTCCTCCTGCACCAGCAGCACCGGTCAACAATGTAGAATCCTCACCTGTCAACTCAGCCACAGCACTGAAGAGCAGGCCTTTGTCCATCATGGCAGCAAGCAAAGGAAACGTACTGCAGAAGGCCAAGGTAAGAGGCCTAAACTGAAAACAGGCCTACATATCGTTACTGTCCAATCAAAAACATGCATCTCCAAAATGGCAACTTTACAGGAAACTTACTTCACTTTGAATGGAATTAAAATAAAATACGAGTAACATAAAGTCATTTTCGAGCATTTCTATTTGTCTATTCATTCAAAACGGAGATAAGTGTTTTTTTATTGGACAGCAGAGAAACACAACAGATGGAGGTATGAACGTGACTCCTTTACCAACAAAAATCATTTCCAAAATAAGAGAACTTCAGATCATTTATCTGGACCTGATCTGAAACGAGTATTTTTCCCAGACAAGTTTCACGTCCCTGAAAAAGACCATCATCTGGACCATTCATTCATGAATTGTCTTCTTAATCCTGGTCTCAATTGCCTTTGGTCAGGTGTCCACCCAGAATCCCATTACTCTTTAAGTATTCCTATAAGGCCCTTCATATCTAATTAACATTAATAAAACCATATTATAAAAGCAGCTTAATATTAATAGAACTGACCATGTTTGGTGATCAGTGGTACCATCCCAGGTGATGCTCTGCCAGGTCTGAAATACAGCAGGTTTCACTTCCCTTTATCTGCTGCAAGTTCATAATCTGCTAGTTATGCTTGTTTAAAAGCCTAATATGTCTCTTTTCAGGAGTGGGAGAAGAAATCAACCAACTAGGATGACCACGAAGATCTCAAAATGTGACCAAATGAAGACCCTCAACTACGCAGAGCCTCTGGTCAGCTAAAGCTGTAATGTCTATTTTGGCCAGGGCTTTTTTGCAGGAAAGGAGTGAAGACACGCTTTTCTTCAGACCTACAGTCTCCGCCCCCTCAGTCCTCATGGCCCGCCTCTTATCCCTGCTTTTACTCCAATGAGAGACTGCAAAGGTACTGCTCACTGCAGGCAGCTTCCCTGTTTCCCAGCGATGCCACTGGACACTGTTGAATTGATATATATATATATATATATTTAAGTTTTTTATATGAAAAAGGGAGGGATTCACATACACTTTTATAATAATGATGGGCACGTTGCAGAAAGAGGAGAGTGTTCGGAATACAGCAAAGAGAAGTCTTAAGATTGGAGAACTCGGAGGAACATGAGTCTTTGCGTTGAATTCTTCAAAGGGGCCCTTAAATTAGCCATTTGATACAGTCTTAAGTGTAGCCTGGTTCATGTATGCTGGTAGCCTAGATGTAAATACATATTACAAAGCAGTTCTGTTCAATGTATTACTGTATGCTAGCTAAAACATGCACTTTTTATTCAAATAAAAACGAGTACTGACACAACGGCGTACTTTTTACACACCAACATGAAAACCACTCTCAATGAACGGAACCATTTTTCTCCTTAAACATTTACAGATGTTTACAAAAACATTTATTTGATATACTTTCTCCAGCAGGTGGCACCGTAGACACGATTTTCTTAGTTGTATTTACATCAAAAGGCATCGAAAGACCAAAAAATGTCATTTACAGTTTCGAAAACCACAGGCATGCAGATAAATGTAAAAAATGTAGTAATGAGCTGTTCCCCATTAGGTGGCGCCAAAAGACACTAATATGATTCCTACGTATTATATACCAGTGAGCCAAAACAGTAAGACCACTCTTAATGTTTCAGATGCAGCCGAAAACACAGATTATCCCGTAAAATGTGTGAATGTCAAAATATGGTCAAGGATTAGCCATAGAGTGCCTGTGCCAACCCCTGTCCACCATCAACAATGCCTACAATCAGCACACAAACACCTAGACTGGACCTTGGACCAACAGAGGAAGGTCAACTGTTCTAATGAGTCCCGGCACTTGTGGCATTCACCAGTGCAAGACACTGGACGTGCATAACCAGATTAACAGTACATCCACCAAACAACTGACCGGACGGAACGAAGTCCAATCGCAAAGTATTGCTGGTAGATACGACAGTATAGCTTTATATGTGATGTGGAGGAACCGGGTATGACCAAGTGACCATCAGGACTCCTGCTTGTTTCTACACTCACCAAATTCCACTGAGCACACAGGAGCACGCTGTAGTTCTGCAATTACAGATAGCAGTGTCTAATAGAGTGGACAGTGAGTGGACACAGTGTTTGAAATCTCCAGCAGCGCAACACACACAAACCCACCACCACCACGTCAGTGTGAATGCAGTGCTGAGAATGACCCACCACCCACATAATATCAGCTCTGTGGTGGTCCTGTGGGGTCCTGATCATTGAAGATCAGGGTGAAAGGAGCAGAATAGAGTAGAAAGTACACTGGAGTTTACGAAAATATGTATGAAGTGCAGAAACAAGGTGGGCATAATGTGACTCGACTGTGTGTATAAGATAAGTGATCTGAAAAAAGACATCTGATAACTTTACACTTAAAAAGTAGATAAACATAGAAAATAAATATGTCAAAATGCGCCTCCTGTCAGAAAGCCTTTCGTAACAGATGCTTCTCTTGGCGCGAAGCACGGCACTCGTTTTCACATTTGTTTTGATGTGCTCCAATAATGATGTCTTGCTTTTACAGCTTTCGCAGCTGCGTGTTTGTAAAAGCTTGATGAAGAGTCTTTAAAGTCATCAAAAAGGAAGTGGCTTCCTGAGTCCCTCACAAGAAGTGTAATGATATGTTTAGTAGTCGGGTGTAATGATGACAGAGCCGGTGTTAAATGTGCGCTGTTCTGCAGGAGAGTAAGCCAGACTAAATCTGACAAAATATCCACTTCCTTTTTTAATGTTTCCCTTTTCTCCTGCTCGGTAAACAATGATGCTCTCTAAAGAGTAAGGAAGAGTGTGGAATGGCCTCTGTGTGTGTGTTTGTGTGTGTGTGTGTAATCTGCCTCATCACTGGGATCGTGAAGCATGTCTCCTGCGGTGCTCTTTGTAGCGCTGCTGCAGCTCTTTGCTGCTCATTCTGTGGCGCCGTCTCTGCGCTGCAGGTCTTGGGAGGTCTCCTCTGGAGGGCTGCTGTCTACTCCCTGGAACACAAAGCAACGTGTGTTGGCTCATCAATGGATTCTCCACATAAACAAAGCAACAGTTCCGGCAATTAAACCTTTCAGCAGATTTAAAGTTATTTACACAAGTTATCGTCAGACGCCTAGTTTTCCCAGATTTGTCTCGTACAGGTGTCTGTTTGGAATATCTTCTCATGAACCGGGTTTATATCACAGGTTGTTCAGCCTTGCATTCATTAACATGGTGTATACTTCTCTCGTCCTAAAGTTACTAATGGACACGAGACAGGAAAATTACAATTAGAAGAGTCTATTTTAAAAATACATGATTTTTCTTGGCTTGTATAACACATTTAATCATACTGGACATCGATACTATACTAAGGATTTCATGTCTTAAAGATCCGGGTTCTCTATCCGTATATCAGCATTGTACATATTTGTCAGAATATTTAATCAATCAATCAAAGTTTATTTATAAAGCGCTTTTTACAAAACAGCTTTACAGAATTCCGGGTCTGAGCCTCAATTCTGCAGCCAGCGGGCAACAGTGGCAAGGAAAACTTCCCTCAGACTAGGAGGAAGAAACCTAAGGAGCAACCAAAGCTCAAAAGAGGAACCCATCCTCCTCTGGATTAACCTTTATCGATTTATGATGTAATCCATACTCACTGAAAACAGTGTACCTATAGTATATCGTGCACCTGCTCATTCATTGTTTCTTCTGAAAGTAAGTGTCCAGAGAAGACTTTCTATCTGATAGTGGAACATCTCCTGCGAGGATCTGAACTGAAATATGGGGCTGCATACAGACTCTTGGGCCTGTAGGTGTATACACAGTCTATCCATTACTGTTCAAATATACTGTATAAAGACAAATTCTTTATCATTTTAAGTAGAATTTTAACTTCACAGAACTTTTGGTTTATACTGCACTGGATAGGCACATTATTTGGGAAGGTTTTAAGGATATTTTAAAATAAAATATATATAATATTAAAAAATCTTAACTTTAATGTTAAATATCAAACTGAGTTCAAACTTCTGATGGACAGTGTTTTGCCAAAATATTTTACTGTCATAACAAAACGTAACATTTGCCCTATTGCAGAACTTCTAAAATTAAAGGGAGGATTTTTTAACATTAAGAAGGTTCTAAATCCCCAACATTATGTCAATATCCCCAGATTTAACATCTTTAAAATCGTGGGAATGACTGTAAGTGTAGCAGAGAGACGGAGGTCTGACGTTGCCACTCCAGGTGCAGAATCCCGGAGGCCTGGTTGCAAAAAAATTCAATTCTGCCATAAATACATATGCGCGTGTGTGTGTGTGTGTGTGTGTGTGTGTGTGTGTGTGTGTGTGTGTGTAAATATGAAGGTTCTTTAGTGGATTTTCTAAGACCTATGACCCAAACGACTTTTTACCATCGTTACTTTTATAAAGCCGACAAACAAAACTATTACACAAATCCAACACCTACTGGACCCCCCACTCCTCTCTGATCTGAAGACAAATTCTGTCAGTAATGGTACTTTTCCAGCTTCTAAGCTGATGTTTGTTAAAAGCAGATAAATAGTAAATTCACTTATGAGCAGTGAATGGATACAGACGTGTCTCGCAGTGAGGACCCTCCCAGCCTCGGCATTCACAGCGAAAGGTTCTGTTGAACAGCACACAGACGCCGTCGTTCATACATGGATTGGGTCTACACAGGTTCACCGGCTTCTTCACATCTACACAGAAAGAAGGACAGCAGAGAAATAAAGACATATAAAAACAATAATTTACTGGGCTTGATTTATTCTGTCTGTGGAGACTATTGGTCATCCAAGAACCAGTACTGCGTAAATCATAGACCTATAATGTTAAAGTGGACATAATTTACAGAATGTAAAAAAAAAATCATTATTTATTACTGTCACAATTTAACATCTAAAAATGATTATTTAATGACTATATTAATGAGTAGTCTACTGTCTGATGTTTTAACTGATGTACATCAAAATAAATGTCATCAATGGCAAAACAAACCCTCTGAAGTGGTAACTTTACAGTATTTTTTTATGTCATTTTGGGCCATGTCAGTTTGTAAGACAGTGTAAAGGTAGATGCACCACAGAGGTGGCAGCCTGTTGCAGATTGCCTAATGCAAGACATCCCCCACCAGCTGATGAAGAGGAGGCACAGCAGCTGGTCTGGAGTACTGTGTCGCATGTGGTGGAGATGCTACAAGCCCATAATTCCCTCTGTTGTTATGGAAGATGTGAGATCACCTCTCAACAAGATGGACAAGCTCATCAGCAAGCTATCATCATAGCTGCGTATGTTACCCTGTCTGCAAATACTGCCAATACTTGTGACGTCCTGCATTCGGCTATGTGCAGACTGCAAACACAGCACCCACAAGCCCTCATCCTTATCTCTGGAGACTTCAATCTTGCTTCTACATCGTCCACTCTTCCCACCTTCACCCAGTATATGTAACCAGCCACGCCAGAGACAATAAAACACGGGACCTGTTTTATGTCAATATCCAGCAACAATTGAAATGTCCCCTCCAATAATTTGATTCCTGGTTGTAGAATTAGAATGTATGGGTTGATGCGTCCCCAATATCCAGCAAATTGTGCAGCAGACCCTGCACTTTACAAAAGAGACCAGAGCAGACTCCACCTACTGAGAAAACTGAGGTCATTTGGAGTGCAGGGTGCACTCCTGAGGACCTTCTTTGACACATCTACCATACTGTATGGAGTGGTCTGCTGGGGCAGCAGTATATTGACGGCAGACAGGAAAAGACTGAACAAACTCATTTAGAGTGCTGGTTCTGTCCTGGAAAGCCCCTTAAATCTTTCTCCATACCTGCTGGAGAATGACTCCCATCCCATGCATGAGACTCTGGCAGCACTGGACAGCTCTTTCAGTGACCGGCTGCTTCACCCTAAGTGTGTGAAGGAGCAGTATCGCAGGTCCTGCTGCTGTTACACTCTACAACCACCACTGTTCTCAGCAGACCACGGACACACACTCAACTCCACACAGTATTATTTTTCAATGTAGTGTAACAATGTGCAATACTTCCCCATGTTCATACATTTTATTTAATATTTAGTTTTTAGTGCTATAATCTCTCACCTGCACACACCATCTGCACCAGCACATCCTCAAAGTACTTCAGTTCCTCATAGAAGGGCACTGTTATCACATGATCCTCAGAACCAGCGATACGCAGCAGGTTCTCTCTCTGCACGTCTCCTGTACTAATCACAAATACGGACACCCCGTTGTCCCGGAGCTTCTGGGCAGGCACAGCTGCATCCTCCGCCCCTGACCCATCCGTCAGCACTACCACGACCTTGTTAACACCTGGGCGAGCCCCTTTGCCCACTGTCAGGCTGTAAGAGTGGACATGGAGTAGCGCTGAGCCTGTGGAGCCTCTCCCACCCTGATAAGATGCCTTTCCCACCGCTCTCAGCACAGCTGAGCCTGAATCATGAGTGTCCAGCTCAAAGACGGAGACGGGCTGTCGGCCATAAACCACCAGCCCCACTTGAGCCACGTCCCGGTTAATGTCAAACTGGACAGAGGTACTGCGCACAAAGTCCTGCAGGTGGATGAAATTGTCTTTGCCCACTCTTGATGATGCGTCCAGGACAAAGATCAGGTCCACTGCCTGCCCCAGGCACCCTGCAAAGGACAAAGCATCTCAGTCAGTACCAAGATGGCAAATATAATATGAAAAGCACGTTTCCTGATCTGAGGTGGTTCTTTTTTCATTTCCAGGATGAAAGACTCTTATGAAGTCAGTAAGATGAAAGTAGTGAAAGGCAGTTGCTGTGGTATCTCAGGTGAATTATATATGCATGCAGCACTTTCATTGTCCTCTTGTGACCCCACAGCAGTCAATTTACAAAAACAACAAAAGCAGCCAGTCAGCAAAAGCAGCCAGTCAGCTTGTTGGTTACAGGTAAAGTCTTGCCTTTCAACAAAAAGAGCCAATCAGCTTACTGCTTACTGAGAAATTTCAAGTGCAGTAGCCAGTAAGCAAAAATCACAATTTGTGCATTATTTAACCAAAGGCTACAAACAATTCACAAGGTTTTTATCCTGTTTTTATCCATAATTTGAACTTCAGATTGCAGTATTTTGGTTTCTGCACATTCCAAGAGACTGGAGCCTGGACTTCGTTATTGTCAGGTGCTGCTATATGACTATCAGTCTTTATGCCAATCTTCAGTGGCTCCGAAGGTGGTTTGATTTCGTTTGAAAGATGTAGAAACAGAATTAAGGGTAACAAAGCGTGCATTATTTTTATTGTGTATATTCCACGAATCGAATTTGGCACTGTGAGAGGTTTACATTTGTACACAGAATAAAAACAGTAAACAATCAATTCAAATAGATCGAATGCAAGGCCACAATCATTACTGCAGACATGCAAAATACAAAACAACATGTGGAGCATGCTTACATAAAATATACTGTAGATCTGGGGGATTTGAGTGTAACAGGAGCAAAATGTGTTTTAATATTGTGAAACAGATTAACAGATGCTGCTGCAGGTTTTAATAAAGCATGGAAGGCATGCTGAAGCACCACAAGACAGACAGTACTGTAGACAGCAGGTATCATGCTGGAGCAGACTAGAGTATTACCCTGGTTGTCCACGCTGCAGATTTTGGCTCTGAGCTCAGGGATCTTGCTGCTCAGTCTGTCAGGAGTGCTGTAAGTGATGGAGCGCTGAGGGTTTCCTGTGATGTTGTTGATCTCCTCCCTCATTTCCTCCGGTGCCACACCGATGATGAAAATCTCTCGGTCTCGTGCATATTTGGCAGGCTCGACTACAGAATCTGCAGATGGCGTTCCAGTAATTAACACCACAACCCGTGGAAGATCATCCTGAAGGTATAAATGTAGGGGTGAGAAATATCACAACGCTTCTTTTCTCTTATCAGATGTTTAACAGACGATATCAGATATCAGTCTCAGCATATCGGACAGCCCTACCTGAACGTCCGCAAAGACAGGTGCGCTTTTGAAACCATGGCGCGTGACGTAACGCAGAGCACTCCCAGTCTTGGCATCTCCCTTCCGGTACTGCAGAGATTCCACAGCTCGCACCAGCTTCACCGGCTCTTTGTGCTGCCCGATCATGGTCTCCAGCTTCACATCACTGCCGTAGTGGGCCAGGCCAACCTTCACTGGGGCGTCCGAGCTCAGCACCGCCTGCATGAATCGCTTCAGGAAGGATTTGAAGCGCAGGAAGCCTTCGAGGGTCAGTGCAGTGGAGGTTTCCACCAAGAAAAGCACTTCCACTGAGCAGTCCAGAGTCAGCATGGGAGCTGGACAAAAGGGGGAGGGGCGCATTGTTAAATATTGTACCTTATGATGTTTCTGTATTAAACATAAACACATACTTCACCACAAAAGGAACACTCTCCGCAAGTAACGGAGGTCATGTGGTCTTATTGGGGTCAACAGTGAGAGACAGGACTGGCTGAGGAATGTCATACACTCTAAAGTGTCATTAGGTCAGGGAATGATTGTTGAATGATTCCATCAGTCAGCCTCATTTACTCCTGCCTTCCTTTAACAGACAGATTACCTTCAACTAAGAGTTTAATGCATGAAATGAACGTTTGCATTATATTTATTCATTTAGCGAAATGCATAATTCATTTTCCCTTTAAAGGAAATTTTTTGCTTTGAATTTGAATATTGCAAGCCTGAATCCACCTTTGCTTATGTGCAGCTTAAGAGGCTACATAATTAAAATGTAATCAATGAGGATCCAGTTTCCCAAAAGCATCTCAGTGTTAAGATCATGTAATCTGGTAGAGAGAGTGTTCATTGTGATGCTCACTCGACCATTTAATCATCTTTGTGCAAGATGTTTTTGGTGATCTAGCCCAGGTCTCGCATGCCTGGCCCCATTTATTAAAAACCAATTCTAAGGTTCTCTGTTATTTTAAAAGTGTGTATTAACAGCAGCATAAAGAATAAAAGTCTGTCATCAGTTTATTATGACTTTGACGAAAGTGCGGTCACTGCCAGGCAAATTAAGTTGTTACATTTTTTTTGTGTTCATTATAACAACAGCTAACAGGAGTTCATTGGAGTAGTACAGCATAGTGGAGAAAAAACACCCTCTTTGTGTCTAAACGAGTCAACAGACAACAGACTCTCAACTCTATACTCACGTACCTGTGAAACACTTAGAGCATCAGCCAAATGTCATGAATTTAAATGAAACTGAAATGCAATTAATCTAGAAATGGACCAAGACCAGTGAATTGTAGAGGAGCAGGTCAGTTAAATCAGCATTATGTTGAATTTTCACCTTAAAATAACAGCTTAAAAATGACTGATGCTTCACTGACCTTTAATAAGGAAAAAAACATGTCCCTATCGATGCTATGTCTCATCGGGTAAGGCAGGACAACACAGGTAAAATCCATTCATAGTACTCTACCATGAAAGTCTGCTTGCTTCTAACTCTTCCTTTCAGTGATGGTTCGGTACCTCTCAGCTTGTTCAGAAATGCATGTGCACGGCACGTCCTTCAGCAGTGGCTTTTTCAAAGTGTGAATTACTTGTAGGTGCAGAAACGGGTCACGAGCAAGAAATGCCAAGTCTCATAAGACTTTTTTAACAAGTCCATTCTTTAGTGCCCACCCAAGCACTCATGGAGTGTCGAAACCAACCATATTTACGATAAAGTTATAGAATTGTTTTAAAACTGAGAAATCAACACAGACTGTTTCGGCAACTTAGTTTCTAAGGTCATAGAAATTAAATGGTATAAAGTGGCCAAGTGATGCAGATGGGGCAGCCATGCCAAGGCACACACGCATGGGGAAGCTGTGGCCTGGTGGTTAGGGATCCGGCCTCTGGTTGCCAGTGTGTGAATTCATTAGTGTGTGTGTGTGTGTGTGTGTGTGTGTGTGTGTGTGTGTGTGTGTCAAATTCTAATGGTCTATGAGCCGCGTCAGTGGCCAATTTTGTGCATACCTGGGGGCACGGGCTGCCTCTACCACTAATGAGAGAATAGGGATCTATTACAGTCACAGTCATATCTTCAGCCTGGATGTTTTCCACAGCCACTGAAGAAGACAACAACTCAATTTTTGTAATACATGCCGGAGCAAAGTTGTGGTCAGTCTGCGGCCAGTGATGTTTAAAATAATCAGAAAGCTGAATGACTGCAATTGGTGCATCTCTATTCCAATCATACGGGCCCTTTAAATAAGTGTGTGTGCACACATGTGAGTGTGTGTGTGAGGGGTAGACAGGGAAAGAAAGCCCAGGGGAGCATTAGAAGCATAATATGTACAGGACAATGAGTTAGGATTGGTTACTATGCAACTGTACTGGGTTACAGGGTTTGCTGCGTATCACTGCACAGTGCAATAAGTTGGAAGCTATGGGAGTATTTAGGGATGAGGAATTAGATTGCTTTTCATCAGAGGGACACAAAAGCTTCGGAAGGGCTGAAGAACACTCCAGCCAAGCGTGACCCCGTGTGAAATCTGACCTTGACTGTAACCCAAAACCATGCCAACTGAAGTGAACTCAGAGTGACACCCTCACAGACATTCTCACAGTGCAACCCCAACAGCTGCGACCGCACAGGCAGACCAACGAACCGCCCAAAGAAAACATATAAACCACACAAACCACAAAGGGCCAGAGCCAAAAGCTAGCGCTCCATTAGTCAAGGAGGCTGTGCAGAGAGGTGTGTGGCTCACCACAGTTGGGGTCACTGCCGTAGCCTGCTGGACACTCGCAGTGGTATTTCTCCAGACCTTCAGACACACACGACCCACCATTCTGACACGGCTGGGAATCACACGGGTCTAAGCAGGGAGAGACGGTTTTCATATCCAATCAACATGTATCCATTACAGTGGAGTTTAAAATCCAGTGTGTTTGATGTCACTCCTACCTGAGCACACTGTCCGGAGACAGACCGTGGGGAGTGTCTTGTAAGCTTTAGTGTATCTGTCGCAACAATGTCAGAAAACAACAGGGAAACAAAGCATGACTTACTGCAAGAGCACTGATATATTAATGATATTTAAAGATGTCAAACTTCAGCACCTGAAGATTATAATACTGTAATAATGTCACAGTAATACAGTGTCACTCCTTCCACTGCTGTTCATGATACAATTATGAAAGCAATAACTGTCACTGTCACAACCATGCATCTCAATTTTGTGCTTTCTGACCATTAATAACTTTAATAACAGCTATTTCTTAATACTTTAGGGATATTCAGCGACTCTCTTACTGAATATGAAGAGCAGGATTTACCTAAATAAGATAATAATAATAATAATAATAATAATAATAATAATAATAATAATAATAATAATTGGTAAAAGCACATAATGGCTGGTATCACAAGAGGATACAATGTGCAGTATAAACACTGGGGAAGCAGTACGGATGTAACCGTATGAGTTAAATACAGTAAAGTCACCTGAAAACCTTAAGCTTTACTGTAAATCATTACAGCTGCATGGTATTATGGGACCTTCATTGGATAAGGAGCCCTGTTACTGTAACTGTAGTCTTGTTTGTCCCCCCACCTCCTTCTATTTCCTCCTCCTTCTCCTCTTCTCTCATCAACACATGTAATTGCCATAGAAAGTGACAATTTTTATTCCCTTTAGATTTGCCTTTTTCACTGTATTACTATGAGATCATGGTGGGTTAGAAAAGCGTGTTTTGCGTCTGAAATAGATTGAAAATACTAATGTGTGTAAATATGTGTGTTAACTACCTCTTGGGGGTAAAGAGGTCGCTGGTTTCTATCAAGACCACTGTAAAGAAATCGCAAATAATACAAAACAACTAAACTAATGTCCCCAAGCAGTATATGCTTGCCTACTTGGGGACACAAGTTTAGTTTATTAATATTATTTGCAATTATTTGTCCTCCTCCAATAATAGAAATATTATCTGTATATGGCACAGAATGTCTCCTCCAAACACCAAACTAAAATCCGCATAATACACTGAAGAAATGAAATTAAAAGTGATAAAAATGGCTTTTATTGTTTTGCAACTGAACCCTTCATGTGTAGGTAAGACGGGGTTGTGTGTACGTAAGGGGGTTTATTGGTGGTACTGCTCTTGCCTGTAGAATGGACATAAGGAGGTGTAGGCTGAGTAGCCCTTAGATCCTTTCCAGCACATAAAGTTTCCCTGCAGTTCTTTCACAGTCTCCAAGGTTTTCTGCACACATGCATAAGACTCCACCTTACACCCTGTGAACACACACACACACACACACACACACACACACACACACACACGCATATCAACAGTTCACAGGAAGCTCTAACTGCTCTACTGACAGCCAGAGCAGAAAGTGTGGAGAGAAGAGGCTGTCATTCAGCGGCCGTAGCCAGAGGATTGAGAGCGTACCTGAGGGGATGGCTGAGCAGACAGAGGAGGAGGAGGAGGAGGAGGAGGAGGAAGAGAGGGACGTGATCAGTCCATTCACAGCATCACTGAAATGCTCCGCAAAAAACACATGACTCTCCACTGGAACACTGGCTATAGAGTGGAGCTCTTCCCACCTGCGACAGGGATGACATGAAAACGAATTTTAATGATTTTTATGAAATGTGTCTGTCAGTGATACTGAACCCTGGCCAGAGTGTGGCATGAGAGTAGGTATCAGATGAATGCATCCTTAGATTTCCGAAGATAAATGTGGTCATTTAACATTTCTAGATCCACCGTGTTTCACGTTTTCACCAGAAATACAAGTTCTAGATAATGTGTGCATTATTCTGCTGGAATATTCCATTATTGTGGGATTTTCCCTTCATTTTTTATAAACAATTATTGGCATATTTCCAGGACATACCTAACAGAAATGTTCCATCCGTGGCACACACTATCCTACCTCCCTCCATCTCACATAGTTCACGTTGTCTTGCCATGAGCACACTGGCCGGTATTTAACATCACTCACAAGACAACACCCCACAGCTTAGGTGTGGACGTTCCCAAGCCATTCCCTGAGATAATGTCACTTCATAATCAAATTACACACTGTTACCTCATGACATTTGGCAAAGTGGTGCAAGTATGAGTTCTTCATTTCTCAGAAGATATTTCTGGAGAGACAGATGACAAGATAATCCACTTGCATAAGGAAAAATATCTTGAAGCATTAAAGAATGACGTTTCCAAATCGACAGTATTTCAAATATATACCAGAGCTGCCTTCCCAAAAAATGATAAAGCTTTCATTTTTAAACTTCCACAAGTGTTCCTGCACATCCTGCCACTGTGAGAAGAACTCATTGCCGTGAGTCGAAAATGATGCGATGATGATCAAGAAGCTCTTACTGAGAAAAGAACTCAAGTCACTCTTGTTCTCAACATCAACATCTCAATATTTTCATTTATGGAGTGAATCTGGGATCAGTCAGTTACTCTGAATTAAAAAAGAAATAAAAAAATAATCATTGTTTGAATGAAATTGGGATCATGAATGAGCTTTTAGCAATATACTATTGTTTTGAGATGCAGTAATATATATGTGTATACTGTATACATACACACACACACACACACACACACACACACACACATACAGGGGTTGGACAATGAAACTGAAACACCTGGTTTTAGACCACAGTAATTTATTAGTATGGTGTTCTAGGGCCTCCTTTCGCGGCCAATACAGCGTCAATTCGTCTTGGGAATGACATTTTTTGGATACAATCCGGGTTAGCAAATGAACATCCCTTTCAGACAGCTTCCTCTTGCGTCCACAGTTAATCCTGTCGGATGTGGTTGGTCCTTCTTGGTGGTGCTGACGTTACCCTGGATACCGTGGCTCTTGATACATCACAAAGACTTGCTGTCTTGGTCACAGATGTGCCAGCAAGACGTGCACCAACAATTTGTCCTCTTTTGAACTCTGGTATGTCCCCCATAATGTTATGTTTATTGCAATATTTTGAGCAAAACTGTGCTCTTACCTGCTAATTGAACCTTCACACTCTGCTCTTACTGGTGCAATTAATGAAGATTGGCCACCAGGCTGCTCCAATTTAACCATGAAACCTCCCACAATAAAATGACAGGTGTTTCAGTTTCATTGTCCAACCCTTATATATATATATATATATATATATATATATATATATATATATATATATATATATATATATATATATATATATGTATGAGATAGAGAGAGAGACATACACAGAGACTTAAAGTCCTTAGTGACACTCAAGTCGGGTGAACTGATGGTGCTGAAGGTGGAGATATATAGTAATGAGACAGAGCCAGAGGACAGCTATAAAACACTATCCTGCATCTTTCACCTAAACATTACAAAAATGCACACATGTCCCTGCAGACACACGTCCAGAAGCAAGATTTGTGGAGCGTAAATGTGTTTAACCGCAAAGATTTTCTCTTCTTCCTCTGTCCAGAAGCTGCCATGGACACACACTGTCAGCGATGCATCAGAGAGCAGCAGCCCACCTGTTCATGTGCTGGAGCACCGTCAGAAAACCATCAGCACATCTGCTGCCTGTGTAAAGTGCAGCTCCTAATATTTTGACAGCAGCTCAACACATCTGACGAGGCCGCACGACGCCACTTGGGACCTTTCAACAGGGTTTCATTCAGCGCAGCTCTGCACCAACAGCTCATTCATACTCGCTGTGATTGAGCATACACAACAGAAGACAATGTTGGGTTCCACTCAGCCAAGAACAGAGAGCGCAGGCTGCAGTGGACACAGGCTCACCAAAACTGGACATTTGAAGACTGGACCTAACCTGCCTTTTTTAATTTCTCCTCGACCCAGTAAAGTCCTGTTTGAGACCACTGTGAGGTTTTCACAATTATCTGCTTCTGAAAATCAAATCCTGGGAAACGACCCCTGAGTATTATTTTCATCTATATAAGTTATTAATGCACAAAAAATATTTTATATTCAAAATTCGGGCACGGTATTATCCGGTGAAAAGAAATCTTTGTGTAATGGAAAAATTACATCTTGCCATGTGTTATACCTGGGGAAGCGGAGACCGACAGCAAACAGCAAGACTCCAGCCTGCTTGAGCTCAGAGGCAGCCAGCTGCACAGCACCCTGGGACTTTCCATCGGTCAGGAGGATGACGACGCGAGGCACGGTGGAATTCCTTCGGCTGGGAAAACCCTTCCTCAACACATACTTCAAAGCAAGGCCTGTCTGCGTGCTGCCTCCTCTGAGAAAGAAAAATAGAGAATTTGAACTTCAAGCACTTTAATAGCCAACAAGTATGAAGGCAGGGAGATAAAATGTCAAGACTGACATATTAAAGAGTCTCTGAAGATTTATTTGGAAAAAAAAAACAAAACAACATAATAAATGTAATATAGAGTGACCTGGAGTGGCTCAGCGGTCTTATGGGCTAGCACTATGATCTGAGGATCGCAGGTTCAAATCCTGGGTTATGCTGCTTTCCACCAAGCGCACTGGCGTGGATGTAAATAAAAGGTGGTTGACGTCCCCCCACCCTATAACATATGGGAGGGTGAAGACAAACGCAGCCAACATGCTTGGAGGAAATCACCGGGTCCCTAGCTCCGATACAATGTCGTTCTTCGAGTCATGTGGGTACCATCTACCCACCCAGAGCCTCCGCCTGCCGATGGCATGCAGCATGACCTGGGATTCGAACCCGTGACCCTCAGATCATTGTGCAAACCCATTAGACCACTTCCAGTCCACACATATCAATGTATATAATACAGTATGAAGAGGAAAACCCCCTTTATGAAAAGGTCAAAGAAAAGCACACGTGGTGGTATCTAGTGGGCACCACTGAACTAATCTTCTATTAATTTAATGCCCTCAGGTCTTGAGCTAATACCCCTCAGAGGCTTTTTGTTTCACCCGTTTCACTCTCGGGTTTCTTCAGTGTGAATCTCTTCTTTAGTTGGACTTCTAAATCATGGTCCTGGAGAACCTTCCTCTTCTTCTTTGAGCTGCTCCCTTTAGGGGTCGCCACAGCGGAACATCTGCCTCCATCTTGCCCTATCCCCTGCCTCCTCTACTGTTACACCAACCATCTCCATGTCCACCTTCACTACATCCATAAACCTTCTCTGAGGTCTTCCTCTTCTCCTTCTGCCCGACAGCTCCATCTCCAACATTCTTTGTCCAATATATCCACTGTTCCTCCTCAACACATGCCCAAACCATCTCAACCTGGCTTCTCAACCTGCTCAACCTGCTCCACGTTCACTGTCCCTCTGATCTGCTCATTTCTAATCTTGTCCATCCTTGTCACTCCCACCGAAAATCTCAGCATCATGGTCCTGGAGAACCACCAGCCTGATTATTTGAATGTTTTTTCATACTTCAGTTCAGTAATAATGAGGCAAACTCAGCACTTACAATGTCTGATGGTTATCCAGCTGTTTTGGTCAGTTATTTATAAGAGAACCTTCATAGTTCATGGTAAAGGTAATGATTAGTGATGTCCTGATCCTGATACACAGATCCAGACCAGCATATTTTAATCCCTATCCAGTTCCAGTTCTTGGTTTTAGAGTGCTCGTTTTCAATCTGTACAATCTGGAGTCCAAAGTGGACCATTAAGACTCATTTTCTAAGACAGGACAGCCGTCTCTGAACACAGATTGAGACTCTGTGGACATGACTGTTTTGCACGATGTAAAAAGTACAGGATCCTTGAGGAACTTTTGGAGGTTCTTCAATTCGAAACTGTGGAGGAACCTCTTAAGGTCCTTCAAAGAACTTTGAATTGAAAGACACAGGTTTCTTGATGGTTCCTGTACTTTTTACAGGGGAACATCGTAGTGCTTTCACCACTCCATAAACCATTTTTTCACAGCAGTAGTGGACAAATAGATACCAGTACTTTAACACAACCACGCACACAAACAGATTTGATTCAGTTCTACCACCTAGAAGACTGTCAAAAACCAGAGTTCCATGATCTGCCATCAGAGAACTTTCTATTAAAGGTTCAAACTGTATTCCAGTAGAGAAAAGAGCAACTCTTCATCACAGTGGTACTCAAACCCCAGACTGAGAACCTACAACCTGTAGTATCTCACATCTCAGATTTGATCCCACTCAATAAAAGCCTAATTTCCCCATAACCTCTGCTGACACAACTCCTATATGCTCCTACTCTAATCCATGACATCTTCCTTCCTGCTGCTGGATTGGAGGTTTTATTAGGGGAACATCTGGCAGACTTCCAGCAGGGATCTTAGAGCTGCAGTTGTTCAGCAAGGCCAACAAGTGCTGATATCTTTACAGGGCTGATCCGAAATGGTAATTTCACACCCAGTCAGGGCAAGTGGTATTTTCCGTCTGCTGTGGGAACATGCCAGCTGTCTGGGATGTGGAGGGGTGTAAATCCGTTAGCGGACGTTAACACACTAACAGAGCAGTCGTTACAGAGTACAGTAGCCACATTAATGCAGAACACTGACCCAACCATGAACATCTTCATACACACGTGTAAACTCGGTGTAATCCCACCGGAAAAATGTGCAGGTCACTGGAACATCTTTCCGAACTGGTCATACTGGCATACGGTTTGGGATGGCATTCATGTGATGTCTTATACCTGTAGTGTATTTTCTTGATGCGCTTCCTGAGGTCCTGCTTACTGCTGAAGGAATCCAGAGAGATCTCCAGCTTAGGAGTGGAGCCAAAGAGGATAACCCCCACTCTCACCTGAGGAGCACGCAAGGTGTTTAGAAAGTGCATAAACCTGCTTCACACAAGCAGTTTTGAGCAGGGTGTATTTGCTGACCGTGTCTGGCCCAATGTCCAGTGCGTCACACAGTTTCAGAACACAGTGTCTGGACCTCTCAAAACCACCCTTTCCAACACTGTAGGAGCTATCCATCAGAAAGAGGACATCCATAGCAGCAGAACACTTCATCACTGTCCACACACACACACACACACACACACACACAAAACAAAACATTACATCATTTGCATCAATATATTAACCCTAAAACGGTGATGTAATGAACATTTTTTTGGTAAGCATGCACATTGATCCACACGGAAATTTGTCTTCCGCTGATTTAACCCATCAACACACAGTGAAACACACACACACACACACACACACACACACACACACACACACTAGTGAATTCACACACTAGGAGGCAGTGAGCACACTTGCCCGGAGCAGTGGGCAGCCCTATCCACATTGCCCAGTGAGCAGCTGGGTAGTTAAGTGCTCAATGCCCTACCAGTTCAGGGATGCGAACCAGCAACCTTCCAGTCACAAGGCTGGTTCCATAACCACCAGGTCACGGCCAATAGCAAGCAATTTGTTTGAACTTCATTTATGTACATGTATATCAACTGCAAAACGAACTGATCTTAATTGTGCTGGTTAATTTTACATGATGCAGTTTGACACGTTATTTTTGAAATCATCTGAAATAGAATTTAAAGTGGTGCCAACCTGTTCACATGCAGAGTGGATCTAATAAGAGAACTGTGCAACATTTCTAGGCTCAGGACATGTTTTTTTGTTTCATTTTGTTTTAAATATTATGAGCATCAGAATGGAAACAGGCCTTTAATATCCTTTTGGATGAATCTGTTATGGATTTGGATTAATCTGAATATGTTCACTGTAAACAGTATAGATTTTGTATTGATTTCACTACTAATTCATCATTTATACTGAAACAAACCAACTGTTATTTTCAATTAAAGCATGAGACCTGTACAAATCACCTGGCAGATGATTCTCCTCCACAGGAAGCAATGACAAGCCCTGCACAACAACTGCCCTGTATCTGACGCGTGTAAGTAGTTCAACAGTGGCTTGTGGCAAGTCCGAGCTCATTTCTCAATTATACACACACTTACACACACATTCACAGACACAAGCGACAAGTTAGCTCTAGTCAGAGGGCTAAATTATAATGTGTATAACTGTCAGGTTCAAACCCGCTGCCTGTCATAAAGAGGGTTATTGGACAGAAACAGCATGCCGACACACACACACACACACACACACACACACACACACACACTCTCTCTCTCTCTCTCGCTCTGTTTATATATAAAGGCCGATCCTAAACAAAAAACATCATTAAACACAAAGAATAATAACAATAACAGTGCACTTGTAATCCATTAAACTGCACAAACTTGTAGTTAACTATGTTTATATAATAAAATATATAACATATTATAATAATGTGCATTAAAAAACTATTATTTACAGGTTTTCAATCATTGTTTTCAATAATATTAAGTTTGTTGAGATACATGTACAGGATATATCTATACTGCTACAACTACACCAGTGTAGTACTTCAGGATGATTTTAATGCATAAAATAATAAAATTTAATTAAAATGTAATTAAATTAGCCCATCATGGTGATATAACTACTGCACATGCCCACATTGCGATGGCGATGCTGAAACGACATATTGTGCGGCCATAGTTTAAAAAAATATCTGAATGAAGTGTAGAATTGAATTTAAATACATATTATAATAATAAAGTGTTTCAAAATACATTCTGATGTCTATTTTATTGCATATCCTATCTACACTGCAAATACTGAAAATAAGACAGAAGTGACTGAATAATGTATACGTGCTTCAGTTTAGCTGTTTACACTTCTATTTGTAAGCCACAGCCGAGGGCTTCTGTGACCACGCTCTGAGATGAGCATCACATACTCACTTTCCCCTGCAGCATTGATCTTCAGAATGGTTTCATGATCAGTCTGGATCTCCTGCACTGCCCAACCACAGAACACTGGGGAAAGACCACAAAGCTCAGTTCAGACAACAGTCCAGATGAACATCAACGTTTATGAAAGCCCACATCAGTAGGTACAAGATCACACAACTATAATGTGATGATAATTACACGGCATAATGAGGCTGTTAAAGATAAGGCACATGGATATTACCCTGCAACCAAAGTCAACGACAGGGAACATGTGTGAAATGACAACCCCCTTATTTGAGCACTATTTTAGGGCAGCTTAGCTGACCCTGGCCCCAGGCATGGTCTGTGTGGCGCGTTCTCTCTCCACGTAGAACTCCTGGTGCTCGGCTCCTTTCTGAAGGATAATTTAGAGCCATCAGCATTCCAGCACCGCCCACTGAACGTGCAGAAAACAGTCACCCTCGCCTCTAAAGGGGCTGCTGTCTTGCCGCTTGACTGAGTATGGCTCCGTGCAATGCTCTCCGTCTCACACACACATAAACACACAATAGGTGATTGAGTAGAAGGGGGTCACGTGAACAGCTGACTCCCTGTGCCCTCTCTTTCTGAACGGGGTCAGATATGCAGCACTCACACTCATCTTCAAAAACAAATGTTGCACAAATAGTTGCACCCAGGAGGTTGTATCAGACTGCAATGGGGAGGTAAAGGTTTCCATAAAAAATATGTATTGAGCTACACATACAAAAGTATGGTGCTGGGTATAAAGCAACATGCCAGACATCTCAGAATGCAGCTGTAGAGGTTCGTAATGATGTCTTTTGATAATCCATCCCATACAGCTTGAATATTCTGACATGAATATTCTGATTGTGGCCTCCACACATATTCGTTCATCATCAATTCCACCAAGAAAAAAGCAGGACTTGGAACTGAAGATGACCCAGCATTATTGTAAGTGACTCTGTGAAAGTCTGGCACAAATTCATTCATGTTTTATCATAGTTCAGTAACTCTGAGATCAATAACTGATCACAGTGATTTATCAGTCTACTCATGCTTTAGTATAGAGTTCAGTACCTCTGAGATCAATAACTGATTAGCAACGTGATTTATCAGTCTACTCATGCTTTAGTAGAGAATTCAGTACCTCTGAGATCAATAACTGATCACAGTGGTTTATCAGTCTACTCATGCTTTATTAGAGCTCATTAAACTGAGATCAATAACTGATCAGCACAGTGATCCATGTTATGCTTATACACGTCACCCAGTCAAAGTAACACATATATAAAACATACATTATATATATATGAAATATAGATGAAACATCTTTGACCATTGAAAGCCTCTCCTAGGAGACCAATGAAGAGCACTAGTGTTCTCCATGGTGATAAGCCTCGACTATAAAAACCTGCAGAAGCCCTGTGAGAGAAAAGAGCTTAGAACCCCATGGGGCAAAGTTATGAGGTTATAAAGCAGCTCCTAGGTGGTTTCTAATCCTTACAACATGGGAGATGGGTGAAATAATGCAGTTTGGTGTTTTATTAATTTTATTAACATTATTCCAACGCCTCCTTGCACCATCACCTTCCTCTGAACATCTCATACGAGTGTTTAAACATGAGCAAACACAGTCCCACCATCATCAGCCATGAACCATAATGACAAACTGTTCTACCTTGACTGTGAGACAACATGCAAGCATCTAGTGCATGAAGAAGTAATGAAGTATATAAGAAAGTTGGTACTGTGCATCTTCAGATACTTGCTTAGTGATCATATGGGACTGAATGAGCAGGAGATCACTGGAGCTACAACAGAAACCCTTCTTGGAAGCTGGAGGAAATCTCGAGATTCTAAAGCAGAAGGATTAACATCTTGAACTGTCCAAGGAGCGCCTCTCAGCTGCTCTCCTCCTATAATTTATGGAGCGTGCCCAGGGCATGTGACAGGGAACCACAGCCTGATATCTTAATCCTGTAGTCCCATGGGTGTCAGACCTTGGAGGCGTAAAGACACATCAGCAAAAGTATGCACCGAGCCAGCTCCTATAGACTTCAGTTATGGAGATCATTGAACAGTTACTTCACTGAAGGA
The DNA here is from genome assembly GCA_034509495.1 of Acestrorhynchus altus. Classification (NCBI taxonomy): domain Eukaryota; kingdom Metazoa; phylum Chordata; class Actinopteri; order Characiformes; family Acestrorhynchidae; genus Acestrorhynchus; species Acestrorhynchus altus. The sequence continues at coordinate 4,075,376 of CM067510.1, read as the reverse complement.
TAAGTCAGCCTAAGTGTTATACGTTGTGGTGTTTGTTGGTGTAAATCATTTTGTACAACTACAAAATAAAAAGCAAAACACTGAAATGAAAACACAAATATTTTCACCAAAGCATTTATGAAGGAAGCAGCTCATGTTACTTTGATGCTGCAGTCTAACCACTAAGGGCCAACCAACATTCCTTAAAGCAAAGGCCCCTGATGTGAGGCCATTATTGTGGTTGAACAACACTATTCAATTGCAAACCCCCTGTCTGGAACCAGGAATTTTATACATATCGTAATGAGGATCACTGGCAACAACACTTTGAACAAGCTCTGACAAATGAAAAACCTTCGCAAAAACACATTTTCGATTTAAGAACTGTAGAACACTCCATGCACTTACCATGAGTGAGAAGGATCACCAGAATGAGTTGTAGACGGTGGCAGCAGAACATCTTTGGTGACCTAAAATAAGCAGCAAAGAGAAATGTTAAAGTGGAGGTTCTTTGAGGAACAGCATGTTTGAAGTGGTAACCTTGAAATGCTAGGGACTGAGCATACTAACGAAGTCCACAACAGCTGGGAATGACTAAGGGCAGAGATGAGTGAGCAAGTGGGAAGAACCCTTTTGGAATTTACCCACATGGACAAGCTACGGCACTTATACTCTAGCCTACTGAAACAGCATGTGGACTACTGTAGTAGCACAGTGACTGATCCGCACAGAGGTTTATCAGTCTACTCATGCTTTAGTAGAGCTTATTAACACCGAGATAAACGACTGATCCGCACAGAGGTTTATCAGTCTACTCATGCTTTAGTAGAGCTCAGTTACACTGAGATAAACGACTGATCCGCACAGTGATTTATCAGTCTACTCATGCTTTAGTAGAGCTTATTAACACCGAGATAAACGACTGATCCGCACAGTGATTTATCAGTCTACTCATACTTTAGTAGAGCTTATTGAAACAATATAGATCACAGAAATGCATAAAATAATAATGAAATTACACCTGTAAATCACTTTACCACATTTTTAACAATCTTTAAAAATTGAGAGATATGAGAGAAACATTTGTGAAAAAATGAGTTTACTGAATGAATCGTGACAGCTGTAAGCAGGGCAAATAATTAACAAAATAAATGAATACAATAATTAATACATCTGGTCAAAGGACTTAGTGAGGACTGATTAAATTAAGGCAACTTCTCCTAAATACATGGAAAGCAGCCAGCAAAAAAAAAAGTCAAGCTCAGGTCATAGCCAGCTCTGCGTTCACCAGAGGTGGACTAATCATTGACTTGCGTCTGCTCTGTCTGATGTAGACTAGAAAACCCTGAAACAGCAGCATGACACAACTCATCCGACTCTTAAACACACCTCCAGACACCTAAGCCTCGTTCTTACAGCTCCAGGTCAGAAGTGCATGTCTTCAAGGCCTAAACTTGTGAATTAAAATGAAACACTAGTCCATCAACACCCCTTTACTGAAGTAGAACATCCAGTGCCTCAGGTGAAGGTGTTCTTTTATTAATCTTGGTGCTTTCCTGTTCTGTTTTCCAGTTTAAAGTGCAACTGAAGTCATCCAAAACCACCAAAGAAGGCCTACGTCTTTGTAAGGCGCCTCTTTTAAGAGGTAAAACTTGACACGGAACACAATGTATTATGCAGTGACTATAAAATGATGCTTTAATTCACATACTGACTCCAGAAAGTGTGACTTTCTAAAGATCGTGGCAAAGAAAACACACTCACTGTCACTCAAGGCCATTGTGGTTCACACCATGTTATCAGCTTACCTGTATTTAGTCTCTATGGACTGAAAAGGGGGCGAAATGCAGGGTTCCTTCAGGTTCTTCAGCTCTTTTTAAGGATGGTATTGTGCCAAAGATAGCAATCATGAAAAAAAAAATAAGAATGCCTTTGATGTAGTTCTACCAGCAACACAGTCAGGAATATAAAGAGCACAATAAGTGGGGGAATCGTGTGTTTTGTCTATCCTGTGGTGTCAAAATGGTTAGGTTCTGGGTTTCACAAGTAGTTGACAAGATGATCATGGACCATAAAGCCATGTGCAGACTGTCTACTTTTGGATTTTTTATCTGCAGACATCAACACAGAGCTGCGAGGCATGCTGTCCTACCTAACATTAACACCAGACACACTTTAAGAAATTTTACGCTGCTTGTGGTCACGTTCCTCCAAGCACCACGCCACCTAACACAATGGATTAATGACGTGCTGCAGACCAACGGTTCGAGAACAACCGCTTGGGGCAAGCACATTAGAACACGCTCAATACAGCAGGAATCAAATTCACAAAATACGCTGGGAAGAACCAGTTAGGGCCAGAAAAGGGAAACACTGGATTTCCGTATGGAGGAACTGAAGGAGTTGAAGCTTCCGAAGGAAATATGAACTTTCATCATCGATAAGAGGAAGCATATTTCCCAGCCATGAATGGACATCCAGAAGCAGTCTCCACTGACTCTGCAGCTCTTACGGACTTTGGCTCGTAGGACTGATGGATATCTCAAGTCTAAGCACAGGACCACCTCTATGAAACCTGCTATGGAGCCTTTTCCTGATAACCATCAGAGATCCTCAGTATAGCTGCAGGAGTTCTCAGAGAGCAACCATGTGAGAAAATGTGTTTTTTGTGTATCAGGCCCTTTTATCTTTGCTCATGTTTCCCACAGATTTCTAACATTCCTGCCTAAAGCTGGGGTTGCATGTGTCTTCATATATCACTGAATTAGTGCTGCTTTAGAGGAAACCCTGTCTGCTGACAATCAATACAGTCATCAATATGACCGTTCCAAACATCGCATTCTCGTACATATATGTGCGTAATATTTGTTCTTGTTTTCACTGTAATGTTGACATGTTTCCTAGCATGAACTTATTTGATGCAGGTCCTTCTACAACATTGTATTGGATTAAGGTCAGGTCTCTGGCTTGTCCATTCCAGAACCTTAACTTTAATTTAATTATTCTTTGGTAGAAAGACTTGTGTGCTTAGGGTTGTTGTCATGTTGCATGACCCACATTCTCATACATTGTTTATTTGAGTTGGTTCTCGTTAACTACCTTTAGAACTTGTGTGAAAACCTGAAGAAGTTTTAAGTCAAATTTAGGTGCATATTTTGATATATATATAGGACAATGAAACTGAAACACCTGGTTTTAGACCAAAATAATTGATTAGTTTGGTGAACTAGGGCCTCCTTTCGCGGCCAATACAGCGTCAATTCGTCTTGGGAATTACATTTTTTGGATACAATCCGGGTTAGCAAATGAACATCCCTTTCAGACAGCTTCCTCTTGCGTCCACAGTTAATCCTGTTGGATGTGGTTGGTCCTTCTTAGTGGTGCTGACGTTACCCTGGATACCGTGGCTCTTGATACATCACAAAGACTTGCTGTCTTGGTCACAGATGCGCCAGCAAGACGTGCACCAACAATTTGTCCTCTTTTGAACTCTGATATGTCCCCCATAATGTTGTGTTCATTGCAATATTTTGAGCAAAACTGTGCTCTTACCTGCTAATTGAACCTTCACACTCTGCTGGTGTAATTAATGAAGATTGGACACCAGGCTAATTTTGTTTTTTGTTTGTTTTTTAACAAAAAAAAAATCACAGTTTATTTATATGCACTAGGTGCAACCTGTTTCCACTGATTATCCTTCAGATGTTCCTACAGCTTGATTGGACACCTGTGGTAAATTCAGCTGATTGGACGTGATTTGGAAAGACACACCTGTTTATATAAGGTCCCATAGTAGACAGTGCAGGTCAGAGACAAACCAAGACATGAAGTCTAAGGAATTGTCTGTGACAGGATTGTATGGAGACACAGAGGATGGGTACAGAAAAATATCTGCAGTGTTGAAGATCCCAATGAGTACAGTGGTCTCTATCATCCAAAGTTTGGAACCACCAGGACTCTTCCTAGAGCTGGCCGCCCAGCCAAACTGAGTGATTGTGGTAGAAGAAGAACAATGTTTCTCTGTGGAGAGAGGAAAACCATTTCGGCTGCACTCCACCAATCAGACCTGTATGGTACATTGGCCAGATGGAAGCCACTCCTCAGTAAAAGGCACGACAGCCCATGTAGAGTTTCCAAAAAGACCATGAGAAAGAAAACAACTGAACATTTTGGACTGAATGTCAAGCATCATGTCTGGAGGAAACCAGGCTCTGCTCATCACCTAGCCTTTACCATTCCTACAGTGAAGCATGGTGGTCATGCTGTGGGAATGTTTTTCTGCAGCAGGAACTGAAAGACTAGTCAGGGTTGAGGGAAAGATGACTGCAGTGATGAACAGAGACATCCTTGATGATCACCTGCTCCTCAGCACTCTGGACGTCAGACTTGAGGAGCTTCATCAAAGTATTTTCTCAAACTTTTCTCACTTTGTCATTGTGGGGTATTGTGTGTAGAAATGTGAGGGAATGTTTAAAAAGTTTGCACACACACACACACACACACACACACACACACACACACACACACTCAGTAAGGAGCTTCACAGGATAAATCACTTGGCCTGAGATCTCAGAGATCTGTTCTGAGTGTGACAAGTCAGAAGTTGCCTGTGCAGGAGATGATTAGAAAAGAAAGCCTTTGGAACCACTTCAGAGAGTCACAGTAACGTCTGCTCTCATCGGTAATGGAACCAGTTCTCACTCAGACTAACCAGTAACTTTCAACATGCAGCTGCATTTCAAATGGAAAAAGTAGAGAAGTAGAGCTAATAAACAAGCCAAATCCACAGAACTGATAACGCGTATGGACTCAAGGTAGGGTGGGCTGTGTGTGGAGGAGCAGATGAGGTGGGCTGTGTGTGGAGAAGATGAGCTGGGCTGTGTGTGGAGGAGCATTTGAGGTGGACTGGGTGTGGAGGAGCAGACGAGGTGGGCCGTGTGTGGAGGAGCAGATGAGGTGGGCTGTGTGTGGAGCAGATGAGGTGGGATGTGTATGGAGGAGCAGATGAGGTGGGATGTGTATGGAGGAGCAGATGAGGTGAGCTGTGTATGGAGGAGCAGATGAGGTGGGCTTTGTGTGGAGCAGATGAGGTGAGCTGTGTATGGAGGAGCAGATGAGGTGGGCTGTGTGTGGAGGAGCAGATGAGGTTAAAGAACAAACATCTTCGTCAACTAGATTAAACACTAACACGGTAAAAGAAACAGAACTGATCAAGTTTACTAAACAGTCTGATGATCTCAAACTGGTTTAAACTGGGCTTAAAGCTCAGCTGAAGCTGGTGGACCAGCATGAGCAGCAGCTATAGGCTGTTTTTACCCAGACCAGCTAAGTCCCTGTCTGTCTTCACTGCAGCACGTTATCTGAACCTCCTGCTCTGGTTCAGCTTAGTTCTGTACTGTCTTAAAACTCCTCCACCGGACTCCTCCACCGAACACCTCTGAAACTCGCGCAGGGTCTCTGAGGACAGTTCAGCTCGGAGGACTGAAAGTCTCCAGAAATGGAAAGATCTTACCTTCAATCAGCGCGCTCTGGAACCGACCTCCTCTTTGCCGCTGAAGGCTGTGAAGCTGCAGAGGGAGGAACACACGCACTGTCCCTCTCCAGCCCACAGTCACACAGCTTCTCCCACTCCACCCTCAGCTCATCACACTCCACCCTCCACCTTCAGCACATCCCACCCACCTTCAGCATTCCCACCCCACACTCCACCTTTAGCTCATCCCACTCCACCCTCAGCTCATCACACTACACACTCCACCTTCAGCACATCCCAGTCAACCCTCCACCTTCAGCACATCCCACTCCACCCCTCAGCACATCTCTCTCCAACCTCAACACATCCCACTCCACCCTCCACCTTCAGCACATCCCACTCCACTCTCAACCCTCAGCTCATCCAACTCCACCCTCCACCCCTTACCTTCTCCCAGTCCACCCTGCACACCTCAGTTCATCCTACTCCACCCTCAACACATCCCATTCCACCCTCCAACCTAAGCTTATGCCACTCCATCCCTCAGTTTCTTCCACTCCACCCTCCACACCTCAGCGCATCCCACTCCACCCTCCACCCCTCAGCTCATCCCACTCCATCTCTCAGCTTCTCCCACTCCACCCTCAACACATGCCATTCCACCCTCCAACCTCAGCTCACCCTACTCCATCACTCAGCTTCTCCCACTCCACCCTCCACCCCTCAGCGCATCCCACTCCACCCTCCACCCCTCAGCTCATCCCATTCCATCCCTCAGCTTCTCTCACTCCACCCTCAACACTTCCCATTCCACCCTCCAACCCCAGCTCATCCTACTCCATAACTCAGCTTCTCCCACTCCACCCTCCACCCCTCAGCTTCTCCCACACCACACTGCACCCCTCAGTTCATCCCACTCCACCCTACACCTTCAGCTCATCCCACTTCACCCTCCACCCTCAGCACATCCCACTCCACCTTCCACCCTCAGCTCATCCCATTCCACATTCAGCACATATCACTCCACCCCTTAACTCATCCCACTCCACCCTCCACCCCTCAGGTCTTCCCACTCAACCCTCCACCCCCACCCCTCAGCTCACCCTACTCCACCTCCACCCCTTAGCTCATCTCAGTCCACCCTGCACCCTTCAGCTCACCCCACAACATCCTCCACCCTTAGCTCATCCCTCTGCACCCTTCACCCTCAGCTCATCTCGCTCCACCCTCAGCACATCCTACTACACAATACACCCCTCAGCACATCCAACTCCACCCTCCACCCCATTCTACCCTCAACCTCAACCTCACAGGAACAATATCCTCCTCAAAAATGCCAAAAAAATAATTCAGGTCCTTTGCTGCCACCAAACCAGCTTCCTTTCCTCTGGCTTCAGCTTTCGGCACTAAATCAAATTAAACAAAATGTTACCCAGAATTCACAGTGGACGACATCACACACTGTACTCTGACCTCGGCATCTATCCAGTCTGTTCTGTCCTGTCAGACGCCACTCCTGTGCTAAACCATTACCTTCTTCACTAAACACTGGACACAGGTTCCTTGTCATCACCGTACCAGGACCAGTTCCAGGTCTCCTCAAAGGAAGGTTGGGCCTAACCAGTGATGGTGAGAAGGTGCGGTTCATTGCTCCTGTGCTTCAGTGTTCTCTGAAAGACAAATAAACCATCAAACGCTCTTCCTTTTCATTATTATTCTCCGGTGATGAGAGTTTTATCTCAATACAAAAATGCTCGTTCCCATAAAGGACTAAATTAAATCTGTGAAATGCACTTTATCATTTGTCTCTCAGGATGTGAAGCTGCTTTCTCTGGAGTGTTGGAGGCCAAAGCAATACATCAGGAATGGGTTTGTGTGGACTTTGGGATCTAAACTAACATTCAAACATCAGCAGTGTTGGGTCCCCATCATCGACCGGTCCAAATATCAGCAACTTGTTCAATTCCTCCCTCTCCCTTCCCCAATCGATTGGATGGAATTCCAAGGAATTCCCAATTTACTCCAATCAAATAGCTAAGAAATGAGGGGAACTAGATGTTACTCCCCAGTGCCAACAAGTCAGTGGAGCAAATCTGTAACAGGAGAGCAGATATGCAATGTTAATGGCGGATGTGACTGAAATCTATGTAAATACATTGATTTCTTTCCTCTCATATATACTTGAGTACAAAGAAAAGCACTATGAATTCCAAATACACACTTACCGGAGGTGGAAAAGATGCCTCCAACAATGCCACACAGTCGCACCAGGAATTTTCCTAGAGGCATGTGCTCCTCACTCACCCTCACCATCAGAGGGTTCAGCTTGTACTTCACAAAGATTCCAGATGCACCATAGCTGCCTTCTGTGTGGTTCATCACTCGCTCCTGCATTGCAGACAACATTCAGCAGCTACAGACATAAAACAAAAGCCCTATATTGCATCTAATAGGTATTAAGTGACCTGCTCTGTGACAGAATACTGGTGCATATCCAGAGACAGCTCAGATGTCTGCAGTTTGGTTGGAACAATAGTAATAAAATACTGAAAAACCCAACATCATTACTGTCATTCAATAAATGGCAATAGCAACTGTGTGGAAAAATATTCCTAATTGTAGAAATGCGTTTAGACATTTCTGTTGGTCTATCAAGCTTTGACTGATGTAAGGAACAACTCCCGAAATTCCACCTGAAAGATTTGCAGCCAAAAATTGCGAAAAATAGTTTTTTCCATAGAGAGGGACAATTTGAACTACAAATTAATAGCTTTATTTTATCGGCAAATGATAGTGTGCTAAAGATTACGTACCTTCTTGTGATTTTCTCTATTAGTGTCCTAGAGGATTAATCCGTCCTGGGACAACTTCTCCAAGGAAAGATGGTCTATTCAATGAGAAAAGAAAGTTCTGAAGATCTTTGAAAAGCAAAACATAGCACGAGATGAGGCCACGTGAAAAAGAATGACAAAGCTTCGGTCTGAACAGTTTTGTGTTATGTGTTGCATTCTGGGGTGATGATGCTTCGAATACAAATATATGGAATAGAGAGGGTGAGAATTCAACAGCAGGTGATTCCTGGTCAGTATAGTTTGTTAGGGTACAAGAAGAGGGATCCACCATTATTTCTGAACAGAGTTCAAAATGAATATGACCTCCAGGATAGTATGGCCCTATATATATATGCAAAAACAAACAAACAAATAAAAAAACATGATGTGTATCTTGCACTGCAATGGTCAGTGAGCTGAATTCCTCTCTATGTAGAAGCAGCGGCTACCTAGGAAGCTCATTTAAACAGCATGGCAGCGATCCTGGCTCCTTTGGTCATGACCCACAGCCATGACCGCCGTTGTGGTGAACGCCGTTGACCACGGACCGATACACCGACCGCATGACTGTGGCGGCAGCACCGATTCTCCTTTTAATCTCACGCTCCCTCCCACCCCCACTCGTGAACAGACACCCAATGTACTTAAACTCCTCTACTTGGGACAGGATAGCTCCACCAATCTGGAGAGGGCAAGCCACCCTCTTCCGGTTGAGAACCATGGCCTCAGATTTGGAGGTGCTGATTCTCATCCCAGACGCTTCACACTCAGGTACAAACTGCTCCAGTGCCTCATGAAGTTCCTGGCTCGAAGAAGCCAACAGGACCGCATCATCTGCAAAAAAACAGAGATGATATCCTGTGTTTCCCAAACCGGACTCCCTCCGGTCACTGGCTGCGCCTAGAAATTTGTCCATAAAGATTATAGACAGAACTGGTGACAAAAGGGCAGCCCTGCTGGAGTCCAACACGCACCGGGAACAGTCCTGATTTACTCCCGGCAATACAAACTAAGCTCCTGCTTCAGTTGTACAAAGACCTGATAGCCCATTACAGAGGGCTTCCCGACACCCCAGCAGAATACCCAGGGACATGGTTGAATGCCTTCTCCAAATCCACAAAACACATGTGGACTGGTTGGGCAAACTTCCATGAACCCTCGAGCACCCTCATTAATCCAAGGTTCAACTAACGGCTCAATTTGTCTCTCCATTACCCTGGCATAGACTTTCCCAGGGAGGCTGAGAAGTGTGATCCCCCTGTAGTTGGAACACACCGCATCCCAACAGCTAGCCACCGTGTCCACCGCCGAGGACCACACCCTCGATCGCCACCCAATCCACAAGGTCTGGCTCCAGGGTGGGGCTGATTGGCGCTTCTGCTGGGTATTTGTGGGGCCTTTATTATGATCTTTCATTGGGATTTTTGAACTGCTCTTGGTCATCCCAGTCACCTTGGACTGTTTGCCATGGGAAAAAGTACAAACATCTCTCATCGTTTGGCTCACTCACACTTGCAGTCTACATAAAGCGACCTTGTGTTTGTGATGGTTTAATTTTCTTAACATCATTAAAGACCCCAATTTGACTCAATACTGGGTAACAACAATGTCAGTAACACAATCAGTGTGACTGAGGGTGTAGAATCTGTTACTACAGCGTACGGAGCCAAAGACTTCTGTAAATATAACTCAGGTGTCTTTTGTAATATGAATTAGTTTTCTATAGAAAGATGCTTCCAAGATCAGAATATTCACCTGCTCCACCAACAGTTCTAGTTTCCCAGCGCAGCTCTCTGGTACTTTGGAGAACGCATCCAGCTCCTTCACCAGACTGAGGGCCCTTTTACGGTTTATTCGCCTCATTGCTCAAATAATCCTTCTCCAAAACCTGTGCAAACCACTGACGACATCAGAGAAATATTCTTTAAATATCTAAAAACATCTTGTCACCAGCGTAAAACCAGGTGCACAATTTCAGTCCTGGAAGTCTCGATGAAGTTTGATTTAACTGAAGTGAATCAAATTAATGTTTAATGACGCAGGGCAAAATGGAGTTTGTGCACCCATGGTCCTAAAATAACAAAGTGCAAATATAACTTGAATTTTGATTCACTTGAACCCCATAGATCCTGGTCACAGTCATAATCAACCCAAACCTAATCCTAACCTCATTCTGACCCGAATCTAACCTTAACCTCAACCCAAAACCTAATCCTAACCCTCACCTGAAAATAAATACTAAACTAACCTCAACTAAAACCTGATGATTTAATTATTCATTTTTTTCTGAAACAGCCCAGCTATACTGTAAAGAATTTCACCCATTCATTCACTCCTCTCCACAGCAGCTCAATATTCAGTGAGAATAATGTTGTGCTAAAGTGAAACCAAGATGCTTCAAGTATCTGTTTAACTGAAAAAACTGTTTTAAGAGGCCTTTTACCAAAAGCGGTAACAAATTTTGAGTCTGTCATAATAATACAATTATTATTATTATTATTATTATTAATAGTATTAGTAGTAGTAGTAGTAGTAGTAGTATTTAATTCTATTATTATTATAATAATTGATATTATTATTATAATTATAATAATAGTATTATTTAATTATTATTTAGTATAACAATAAGAATAATAACAATAATAACAATAATAATTATTATCATTATTATAATAATAATAATAATATTAACAATGATAATAATAATAATAATAATAATAATAAATTACAATGGGTATAATAATAATTATTATTAGTTGTATTATTATTGTTGTATTATTATTATTATTGACGATATAATAATGTATTATTATTGGTATTGATAATATTATTCTTAATATCATTATCAATATCGGTCAGCCCGGTTGGTTGGGGTTCTATTAAAATGTTCTGATATGCTGAGATTCTGTTTTTCTGGACCTATAAATAATTATTTACAAGTAGTTTGGTGATTTAATTATTTAAGAGTATTTGGTGATTTAGTATTTAAGAGTATTTGAGTGATTTAGTATTTAACAGTATTTGGTGATTTAGTGTTAAAACATCTTTGGGTAGTTGTAGTATTTAAGAATATTTGAGTGATTTAGTATTTAGAGTATTTGGTGATTTAGTATTTAAGAAATGTTGAGTGATTTAGTATTTAGAGTATTTAGTGATTTAGTATTTAAAGTATTTGGTGATTTAGTATTTAAGAGTATTTGAGTGATTTAGTATTTAACAGTATTTGAGTGATTTAGTATTTAACAGTATTTGAGTGATTTAGTATTTAACAGTATTTGAGTGATTTAGTATTTAGAGTGTTGAGTGATTTAGTATTTAAGTATTTGAGTGATTTAGTAGTTAACAGTATTTGAGTGATTTAGTATTTAAGAGTATTTGAGTATTCCTGATATTTTGAGATCTACAAGCCAAACTCTCCGTATTAAGGAAGTATTTAAGTATTGAGTATTTAGAGTATTTAAATATCTCATATTTAGGAATTAAACAAAAAAATTGCGCGTGGATTACAGCGTTACTTAAACTCATTCGGGATGTGCCTTTAGGTGGGATAATGCTTCATTTTCCACCAACATTCGTTTATGGCATTTTAGCGAATCGACATCAAGTAAAATACAAGACCAACAGAACTAGGATGAGCAAAAAACAAGATTACATGACGCTCGAACTGTGACAGAGAATTTCATCTTCCCACATTTCTTCACTCAATGATCAGCAGTGTCTGCGCTTCAGTGTGGGCGATCCACACAGAAACACAAATATTGTTTTAAAAATAAGCTTTTATTTGATTATAATAGAAGCTACCCATTTGATGTTACTTGGGAATTTTATTTGAATCAGTGTTAGCCAACCCAACAACGTCCACCTGCACTGTTTGGTGCTGTACATGAAAATATGACATTATTGCTGCTGAGTCCTGATTGGTTGGCATTACTGCTGCTGAGTCCTGATTGGTTGGCATTACTGCTGTTTTACCAGCGTCCAGCATACTGTAACGGCAACTCTGTACCACCAGCAGCCACTAACAACACCTTAACCCAACCAACTCTGCTTGCCTTTACTTAACACCTTAAACTTCCACCTAGCTGCATAGCAACCAACTGTACTGTGAAAGTTCCTCTGTTAATATTTAGATTCCACATACTGATGTCATCAGCGCATTCTGTGATGTCACAGAACTTAGCATTCCTTGACCATCAAGTTTAAATGTCTCATTGCCTCTACTTAGCTAGGTTGCTAAAAGGGCTGAAACATTTGTTTCTTACCTTAGCCTGACATTAATTTGCATCCACCCAACGAGGAAAGACAGCTTCAACAATCGATTGTTTCTCCTATATAAGACCAGAAGCTGATACTTTTATTTATTGAGTCCTGATTACAACCATAGCAAAACACATAGAAACCAATTCCTTTTACCATATGACCCTTGCAACCAACTACTGCCATAGCAACACCTTAGCAACCACCTATAGCAACACCTTAACCAACTCTATACCACTTATAACACATATGCTTAACTCCTGCACTGTAGCAACACCTTAGCAACCAACTCCTGTATCATAGCAACATGATTTCCACTCTGAATGAGTTTGCCTCAAACAACCCAGTCTGAATCAGTATTGTTGTTGTTCATGTTTGAGTCTCATGAAAAAATTCTGATATTTTCCATTTTATAATAAGAGCCTTTCTGGTGTTTAATAAATGGTCCATTAATAAAAGATTCTTGAACAGGTGATGATTGGTGAGTAAAAGACTGATTGAGGTTCAGTGATGAAACTATAAGTAAGGAGAAATATCTCCTGAAGCTTTAACAGATGAATGTGCTTCACTGTCTGTGCAGACAGATCACAGTTGTTTTGTTAAGGCGATTTCTTTTGTTATGACTCTGTAAGCTTTTGACTCATCAACACGTCCTGTATGTTTAAGTAGGCGGTGGACGTGGACATGGAGGAAGAGGCTGCTGTAGGAGTGCAGAAATACAGGTACACATCTGTTCATGCCTTCACACTCACTCGGGAGGGCTGATGTGCAAAATCACCCTCAAAACTCAAAAAAGTCCCCTTTCCCTGTTTTTTGTTTTTTTGTTTTTTTTGCTCTGATATTCAGTCCCCTGTCCCATCTCACATTCAGCTCCAGCTCCTCTCAAGTCTTGTGTTTGCAGCCTCTAATTACGTATGCTCCCTTGTGTTCACTTGTCCACTGAGAGGGGTTACTGTTACATCTAGCTCCACCCTGTTCCCATTTGAGTCTTGTTTGTAGCCCTGCCCATTCGTAAATCATCCCCAGGTATTTCTAGTCTTCTCTACCTGTGCTAAGGTCCTTTGTCTCTTGTCTCTTTGATAGGTTTTAATGTCAGGGTGTGTGCTAAGTTGCTTGTAAGCCTGTTGTTGAGTGTTGTAAAGCTCATGTCCACATCTTCGACTTCTTCAGCGCATTCCTGACATTGTGAAATGATGCTTTAGAAGCTAGCTGGCCAGTTTTCAATGCTGTTTTTGAGCTTCAAGGAGCAGATACACATATCTGAAGCTCCCCTCTCTGGCTGTTATCTGAACCAGTTCCATTTATTCTGCCTCAGAGGCAGAGCTGCCTTCAGAAACATTTGAGTGAGTGATTTTGCACACAAGAAAAGCCACTAAGGGGGTGGAACGCTGCAAGCAGATATCATTACAAGACATTTTCAAGTTTGATACAAAACACCAGGTACCTGGATGAATCCCCTACGGACACAGGAGAACATATAAACTCCTCACACTAAGAGTATAATCCACATTGCACCAGGTGGAATGCCCTCTCTGGGTTGGGAATTCATTCCGGCCTCAGGGGGAGGAGTTCAACTGTCTCAGGGTTTTGTTCACAATTGAGGGAAAGCAGAGCAAAAGGCAAAGGCTCTCAACCCTCACCTATGGCCATGAGTTTTGAATAGTTAATAAAAGAATGAGATCTTGAGGACATGAGGCTGATAAGAGTTTCCTCTGCAAGGTGGCTGGAGTCTCCCTTAGAGATAGGATGAGGAGTACCATCATCCTGGAGGGCCGCTTCTCCTCCACATCAAGAGGAGCCAGCGAGGTGGTTCGGGCATCTGGTTAAGATAATCCTGGACACTTCCCTTGTGAGGTGTTCTGGGCATTTCTGATTGGGATGAGTCCCTTGGGAAGACCCAGGACATGCTGTAGAGATTATATCTCTTGGCTGTCCTTGGAATGTAGCAAACCTCCGAAGGCTGAAGAATTGGCTGGAGAGAAGATCTTGGGCTTCTTTTGTTTTGAGCTGCACTACCCCCTAGAATTTGGCCCCAGTATGTTTAAGACATATATATATATTTATATATATTTCTGCAATAATGTCAGTACTAGAGTTGCATCTTCATTAAACAGCACTAATTACTATACTAACAATAATCATTTTAAACATTAGCGATATTTACCACCATTTTATGCAATAATAAATTTAATCACAATTTGAAAAGAAATATATTGCTTACCCCTAATTCTAATTTGATATGCACTAGTATTCCATTGAATTTCTCAATATATTCTTTTACACAATCCATCTATTCTTTTGATTATATTATATAAAGCTGCAATAATCGACTCACTGTTGTTACATAGATTTTTATATTATAGCATATTTTAACCTCATTTAACCTAACTTTGGAATACATCCCATGCTGAAGTTTCAGGCAGTTTTCTGTCCTGATGATTGAGGACCACGTTATCAATTTGGGGTGGACGGTTTCCAGCATGGTTGAGGCAGCGAGCAGCGATGAAGAACAGAACTGAACTGCGGGACTTGATCAAAAGGTCAAAACATGAACACAAAACCACTGTCCGGTACAGGCGTGCAGTACAACATTAAAGTTACATTGTAGAGGCAGCACATTGATTAACACAGAGCATCTTCATGCCCATGAGGAGAACTTCGACTCACAATTAAAAGCCTGCAGAGACAGCTGAGTGCGACATCAAAAAGGAGAAAACACAGGAGATTCAGGTAATTTCACACTTCTACAGAGTATGGATTGTGGACTCCAAATGCTGGGTTAAAAATCACCTACTTTGGATCATTTTTACAAACTGTAGCTGGGTCATACATTACTGACCCAGCACTGCTGCTGTCCAATGAAAACCATGTATCTCCATTTTTGTCATTTTTAGTTTTCTGCGTGGTTTTTAACCCTGTAGCTGCTCGGTACTGTGTTACTGTTACTACTCTTATTTTACACTGACTTCCATTCAAAGAGAAGAGCATTTTTGCCTTTTTGGAGATGGTTTTCATTGGACAACGACAATATGAATAACAAACTGACTGAGTGACAGATTCTCCCTAGCTGCTATGGATTGGTTTCCCAAATAGAGATTAGACATATGGTCCTGCATGACCTGAATGAGGGCACCTAAAAGAAAAGAATATAGTCTGGAAGCTTAAAGCCTGTCCAATCAACCGGCGATTAATGTCCATGATTGTGGACACCCCTTGTAAAGAGCTGGGGAGCAGTACAACTGTGTTCCCTGGAATAGTGGCAGCTCATCAAGTTCTTTTGGGATGAGATACAACTTCTTGACTTCAACACTCTTGTCTCTGTTCACTAACACTGACTCTTGTCTCTGAATGAAGTCAAATCCTCACAGCATACTTTTGTCTGTATTGGGTCCATGGTTACTTTTACCTGCTGTGTTATCTATCCATCCATCCATCCATCCATCCATCCATCCAGCCATTTTCTATACCACTTACTCCTGAATAGGTCCGCAGGGGAGCGGTGCCCAACCCGGCAACTCTGGCGCAATGACTTGAGAAACAACCCTAGACTAGGCGCTAATCCATTTAGGGTGCATTATCCGATATTTATTTGGCTATTTTTTAATTTGTTTTTCATTTTATAAAATGTTTCCCCTCAAATTTAGGAAGTCTTGAGTTCCCCAACCCCGCTAGCACTCTCCCCTGACAATAGGAGGGTTAGGATGAGCACATGCCTCATCTGATACCACCGCCATTTTGTATCATTGCTGGGCAGACAACGCGCTCGGAGGAAAGTGCCACGTCCTTTCGTCCTGGTGGAGTGTGATGTAAGGAGAAAGTGTCATCTACCAACCCAGAGAGAGCATGGTCAGTTTGCTCCCTCAGACTGAGAGCTGCTGCCGATGGCAAACAGCATAACCCAGGATTCGAACCTGTGATCCTCAGTTCCCCAATCAAAGTTCATTTATATGTGTGTATTTGCCGTCTGTGTCAACAAAGTGCAACCTAAAGTAACTGAATGCATTCATTGAAGGGCTGTCCACAAACATTTGGACATATAATAGCGTACTTTATTGGCTCTTTCACACACACAGAGGTGTGAGGAAATGATCACATTCTGACAGACCAGCTGCAGAAAATGAAGACGAAGACAAGTCTGGACAAGAAGTATATGGACAGCAGTGCAGAGCTCCTCGTCCACCAGGCGCAGAAGCGGTCCTCTCAGGAGGAGCAGAAGCTGGAGGATGAGACAGGGGTATGTGTTTGTGTGTGAAAGTGTTGGCGGTGCAGGGAACTGTTTATGGTTCAATTTTAGGATTAAGACTGTTTTCTGTCTTTGTAGCTGCTGAGTGATAAGACAGAAGGGGAGTACAGGGTTCACATGGAGATGGAATCATTCCTTAAAGCAAGACAAATAGTGAGTGCAATTACTGTAGACAGGAATGTATACCTTTAACTATAATCTCATACCAAGGTGCGTGTACCCCGGTAACACAATACGTTGATGTTCTGAGTGTAAATAAGTGAATCAATTCTAGAGAGGAAATACATTTCAGACATTTCTATTTATTTACTGAATTGAGCAAATGTAAATGTAAAAAGTGTATTTAAAGTGGATTTTTAATTGAAACCAATAGGGTTCTTGAGGCGTGGAGAGACAAAATCATCTAATATGTGGTATCAACCATCAGGCAATGTCCTCATGGAATTCCATTCCTAATAACAAGAGTGGCCTGTTTGGCTTTTCACATGTTCTTTTCATCACGTCTCGTGATTTGTCTGTCTAACGCCTCCATTGGAGGTCAGCACCTTCTTTGAACTACTGCGATTGTTGATAATGGCACTGATATACAGAACGGCTATACAAGAGTTAAATGGAGATGTCAGAATGGCAATTTCACTCTCCATCTGCTCATTCACCCACTGTGAAACCAAAAGAAATGTAAGTGCAACTGATAAGTTGTCCAAGCAAGGCTTATGAGTGGACTATAAAAATGTTAAATATATATAAAAACAAAAAAAAAAATGGCTTTATAGGCTTGTATGTCCATATGTTATGTGATAAATCAATAACCTATTACCATGCTCTGATACACACTCCTAGAGTTTAGGGGACAAGCTGGAATACTGGATGGATCTCTATGAGACTAAAATGGAGGAGACACAACAAGAGATTGACTCTTCATCTCATGAGGACCAAAACCAGGCCTAGTGGGGGCAGGCTTTCAAAGGGTGCTTCATTTCTGCACCTTTTAAAAATACAGGAATATATAATAATATATAGCTAACATTACATACCTGCCTGTTGTAGTAGTGTTTTTGAAGCCCTGTTCCAGGACACACACTATATGGCCATATTTTTAAACTTACCCTAAATACTACACACAGATTAGAACTCATCATTACCAAGCCCGTCAGAGTTGCAGGGGTGTGTTGAGATTCCTAAATAAGAAGGGTGGGTGTACTCCAAGAAACAGGGTTAACATTTACTTGTGTGATAGTGTACTATCAAAACTGATCCTAAACCATTGAGGTCCTGGACTCACACAGGGCACTGGCTCAACATTGCACTTTTCGACTGAGTGTGTCAAAGTGTCTTTGGACCTTCAGTCCCCACACCAATCAACGAGTTTTGTTGGCCCATGACAAACATGGACTGTTCACTTGCTGCCGAATATGCAGATTTCACCCCTTGACAGATACCAGATCAGTGTTAATCCTTCCGGTGGTGGTCTTAATGATATATGCTTTGCTGGACTGTACACACTCCTGCAAAAATAAGTTTCACCCAAGAAGATGTCAGCCCATCAGGGCTAGAAACTTGGTGGGTCAAGTTTCTCTTGGCTTCATTATAGAATCCCATCTTTGTGGAACCATAATTCCTTCAAAGATGAACAGTGAGTAGAAGTGAAGATGTTGAAGCTGGACGCACTATCAACGCACTGCAGTATACCGGCACCATAATCCCAGAGATGCTTCTTCTGTATGTAGCCGATCAAAATATTGCCCATATCAGCTAATTATATTTGATCATTTGTCATTCCTGGTAACTGGCTTCCTTTCCAATATATTTACAGCCAGTTGAGACAGTTGGGGCCGGTTGACAGTTACTATAACAGTAATCAATAAAATGTGTATTCCGTAGTTATCTAAATCTGTCAGTGTAATGGACACCATATTATAAATATTATTATATAGCTCTGGTGCAATGTGTGGGTTTCAGTACCAAAAGTGCCAGGCAAGATGTACTTGAGGCCGTGGCCAATGAACACCGAGCAGGAAGACTAGCAACAGGAGGTGACCTTCCACTTCAACCACGGTGACACAGTGTTCACTCCTCTCGAACCGTTTATCCATAATAATCTGTGGAGACCACTAAAACCAGGACTGTGGAAAAGAGTTTATTAGAAAGAGTTTTGATCCAAAACACGATAATTTGAATCTGATGCATGTAACATTTTTCGCACTTTACCGATGGAACCCAGAGTAGCATACAGGAGACTGTATGGTGGACCATGGGCAACCCCAGAGCGACGCGCCAGAAGTGGCTGTCTCCATGAATCAGCCCTCTACCCTTCCACACGCGATCCTCCACAGAAGTGCTGGGCAAGGAAACATTGGCGTGAGCCACTACAGCATCCATCTTCACTGTGAATTATACTAGAGAAAGTGGGTTGTTGCTTGTAGCATAGAATGCAATGCCGCTGGTATCACTGTACACATGCACAATCAGGTCATAAAGCACTTCTGCTTTGCAGTGAAACCATGTACCATAAAATAAAAGTAGATTTGAGGCTCTATATACAGTTACAAAATCAATAGATATGGTGATATATACACAGTTACTGCACAGTAGTGGATATTTGCAGGTAATAGATTAACAGTGGTTATTACCTGTAATACTATTGAAACTCTGTCTCTCTGGCTCCAGTCTGTATGATGTACCCCCAGCAGAACCCTGAGAACCGAGGCCTCACAATTTTGGTGCTGTGTGGTCTTCCTCACAGGTTCCCCCGAGGCATTGGCAGCTCCTAGCTCATCAGGATAAAAGAGAAAATATAAGACACCGTCTAGAAAAGCGTGCTTTTAATAAAGGAATTTGTCCTTATGCATCTCTGGTCTGTTTTTTAATCTTCTACAGATGGATGCAGCTGGAAGGTTCTAGACAATTTCCTGGGAATCAATCAATCGAAATTTATTATACAGAGGATTGAAAATGAAATAAACATCTATCAAAAAAAGAATAACAGGATCGGCAAGGCTTAATTGTTAAATGCATCGCACCACGGAAAAGCGGAAAAGGATAAACCAGAAACCACTTTGTGGTGCAGCTCAACTTAATGTTGCTGGGGATTAGGTGGTTGCTGGGGTATTTATTGCTTTATGTGGTATAGGAGGTGTAAGGTGTAGTTATTTCATAAGCTCATCCCAGACCACCCCACCACCCTTCAGTGCACCCCACACCACCCCACAACCTTCAGCTCATCCCAAAACACGGCTCCTCCTTCCAGCTCGTCACCACCCTCCCCACCCGTTCTACACCTCAGCCGTCAGCTCATCGCCTCATCCTCCACCCCTCCGGGGTCAATATCCTACTGAAAATGTCAGTTAAAACTTCCTGCCATAGGGAAGGAATCATGAGCTGCATCCACAGGATGTCTCCTTTGTATATCACTTGAGGCTGAGTGTCCCTTAATCTCTGGGGAGTGACCTTGTTGGTAATGGAAGTGGCTCCCCAGATGATCACCAGCAGTTGAGGCAGTGTGACTCTCCACAGCAACACCTGAACTGGGCTTTCCACAGGACCTCCATACTCAGAGAAAAGACAAAGAACGGTGCAGTTCCAGTCCTGTTCCGTGTGTGAGCATTCTCTCACATAAGCACTGCTCTCAGGTTCTGCACGTTCTGCTCTCAAAGTCTGTCAGCTGCAGAGTCATATCTATGAA
This sequence comes from Acestrorhynchus altus, assembly GCA_034509495.1. NCBI lineage: Eukaryota > Metazoa > Chordata > Actinopteri > Characiformes > Acestrorhynchidae > Acestrorhynchus > Acestrorhynchus altus. The sequence continues at coordinate 4,054,911 of CM067510.1, read as the reverse complement.
GACCACATTTTAACTATAAACAATAATTTCCCAAACTGAGTGAAGATCAAAACTCCAGAACCAGATTTACTAAGACAAGATACAAAAATGAAGATGTAATACAATATATTTATTAAAACTGCAACATAAACATACACAAATACACAACAAAACCCAAACAGATCCTACAGAAACTACAGAACTGGGAACTTCAAACCTTTAACTGCATTAAACGTATCAGTAAAACCAAAAAAAATCGGAACAAATTACTTTGCTTCTACTCCAGCGTCTTTCAAGACAAGCTGCAGAACCAACTCCTCAATTCTGTCAATCTAGAGGGAAACAATGTGGTTCAATGTCTTGTGGATGTTTGAAAACACAATGCATCTCAAAAACGGAGGAAAGCATTCTCTCACCTTCTGTTTCAGAGCTTTACAGCAGCACGAAGGATCTGGAACTGGAAACATAGAGCACAAATGAAAACCACAAATCCAAACGAAGCAGGCTGTTCTGAACAGACTGTGAGTCTATAATCATTAGCTGACCTCCTAAACCCTAAACAGAAGAGCAGCAGGACATTTATGCTAAAGTTCGGTCTGAAACTGATCTGCTCATTACTGACTATAACCGTTACATCTCCTGACCAGGTCAGCATGCTCTTCACTAGCCACAGGCCACCGATACCCACCCGTACAGTCACCCTTCTGAGCTGCAGTGGCCAGAAGCTCCTTCTTTTCCACACTGGTCATCTCAGTCTTCTCTTTTTCTGAAATCCAGACGCAAGTTGGATGTTGCTCCTGCACATGTATTGACAAGGCTCCGAGAACTAAATGACACCTTTGAGGCCACAGGCGGAGATTCAGGTGGTACAGCACCTGTGCATGACACATAACCTGCATTTTCTATCAGAGTGTTTTCCAGTTGTGCCACAACACAAAGCAACTTTCAGTAAGGAATGAAAGGATTTTACTTTAACTATCAACGAGGTCTCAGTGAGACCACAGAGTGATCGGAATGACTGAGCCCCAACTCAACTAATACCTCAACAAGAATAAGGCTACTTTTTTTTATTCTGTTATTACGTTCATACCAGGATGAAAGGAGGAGGATAAAGTATGCAGAGAAACAGGAGGACTACAGTCCATAATTATAGAACTACAAAAGAGCTCCTGTGTGATAAGAAGAGCCCAGTCGGGAATGGTCAGTGAGAGCAGAAACAAAGGGGGTGAGTCATAAAGTTATGGGTGATAGCTCTGTTGTGCTCTGATTCTCACTATATACTGGGACAGGAGTGAAGTCTCAAAGCTGAATAGTTTTACAGTAACTGTGGTTCTGCATCTGTCTGCGCTGTGAGACACAGCAGACTGAACACACACTGAATACGGTTGACCTTTTCAGGGTTCAGATATATTCAGTGTTTGACCGGGTGTTTGTTCAGGTTCGAAGTGTTTCAGCTTTGCATTCTGCATCACGTTTTGAAAATGGAGCCACCTCCAGTTTGCTTCAGCTCACCACTGCCCACTGATTGATCTGACTCGGTACTCAGTGAGTTCCAATGTACTTTGATCAGTAAAAATTCGTGCTGGGACTGTCAGAGTTGAAGGGGTTGTCTTAATTCAGAAAATCCACAAAAGCTTATGCAGGGGGCAGGGGCACTCTGGGACCATGCTGAGAAACACTGATATAAGAATCTGTGAAACAAGAATAAACAAAGCACTTCCAGCCGATAACGGCGACCGTGACAGTGGACTGCACATACTTCCACTTTATATAGGTTTCCATCAAAAGCTGTTGGCATTTTGTTTGCAACATTAACCACTGGTGTCTTATCTTATCACAAAAGGGTTGGTGTGGCTGCAGATTGTCATTTCAGACAAACTGAAGCACATGGGATCAGTTGTTTGAAAAACTGGCCAGTTGATTAAACGAGTGAAATCAGGTGTGGTACCAAGCGGTTGTTTAGAATGAAAACCTGCAGCCACACCAGCCCTGTGTGAGATGAATTGAACTCCCTATTTCCACACCTAAAATTACATTGCTTGGAATTAATTGCATAAATTCAATCCATTGTTCATCATTACACTGAATATATTGATTAATAGTGATTTTAATAAAAACACTCTCTTGACTTCTGACCACCTACCCATCTCTTGACTTCTTACTTTGGGCCTCTCAGTGTCTGAAAGTGTGCGTCCTGTAGGCTTGTCTGACCTACCAGTCTGAGGCTGGCCCGGATCCACGCCCTGCTTTTCCTGGGCCTCTTCTACTGTGCTAGCCTTCTAATCCCAGAATCTGGGTTGATGTTTCCTCCTAGCTGTGCTGGGTAGCACACCAGCAGGTTAAAATGCCATCAAAGTCCTGTGCAGATGCCAGTACCTTGCTGCTCAGCTGGACTCCCAAGGGGAGTTCAGGACTTCAGGGAGGCCAGACGGCTTGGGGAAAGAGGTCTTTACCCCTGGGAGAGAGAGCATCAAAAGGATGTAAAAGAGAAGCACGTGTCACCTTTGCAGTGCATTACGACATATTTAAATAGGACTCTCACTGGTGGTTCTTACCTGCAAGAGCACACCTGGCAATCTGAAAAGGGTGCTGCAGAAGCTCTTCAGGGATGGGCAAGATACTGGAGACAGGAATCCTCTCGCAATTCCCATAATCTGCATAAATCACGTTTGCATGTGTGCTTGTTGTGTCCAGTATCACAGCTCTGTACCATTTCTTATCACCTGTGTTTTAACAAAATATTTGGAACATGTTCCACTTAACACTTTGATATTTCCTATAATCCTTGATTACCCAAAGAGTCCTTTAGCTCATGATCAACACCTTTGAAAATCCCCTAAGCTGGGCAATATGAATAAAACACCAATCAATCCTGTTTTGACTGAACTGGCTGCATATGATATATGATGTGAAAACACATCGTACCAGGAAGCTCCGTCTGCTCCGCAGTGTGAGAGACCAGTGGAGATGGAGGGAGGGGGCAAACGAGGGAGCAAAATGAAGGTTTCCTACAAAACTGAAACCTTAAAACCTTTACTTCTCAGTACAGATAGAAATATCACAATATCGACGAATACCCTTGAGCATCTCATCACCTGCTCTATCGAACCAATTTCAAAAGCAATTCACAAACCCCACATCACTCTCAGTGGAGATATACTCACGGTTCCTCCTCAGCACTGTACTTCAAAGCAAGTCACAGAAACAAGAGCTTTATCATTATTTTAGGACAGACAAGGGTATATAACTTAGAAACAGAAATATGCCACTGCTTTATACACGTGATGTCTTTCCTGCATTATGCAGACAAAAACTCAGCATGCAGATCAGTCAAACCTGATAGATCTCGATTAAAGAAAACGGAGGACTGTATAAAAGATCATGAAGGTTGCAGAACTTCCTCCTTTTAAAAAGTGACACAATGAAGGTTCTCCTTTTCCTAAAACTACAAGAAATAAACGATCAGAATGTTAAAACTGGCTGATTCTCTCTTAAGCCCTGGTTCAGCAAGAAAATGTTGAATTAATAGTAATTGATCCACATTCATCATTTGTCCAAAACAAAGGCAATATTACGAGGACAGCTGTTCTTCATCATCGTAATGTCCAAGTTAAGGAGTGCTCTATCCTTACACCGCACAGAGAAACTAGTGCATGCATTTATCACCTCAGAACTAGATTATTCTAGAACTCTTGTCAGGATGTTCGAGCAGGAACCTAAATAGACTTCAGTTCCTTCAAAATGCTGCAGCCTGGGTCCCATTATGAGCCTCACGATCACTCAGATCACAGGGTGCTGTCTTCCTACTGGTTCCCAAAATTCAGAGGACTTCAGCAGAGTGAAGAGCCTTTCTTACAAAGCCCCCAGCTCTGGAATAACCTCCAGATAATGTTCTGGACTCAGACACAGTCTCAATCTTCAAGTCTAGGCTGATTTGAAGTTTACTGATCTTTAAGAGTTTCATTTGGACTTTCATCTTTTATCTCAGTTCACACCAAAAGTCCACGTCTGTTGTTCAAGTAATTTCACACATACTTGGAAAAATAACTTTCAGCTGCTTTGCAGACAATCTCATTTAAAAGCACCGACACCCCACAGAACAACGTTAGTGTTACAACTAATGTTCAAAAGCGTGAACAACGCCTGAGAGAACTGAAGCAGCAAGCTGCTCGGGTAAAGGGACGCTCTGCTTGGACGCTCTCTGTCTGCTGCAGTACTTTGCCACCTCAGCCATCACAGCCTCCAACATCTCCACGTTTGCTGCAGCGCAAAGAAATTATTTCATAAACTTCTAAACAGTTCGTCCAAAAAAATACAACAAATACAACAGTTGTCTGAGTACACCCCACTGTCCTCCCCACAAAATGCTACTGACATTATGTTTTGTGCTGAGTTGAAAGGAAGAAGAGCTCTCCACCTGCTCTGGGATTCATCACATAGAAGAGACTTGGGTTGGTCACTGCTGCCACCTGTGGCTGAAATGTTTGGTGAGTGCTCCACTGTCTTCAGTCAAAATAAAGGACTCAACTGAGGAGGGAGGGAGACTACCCGTTATAACCAGTAACAGTAAAAACAAAATGATAGCGTGAAATGAACTGCTACCACAGCTGCTCTCCACGAACATAGCACAAACACCAACATCAGCTTTGGAAGATCAAAATGTACTGTTAATTGTCAATTCTCAAGCTGTATAAAACCGAGCTCAATTTACATGCCTTGATGTTCTAGCGACACCGTTATAACAGCGTTTCATCATGAAATTAAGCGTCTTTCTTTAGCCAAGTGTTCGTTTACGACTAAGCGCATTATGTAAGATAGATCCACAAACCTGCGCCTCACGTCTGATTTCTTTCTTGGGTCTGTTGTTCGGAAGGGCAGAGCGGTTGACCTGCTCTCGAGCTGTTTTGAATTTAAAGAAGTTGCTGAAATGTCTTTTTCTTCATATCTGGTGATTTGGCCAAGAAACGTGTTGAAAAGCTGTTCCCTGCGAGTTGCTGTTATGTTCTGAAATTTGGATTAACGCTGTGTTTTTTTGTGTAATGACAGAACAGAAGCTGTTCTGTTCAACATTATTCCCACATTTTACAGTGTAATGTACATGTACAATCATGTACATGTCAATCAACAACCAATCAACATTCACATCCTTGCGTGGGTTCGGAGTTTCTTGGAGGAGAAAAAAGCTTCATAAAACTGTCAATAATGATTTCAGAAGCGCTGTGTGATGCTGGAGGATTTGTGTGCAATAAAGGAAATAAAACATGGACCCGTTTCTGGGAGTCACGAAGGCTGACAATTTGGTCGATCTATCTGTCAAAGAAATTTGAAATGATGTAACATTCATAAATGGAACAACGACTAGATTTACTGAATGGATATGGATCGATGTGTGGAGGAAAAGATGCTTGAATTTTCATTGGTCCAGCTACGTTTTGTTGCCGCAGTTCAGTGAAGCTTTCCTCAGTTCGGCTGTTCCACCTGAAAGCTGCAGCAGCAGCAGCCTTTTTTCTCTTATTGTCAGGATGTTTTGTGGCGTCATTTCAGACATAACCCTGTCCTCAGATTCGTCACACAACCTGAACCATTCATCGCCCGTGATGTTACATTGACCGGAGACGGCCTTCAGAATCTGTATGTAAATCAAGACTGCAGGCGTGTGTGCTCTGACCTGGCATAAGACATGCACGAAACTGCTGCATGTGCTGCACACCGTCAGGATGACATTTCAGAAAAGGGCTGATAATGATATTTATTGCGACTCACAGAAGGGGAGTGGCTTGACACAATGATGGGGCAGTTTCTTGTCCGGGGTGACGCTGGCTGCTCAGCGGCAGGCCTCTCGCTCTGCACGGTGTCTGTGCACAGACATCTTTCAGATCACGCTAGCTCTGTTTGTTGTCCTGCTGCTTTCTTCCTCTGTCCTGCAGGTGTGGCCAGCTGTTCTGAGACAAGCACAGCACCAATGTTCTGGCCATTGCACTTCAACTCCACCCCGTATCCCCTCTCAGTGATGGAAAGCACTTTGCCACTGAGCTTCTTCTGAAACACAATTCCTGGAACTCTGCACTGCTGGGCACCGTTCCACCTGGCTTTAGGCTCCACACCTACAGACAGATTACAGGCAGACATAAAACGCACAATATATTCTGTTTTAATGTACACAAACAATGTTTTTTTAGATAAACGTAGGGACACACCTCCCGATCAAGTTATAATGCTCCCAAATCAGTTCTACAACTCTTAATGCTGAGCATCAGCGATGCGGTTCTGCTTTGTGTTTTTATTAATAAACAGGCCACAGTTCCCAGATAAGATATGCTGATATTATTCTGGACCTAAAATCCCTTCAGAATCACTTCCAGTGCCTTTAAAACACTACAGACTAATCTGCTGATTTGATTCCAGTTGTGTTTAGACTGCTGGTGTTATCCAGTTCAGTCAGTTCGCCTGAAATTAGTGTGGACGTGCAGTGAGCGGTAAAATCTTTCTCGGTCCTCTCGGTTTCATACTGTTTCCAAATATTACATCAAGTTTCCATGTTCTGCTGTAAGCAGCTCCACACCATCAATCAGTTGCCTTCAGAGGAAAATCATAGCGGCCATCTGTTATCCGTAATGGCATCATGGCCTTACCAGATGGCACTCTGTTTCCTTGACTCGAAACTGAACTGAGATCAAACTAGATGATGCTAATCTGTTCAAAATATATGACTGGATTCCATTAAAATGTGGCTCAGGACCGAGACGTCACTAGTAAAAACCCACCTGACTCATCTGGACTGTGGAGATACAAGGCCATGTCTGAAGCTTACCTGCAAGTGTTAGCGTATTATGGCTGGAAAAAGTGCTTGAGTAGACTGGGTGATGGCTGGGAACTGAGTTACCCCACTTCTAGAGAGTTTCCACCAATCCACAAAATACACTTCAGCCTTTCCCTCACCCTCCACTCTGCCATGGCCCTGTACCAGCGGCCATCTCCTTCTAGGCGACGAAGAACCTTTTGGAACCTCAGCTGAACAGTCGAGTTCAAGCCGATTGAACGAACGATCGTAAAGACAGTGTAACAGGATGTGTGATGGAAGAGAGCAGCAAGGTGAAAGGAAATTTCAGACTGTAGTAATGAGACCTGCCATGTCTGGTTTGGAGACTGTCGGCTCCGATCTAAAGACAGGAGGCTGAGCTGGAAGTGTGGTGGAGATGAAGATGCTGAGATTTTCGTTGGGAGTGACAAGGATGGACAGGATTAGAAATGAGCAGATCAGAGGGACGGTGAAGGTGGAGCAGTTTGGAGATAAAGCCAGAGAGGCCAGGTTGAGATGGTTTGGACACGTGTTGAGGAGGAATAGTGGATATATTGGATAAAGAATGTTGGAGACAGAACTGCCAGGCAGAAGGAGAAGGGGAAGACCTCAGAGAAGGTTTATGGATGTAGTGAAGGTGGACATGGAGATGGTTGCTGTAACAGTAGAGGGCGAAGTTCAGGGCAAGATGGAGCAGACGATCTGCTGTAGCGACCCCTAAAGGGCAACGAAAAGAAGTGCGTAAAGACAGTGTAAGTAGTGAAGTGAGGGATGTGGTGACTGACTTCAGAAAGGCGCATGGCTCTCTCCCTGATGAGGCTGAAGGGAGATCCTCCTGGACCATAGAGTAGACAACTCTGCCAAAGTCCACTTGAGCCTGTCAATCACATGAATGAAAAATCCAAATCAAAAGACAATTCTGATGAAACAGTTCAGCAGATGAGCAACTTTACCTTCTGCATTATAGTTATAGCAGTAGAATTCACCAGGATTCTCAAGAACAGTTATCACCAACACCACCTCCTGGCCATCAATGGGAAGCTCAGCACAAGACCACTCCAACTTGTCCACAGCTACAGGATTAAGACACAGAGAGCTCAAGCGTAGCATAGAAACAGTAAGTGTAAGCTTCCATTATAGATTCAGAATAAACACATATCACCTGATACAATCAACTCCTTCAGCTGTATTTTGGTGTCTGTATGTCCCACAGCAGCGTGGCCTGTTGTAACCAGCATCTCAGCAATATCGGTCTGAGGATCACTGGAGTCGTCCAGCATGGACACCAGGGCCACTCCATCACGCTCTCCCAGAATCCTCACTTGGATGAAACGGTTACCAAACAATTCGTTCAACATCACTGTCACCTCCTCTGACCACACATCAGAGGTTGGCTTAATACCTGTAACAATATGTAAAAATGTTTATTAATAAAAACAACAACAACAAACATCAACAAACAACAATGCAAAAGATCAAATCCTGTCACCCCGTCTTAAGATTGAGCAGCACAATATTGGAAATATACTTTATCTGCAATAATGTAATACTTTTCACCACATTTGCAGAAATTCATTAATAAACCCTCTGTGGTCAAGAATTGGAGGTGAATAAATATTTTGGGCAGATCATTTCTGCTTCAAGGTCTATAAACATTTAATTCAGCTTGTCTTACATGGCGTTGGACGTCTTGCTATGTGAATATTGTGCATGCCTACACTGCAATGATGAATACCTAACGATAGATAGAACTTTATTCATCCTTTGGGATGGTTCCCTCAGAGAACGTAGGAACATATGTAGCAGAAATGTTGCAGCTCACGTTAACATCACCAGTTCTCCTCAGGTTCTCTGGGGTGAGAGTGAAATCCTAGATTACCTGCTAGGGAACGAGGGAACGAGTAGCTAAAGCCAGGAGCTCCGTGCAGATGGGCCGCAGGTGACTCAACTCCACTTCTTCGGAATTCCCAAAGTCTACATAACCCACACAAACTCGATCCTCAGACGAATATGCTAGAACTTTGGCCCTGTACCACTGGTTGTCCTCTGGAAAGCAAACCAGGAAAGAAGAAATAAACATTTCATTAAGTTGAAACTAAAAGAACCCCTAAAAGAAACCACAGTCAGCCCTGTATGATAAAAGGGGAAACACACACTACAATCAAATGATGGAATTAGAACCAGCACTTAGTACACACCAAGGAAAAGTGAACAGCAGACAGTTCCAGGAGCAGGTCTGAAGTTCTCACTGGCTGGAGTCGTGGTACAATGTTCTCTCAGACTCAACTGTAACTGTTGTATAGCTCCTGCGGAGACAGAACAACATCCCAAACACGTGAAATCGGATCGTCTTTGATGGTGACAACAAAACAGCCAGCAATCAATGTCAACGTTACGTAACAGCCTCTCAAAGAACTGTTCCATCGTGCTGTACCTCTGATTGGGGCGGAGTATTCTTAACTGCCTTGAGGAAGCAGAAAAAGGACTCACTGGCATTTTCAGCTTTTGGCAGATCATCTCTGAAGGAGGACAGAAGGTGGGTGTGACGGCTGTGAAGGCGTCTCCCCTCCTCATGAATTAGGGGCTCTGTTGGCTGAGCCTCGTCTATTTCTCCCCATTCTTTGGTGGATAAAAGCTTAAAGTTCTCAAAAGGCCATCAATAAAGAGTCTAAAAATAAAAAAATTAAAAGAGCATTTCTAACACTGACGGAATCGTAACTGAATTGTGGACTATTGAAGAAAAGCATTAGAAAGCAGACAATCAGTTTCTGAGAACTCACGCGATATCTCGCTCAGCAATGGTCGTAGGGCGCCATGTTTCGCAGCGTAACCTGATCGATCAAAGGAGCATTACTCAGGTTTTTACCCTGAACAATCAAACATCACCATCTGAGCGGTGTCCATAAGCGATTCATGAGATGATCATTTCAAATAGACTTATGTTCTGCGAGCATGGACAGAGACACATCTACTGCAAGCAGGGAGCCACTGTTCATGACGTCCATCACAACGAAGGTTAGGTTCTTTCCTCCAATAAGTTGTCTCACAGCAATAGAGCATTCGTCTGTCCAGCTGCTCGTCACGGCAGCGACTCCGGCAACACAGCACTGCAGCGCCTGCGCAGCTCACAGAACAACGTGTTTAAGAGCATTTTAGGGAGCCTGATACTGAATGCTTGTTTGTCCCCCAATCTGACATTTGTTTTTTCCTACAGCGTCTCATGGCGAGAATCTCTACATTCTAACACCAATCTACTAGCAAAGGATGTTTTCTGAGTGAACAGCAAAGCACTTCTGTGAGCCGCTCTGGATGAGGGCGTCTGCTCAGTGCCGTCAATGTAAATGTAATGTCTGATGTATGGTGGCGTCGGTGGTGAAACAATACAATACATTCTCCGAAAAAAACTCAGGACTTCTACGCATGGTGGGGCCGATCAAAGCTTGTCTGCCAGGGGACAAATCTTGTCAAAAGCGTAAACATCTTCCTCCCCATTTCGAAGTCTATGTACAGCACTTTTTTTTGCATTGAGGCGATCCAGTCAACAGATTCCCAACCTCCGCCTACGATGCAGTTCTAAGGAGCAACATACAATTAAGCTACGAGCAAAGTGTTTTTAATAACCACTCTGACCACCGCTGATCTGACCACCCTCAACTGAATCAAACAGATCTGCAGATTCGTTTCGAGTGCCATCTAAAGTTAGTCTCTGGCTGCGTCCCCGCTTTCCTCCCTCTGAACTCTGTTGGATTAAATTACTGATTAACCTGATCGAGAGAGAACTTGACTCGCATGAGCTTCACAATTTCCAGGCTTGTATTCAGCTGCACTCAAAAAGCCGTGTCATATGTCATCCATAACTTCATGGTGATGGACCTCCAGGGTCACCAGTCATCTCCTGACTGGATGTGGATGAAAAACTTTCCTGGATTCTCAAGCTCCACGATGCCTGAAAGGCAAGATTCATGTTGAATAAGGAAAATGTTGAAGTGCAAGCAGAGAGACTCAACATACAGCCACTTCATCTCCCTTCACGATATTATTCTTGCGTAAATCGTGCAGGAACAACCTCTTTGGCTGAACGACATCACTGACGTTTATCTGGAAGGAAGAAGTCCGTGCATGAACCTGCAGCATCAGTTTAAGTGACTGAGAAGCCAAATAATGTTTACCTTGTCACGAAAATCAAAGCAGGCAAAAAGCGATACCTTGGGCTCCGAGACACCAGGTCCACTTTCAGCAGCCTTTATCAAGAGCTCTTTTGGTTTATCGCTGGATGAAGTCAAAACCAACACGTACAACATTATCAAAGAGCATCAAAAACAGAGCAGAAATAAATGCTGTATCATTAACTTTAGCAGTACCTTGCAGTGCTTGGTTTACATATGTGACGATGAGGTCTTCAGTCCTCCTGACTGACAGGCTACGAGCAATATGCGTCTTTTGCACCGTGCCTGAAACACCTGAGATGTAGACTTAACAGTGAGTGATGCTGAACTGCGACAGGGACCTGTGTCCTTAACCCGACCCTGTATATGTGTGTGTGTGTGTGTGTTATTAATTTAGCACATATATAATATATACTGTATATAACTAGACTTTTATATAAGTTTATGCTTAAAACATATAAAACTTCAGTTTCATCATGTATTTAACAGAGATCTGAGTATCATAGAATTGTCATTGCTTCCCAGAAATGAGAATAAATGGAAGTGACCAGCATGTATTTTCTACATTAGATTCTATATTCAAACTTAGCGGTAGGGGTCAAAGGTCACATCATTTAGAGATTCATTGAATATTCTTTTAATAAAATCATATCAGAAACAGTCAGACAGTCTTTATAGGTTTTCAGTGGATAATTTGCTACTAATTCCAGAGAAAGACTTTAGACACTAATGTTAGAGAGAGAGAAAGAAGAGAGAGAAAAGAAAAGAGAGTTCAGAGAGAGAGAGAGAGAGAGACAGAGACAGAGACAGAGAGAGGGTGAACAGAAAGTTGATAAAAGTAAAAAAGGAAACAAAAGCATATATAGATTTTTAAGCAGCTCACAAGTGCTGACTGCAGTTACAGCTTCGTCATTGGTCCGGAAGTAAGGTGTGGTAATCTCTGCTGCTTCATTTCGCCTAACCTGGAGAAACGTCAATCATTAAGACTCGTGTTTTTAAAAGCAATGAAAATATCATTCTGAGAAATGAGCTTTATATTTAAAATAACTCAACAAATACTTACATCATTAGGGTCTTTTTGCACTTACCAAACCAGGCGTCCTTTCCTCTGGCTTCAACGGCACTAAATCAAATGAAACTGAATGTTACCCCCAGAATTCACAGTGGTGGGCATCACACACTGTACTCTGACCTCAGCATCTCAGTCTGTCTGTCACCAATCCTGTCAGACGCCACTCCTGTGCTAAACCATTACCTTCTTCACTAAACACTGGACACGGGTTCCTTGTCATCACCGTACCAGGACCAGTCCCAGGTCTCCTCAAAGGAAGGTTGGGCCTAACCAGTGATGGTGAGAAGGTCGCAGTTCATTAGCCTGTGCTTCAGTGTTCTCTGAAGACAAATAAACCATCAAAAGCGCTCTTCCTGTTAGATTTATTATTCTCCGGTGTGAGAGAGCTTTATACAAAATGCACTTTCACATAAAAGGACTAAATTAAATCTGTGCCAATGTGAGAGAAGCGTAATCTCAGCTACAAAGACCCCACCTGGGCTGCTGTGCTGGAGGCCAAAGCAATACATCAGGAATGGGTTTGTGTGGAGTTGAATTCCAAATAATCTTCCACTTATCAGCAGTGTTGGAATTCTCATCATCGACCACGTCCAAATATCAGCAACTTCTTCAGTTAAATATGTAAACACTCAAATATGCTTAAACACTCATATACTGTTAAATACTCAAATACTTAAATACCCTTAAACACTCATATACTGTTAAATACTCAACTACTTAAATACTCTTAAACACTCAAATACTGTTAAATACTCTTAACCACTCAAATACTATTAACTCAAAATGCTAATAAACACTCAAATGCTATTAAGCACTCAGATGCTAATTAGACGCTCGTAACAATTGGGCATCAGATGTGGAGTGCTCTTGGGCTTGCTCCAGATGTGGGGTGGTCAACAAAGCCCAGGTGTGTGGAGCTGGCTCAGATGCTGTTAGTGTCAGCCCGGATGTGCGTGGGCGCTCAGGGTTGATGGGGATCAAGCGTTAGTGTCAGATGTTAGTGCTGAGCTAGTGTGTGGGCAACAGGATAACGTTTGTCGGTTTGGATGCTGGTGAGCCGGCATCAGAATTAACGATTTAGATGTCCAGATGTGGAGTGTACGTGAGCGCTCAAGCATAACGTTTTAGATGTCAGATGTGCTGGCCAGGCGCTCGTGTGGCGATTTGGTGTCAGGGACTTAAGGTGTCTTGAGCGTTCAGATGTGGGTGTGGGCTGGCCAGGTGTGTTGGAGCTGTCAGATGCTTTGTTAAGGCGGCTCAGATGCTGTTAGACGCTCATGATAACGTTTAGATGTCAGATGCTTCCGTAGACATAAACGTGGCGGTTGGAATTAACCAGATGTGGAGTGTCTTCAGGCCAACTCAAGATGCTGATGGGCCAACTCCAGATGCTGGTGGGTATCAAGATGCTGGTGTTATCCAGATGTTAGGTGCGTGAGGGCGCCGTGACATTCAGATGTCCCAGAATTACCTTAAACACTCATATGCTAGTTAAACACTCAAATGCTTAAATACTCTTAAGAAACACTTTCAAATACTGGTAAATACTCACTTAAATGCTAAATGGCTTACTCAAATATATTAATACTCATGAATACCTTAAGCACTCAAATAATGTTAGTCCTCATATATTAAATACTCAGAAAATACTTAAATACTAAACTTAAATATCTTAAGCACTCAAATGCTGTTACTCATTTAAATACTCGTAAACCTCCAAATGCTGATAATGCTCACATACTCCTGCTGCCCAGGCTGCAGTAGTGAAGGGACTAAATGATGGAAATTGGTCAAGGACAGTATTGTCTCTCATTAGTGGACTTGATGGAGATGAACTGGGACTTTTCCTGTCCAGACTAAAAGAGCAGCTGTTCAGTGAAACACACGCTGACCTTCAAGCCTGTAGAAGCTGTGGATCTGCTGGTGTTTGGGACAGGTTTTCTCTGCAGGACCAGCGAGCAGACTCTCTTCAGCAGCTCGGCTTTTGCTTCCTCAGAGCTGAAGCCTCTGCAGAAAAAAACAACCTGGCTCCCAGGTGAGCCTGAGACTCCAGAGGACCACACACACACCTTCTTACCTTCTGCCCCTCTTGAATCCAACTCACATACGGAACGATGAGGCAGAGAGCAGGTTCTGTAGAACCGGACCACGACCAACCGGACCGAGCCAGCGAGAGAGCGGGGCGTTGGCGGGGGCGTGTCCGGGGAGAGCCAATAATAATAATAATCCAATAAAAATTTTATATTATTATTATTATTAATAACAACACTTTATTGAGTTATTATTATTATTATTATTATTAATATTATTATTATTATTATTATTATTATTAACTATTATTATTATTATTATTATTATATTTTATTATTATTATTATTATTATTATTATTATTATTATTGATGGTAACAATAGTAATAATAATAACTATTATAATTTATTTGTTTGATCAGTATTATTATTATCGTTACTATTATTATTTTATTATTATTATTAACGTTATTATTATTCTTATTATTTATAATAATATTATAATTATTATTTTTATTTGTTAATTGATTGTAATAATAATCGTTTTTATTTTATTATTATTATCATTATCATTATTATTATTATTATTATTATTATTATTATTATTATTATTATTATTATTATTAATAATAAAGAAGTTAAAATTAAGAGTATTATTATTATATTATTATTAATTAAAGGTATAATAATAATAATATGTAATAATAATAACTATTATTGATATTATTATATTAACTAAAAGGTAAAATGTATTATTATTATTACTATTATTATTTATTATTCCATAATAATAACAATAATAATTATTATTTTTATTTATTAATTATTCTTATATTTATAATAATAATAATAATGGCATATATATAATAATTTTTGTTAATTGATTATATATATAAGTGTTATAATATTATAATAATGGTTCATATTATTATTATTATTATTATTATTATTGTGTATTATTGTCCTTATGTTCTGTTGCAGTCCTGCTCTCTCGGTTCTTTATCATCCCGTATGTGAGCTGACTGTAAGAGGGCAGAAGTTGAAGAAGGTGTGTGGTCCTCTGGAGTCCTGCAGTAGTTATGTGTGTGTGTGTGGTCCTCTAAACTATGAGTGTTTAAGGGTATTTAAGTATTTCAGTGTTTAATAGTATTTGAGTGTTTAAGAGTATTTAAGTATTTGATTGTTTAAGTGTATTTGAGTATTTAACAGTATATGAGTGTTTAAGTGTATTTAAGTAGTTAGTGTTAACAGTATATAGTGTTTAAGGGTATTTAAGTATTTAGTGTTTAACAGTATATAGTGTTTAAGGTATTTACGATGTTTGGAGTATTTAACAGTATATGAGTGTTTAAGGGTATTTAAGTATTTGAGTAGTTAACAGTATATGAGTGTTTAAGAGTATTTAAGTATTTGAGTATTTAACAGTATATGAGTGTTTAAGGATATTTAAGTAGTTGAGTATTTAACAGTATATGAGTGTTTAAGTGTGACTTTAAGTAGTTGGAGTATTTAACAGTATATAGTGTTTAAATTATTTAAGTATTTAGTGTTAACAGTATATGAGTGTTTAAGGGTATTTAAGTATTTAGTATTTAACAGTATATAGTGTTTAGAGTATTTAAATGTTGTAGTGTTAGCAGTATATGGTGTTTAGGATATTTAAGTAGTTAGTGTTAACAGTATATGAGTGTTTAGAGTATTTAGAAATATTTGGTATTTAACAGTATATGAGTGTTTAGAGTATTTAAGCCCAGTGTTAACAGTATATGAGTGTTTAAGGGTATTTAAGTATTTGAGTATTTAACAGTATATGAGTGTTTAAGCATATTTGAGTGTTTACATATTTAACTGAAGAAGTTGCTGATACTTTTGGGCCGAATTAGATGATGGAACCCAACACACTGCTGATGTTTTAGCAGAAAGATTAGTTTGGATCCCAAACTCCACACAAACCAATTTCTGATGTGGTAGCACGGCCTCCAGCACAGCAGCCCAGTGTAAGAGATGTTTGTAAGCGCCAGACACGTTCTCTCATTGCTGGTTAATTTAGTCCTTTGTGAAAGTGCATTTTGTATAAAGCTCTCGTCACCGGAGAATAATAACGAACAGGAAGAGAGTTTGATGGTTTATTTGTCTTTCAGAGAACACTGAAGCACAGGCGCAATGAACGCCTTCTCACCATCACTGGTTAGGCCCAACCTTCCTTTGAGGAGACCTGGGACTGGTCACAATGCGGTGATGACAAGGAACCGTGTCCAGTGTTTAGTGAAAGAAGGTAATGGTTTTTAGCACAGGAGTAGCGTCTGACAGGACAGGACAGGACAGACTGGATAGATGCGAGGTCAGAGTACAGTGTGTGATATAGTCACTGTAATTCACCAAGAACAACATTCAGAAGGTTTCATTTGATTTAGTGCGAAAGCTGAAGCCAGAGGAAGACGCTTCTGGTTTGAAATTTCCAGCAAAGGCCGAATGATGTAAATGTTGTTGGAGTTATTTTAAAATATAAAGCTCATTTCTCGAAATGATATTTTCGTGTGCTTTAAGCTTTGAGTCTTAATGATTGACGTTCTCTGTGTTATGAAATGAAGCAGAGAGACACACCCTTACCTGGACCAATGACGGTGAAGCTGTGTAACTACTGCACAGTCCTTGCGATTGGCGATTAAAAATCTATATGCTTTGTTTCCTTTTTTACTTTTATCAACTTTCTGTCTGTCTCTCTCTCTGTCTCTCTGTCTCTCTCTCTCTCTCTCTCTCTCTCTCTCTCTCTGTCTCCCTCTTTCTTTCTCTCTCTCTTTCTCTCTTTCCTCTCTCTCTCTCTCTTAGAGCATGCATCTTCCTCCACAAGTGCTCTCTGGAATTAAGTAGCAAATTATCCACTGAAAACCTATAAGACTGTCTGACTGTTTCTGATATGATTTATTAAAGAATCATTCAATGAATCTCTTAAATGATGTGACCTTTGACCCCTACCGTTGCTTGAATATAGAACGAATGAAAATACATGCTGGTCACTTCATTTATTCTCATTTTGGGAAGCAAATGACACCCTATGATACTCAGATCTCTGTTAAATACATGATGAAACTGAAGTTTTATATGTTTAAGCATAAGCTTATATAAATTAGTATATATAAAGTAAATAAATAACACACACACACACACATATATACACAGGGAGTCGGGGTTGTTGACACAAGGTCCCTAAATTAATGGAGTGTACTTCAAGCATCACCCCAATGTTAAGTCTTACATCTCAGGTGTTCTCAGGTGCACACGGTGCAAAAAGACGTGCTACTGCTCTGTAGCCTGTCAGTCAGAGGACTGGAAGACTCATGCGTCACATATGTAAACCAAGCACTGCAAAGTACTGCTAAGTTAATGATACAGCATTTATTTCTGCTCTGTTTTGATGCTCTTTGATAATGTTATGCGTGTTGGTTTGACTTCATCCAGCGATAAACCAAGAAGCTCTTGATAAAGGCTGGTGAAAGTGGACCTAGTGTCGGGCCCAAAGAATGTCGTTTGCCTGCTTTGATTTTGATGTTGCAAACATATTTGGCTTCTCAGTCACTTAAACTGGATGCTGCAGGTTCATGCACGGACTTCTTCCTTCCAGATAAACGTCAGTGATGTCGTTCAGCCAAAGAGGTTGTTCCTGCACGATTTACGCAAGAATAATATCGTGAAGGGAGATGAAGTGAAGGTATGTTGAGTCTTCTGCTTCTGTACCTCAACATTTTCCTTTATTCAACATGAATTCTGTCTTTTCAGGGGACGGTGGTGGAGCTGAGGTCCAAGGGAAATTTTTCATTCACATCCAGTCAGTGGAGATGACCGAGACCTGAGTCCATCACCATGAGATTCTTGAGGATGACATATGACAGCTTAGTGCAGCTGAATACAAGCCTGAAATTGGGGAGAATCTCTTGCCAGTCAAGTTCTCTCGATCAGGTTAATCAATAATTTAATCAACTTAGAGTTCAGAGGGAGGAAAAGCGGGGCGCAGCCAGAACTAACTTTAGATGGTGCACAAATGGAATCTGCAGATCCTGTTTGATTCAGTTGAGGTGAGTCAGATCATGGAGGTCAAGTGGTTAGTAAAACACTTTGCTTTCGTGGCTTAATTGTATGTTGTCTTCGCTAGAACTGGTATCCGAGGTGAGGTTAGATCTGTTGATGGATCGCCTCACTGCAAAAGTGCTGTACATAGACTTCGGAAATGAGGAAGATGTTACGTTTGACAAGATTTGTCCCCTGGCAGACAGCTTTGATCGCGTCCCACCATGCGTAAGTCCTGAGTTTTTCTTTTTGAGAATGTATTTGTATTTGTTTCACCACCGACGTCACCATCAGACATTACATTTACATTAATGACACTGAGCAGGCAGCCTCATCCCGAAGCGGCGGCTCACAGAAGTGCTTTGCTGTTCACTCAAGAAAGCATCCTTTGCTAGTAAACCCGAAGGCTAGAATGGGAATTCCTCGCGCTGAGACGCTGTGGAAAAACAAATGTCAGATTGGGGACAAACAAGATTCAGTATCAGTCTCTAAAATGTCTTAAACACGTTGTTCTATGAGCTGCGCAGGCGCTGCAGTGCTGTGTTGCCGGAGTCGCTGCAGTGACGAGCAGCTGGACAGACGAATGCTCTATTGCTGTGAGACAACTTATTGGAGGAAAGAACCTAACCTTCGTTGTGATGGACGTCATGAACAGTGGCTCCCTGCTTGCAGTAGATGTGTCTCTGTCCATGCTCGGTAGAACATATTCATTTGAAATGATCATCTCATGAATCGGTTTAAGGGACACCGTTCAGATGCAGGATGTTTGATTTGTTCTCACAGGTAAAAACACGGAAATGCGTTCTGTTCGATCAGGGTTACGCCGTGAAACATAGGCGCTCCTAGAACCACAGGTTGGCGAGAGATATCAGTGAGTTCTGTGAAACTGATTACTGTCTGCTTTCATAGTTTCTTTCAATAGTCCATGAATTCGGTACTGACGTCAGTGTTAGAAATGCTCTTTAATTCTTTTATTTTTTAGACTCTTTATTGATATAGCCTCTTTTGAGAAACTTTAGCGTTTATCCACTGGGAAGAATAGAGAACATCAAAGGCTCATACCCAGAGCCCCCGACCCAAGGTGAGAGCGTCTTCTGGCCGTCGTCACCCCCTTCTGTCCCTTCGAGATGATCTGCCAAAAGCTGGGGAAAAATGCCAGTGAGTCCTTTTCTCTGCTTCCCTCGAAGGTGCAGTTAGAATAATTTCAAGTCCTTAATCAGAATTTACCTTGATGGAACAGTTCTTTGAGGCTTATTCGTCGCGTTGACATTGATTGCTGGCTGTTTGTCACCATCAAGGCGATCCGATTTCCTGCGATGTTTGGAATGTTGTTCTGTCTCCACCCAGGGAACTAACAACAGTTACAGTTGAGTCTGAGAGAACATTAGCCTGGGCGCTCAGCCAGTAGAGAACTTCCAGACCTGCTCCTGGAACTGTCTGCTGTTCACTTTTCTCAGGTAAGATTAAGTGCGGTTCTAGACTCATCATTTGATTGTAGTGTGTGTTTCCCCTTTTATCATACAGGGCTGACTGTGGTTTCTTTTAGGGGTTCTTTTAGTTTCAACAATGAAATGTTTATTTCCTTCTTTCCTGGTTTGCTTCCAGAGGACAACCCAGTGAGCTGGGAGCAAAGTTCTATATATTCGTCTGAGGACCGAGTTGTGTGGGTTATGTGAACTTTGGGGAATTCCGAAAGTGGAGTTGAGGTGCGCCTGCGGCCCATCTGCACAGGCTCCTGGCTTTACAGCTACTCAAGCAATTCCTGTTCCCTGAATGAAATACGATTCACTCCTCCCCAGAGAGAACCTGAGTAGAACTGGTGTTGATGTTAACTGTGAGCTGCACATTTCTGTCATATGTTCCTACGTTCTCTGAGAGATATCGAGACCAGAACTCAAGTTCTATCTGTGGGTTTGAGTGACATTTGCAGTGCTGGGCGCTTTTAATATTTATATGAATGTGACGTCATAGAATAAGCTGAACTAAATGTTTGATGGACCTGAAGCAGAAATGATCTGCACAGTATCATTTATTCACCTCCAATTTTTGACCACAGAGGGTTTAATTGATGACTTCTGGTGAAATGTGGTGAAAAGTATTTATTAATATTGCAGATAAAGTATATTTCCAATATTGTGCCGCTCTAATCTTAAGACAGTGACAGGATTTGACCTTTTCTAGACATTGTTGTTTGTTGATGTTTGTTGTTGTTGTTTTTATTAATAAACATTTTTACATATTGTTACAGGTGTAACCTCTGATGTGGTCAGAGGAGGTGACAGTGATGTTTAAGCAGAATTGTTTGTAACGTTTCATCAAGTGAGATTCTGGGGGAGGCGTGATGGAGTGGCCTGGGTGTCCGCTGCTGGGCGAGTCCAGTGATCCTCAGATGATATTGCTGAGATGCTGGATTTACAACAGGCCATTTTAACTACTAATGGGACGCCACAGACACCAAAAACCTTCACAAAGAGTTGATTGTATCAGTAAGTGATATGTGTTCATATTCTGAATTCATAATGGAAGCGACACTTACTGTTTCTAAGTGCTACGTTTGAGCCTTCGTGTGTCTTAATCCTGTAGCTGTGGACAAGTTGGAGTGGTCTTGTGCTGAGCTTCCCATTGATGGCCAGGAGGTGGTGTTGGTGATAACTGTTCTTGAGAATCCTGGTGAATTCTACTGCTACAACTATAATGCAGAAGGTAAAGTTGCTCATCTCTTTGAACTGTTTCATCAGGAATTGTCTTTTGGTTGGTTTCTGTTATTAGATGTGATTGACAGGCCTGCGGACTTTGTAGAGTTGTCTTCCACCTGCTCTTATGAGCACTAGCAGGAGCCAAGGACTCCTTTCCAGGCCTACTGTGGGAGAGCCCTGCTCATCTCTTCAGCAGTCAGTCACCATCCTCGCCACTACTTACACTGTCTTTCTGACTTCTTCTTCGGCCCATCCCCCTTTAGGGAATTAGCCTGTGATCATCTGCCTCCATCTTTTCTCCCTGCCCCTCTCTGTACAGGAAACCATCTCCATGTCCACCTTCACTACATCCATAAACCTTCTCTGGTCTTCCTTCTCCTTCTGCCTGGCAGTTCCGTCTCCAAAATTCTTTGTCCGATATGTCCACTATTCCTCCTCAACGCATGTCCAAACCATCTCAACCTGGCCTCTCTGGCTTTATCTCTAAACTGCTCCACCTTCACTGTCCCTCTGATCTGCTCATTTCTAAATCTGTCCGTAGTTTTCCTTGCTTGAAATCTCAGCGTCTTCATCTCCACCACTTCAGCTCAGCCTCCTGTCTTTTAGACGGAGCCACAGTCTCCAAACCAGACATCATAGCAGGTCTCACTACTGTCTTGTAAACCTTCCCTTTCACTCTTGCTGCTCTCCTTCCGTCACACATCCTGTTACACTGTCTTTATGACTGTTCGTGTCTAATTGGCTAGAACTCGGACTGTTCAGCGTTGAGGTTCCAAAAGGTTCTCTGTCGTTTGTGAAGGAGATGGCCGCTGGTACAGGGCCATGGTGCAGAGTGTGGAGGGTGAGGGAAAGGCTGAAGTGTATTTTGTGGATTATGGGAACTCCTGTGAAGTAAAGGTAACCAGTCTCCGAGCCATCGACCCCAGTCTACTCAAGCACCCTTTCCAGGCCATACGTTGCACACTTGCAGGTAAGCTTCAGACATGGCCTTGTATCTCCACAGTCCAGATGAGTCAGGTGGGTTTTTACTAGTGACGTCTCTCCTGGGCCATATTTTAATGGATCCAATCATATTTGAATAGATTAGTATCATCTAGTTTGATCTCAGTTCAGTTTCGAGTCATGGTGAACAGAGTGCCATCTGGTGGCGTCATGATGCCATTAACGGATAACAGATGGCCATTAAGGGATTTTCTGAAGGTGAAATCAGGAACTGATGGTGTGGGCTGCTTTGCAGCAGAACATGGAAACATGATGTAATATTTGAAACAGTATGAATCCGAGAGGACCGAGAGGCGGTCAGCTCACTGCACGTCCACCACTCCATGAACTGGACTGAACTGGATGCCACCAGCAGTCTAAACACAACTGGAATCAAATCAGCAGATTAGTCTGTAGTGTTCTAAAGGCACTGGAAGTGATTCTGAAGTGATATTAGGTCCAGAATAATCATCAGCATATCTTATCTGAACTGTGGGTCTGTTTTATTTATAAAAACACAAAGCAGAACCGGTATCAGTTGATGCTCAGCATTAAAAGTTGTAGAACTGATTTGGGAGCATTATAACTTGATCGAGGTGTCCCTAATGTTTATCTAAAACATTGTTTGTACATTAAAAATGAATATATTGTATGTTTCATGCCCTTCTGTAATCTGTCTGTAGGTGTGGAGCCTGTGGGAGGCCAGTGGAACGAGCCTGCAGTGCAGAGGTTCCAGGGGTGTGTTTGGGGAAACGGCTCAGTGTGAAGCCTTTCCATCACTGAGAGGGGATACGGGGTGGAGTTGAAGTGCAATGGCCAGAACATTGGTGCTGTGCTTGTCTCAGAACAGCTGGCCACACCTGCAGGACAGGAGAAGAAAGCAGGTGGACAACAAAAACAAGAGCCAGTGATCTGAAAGAGATGTCTTAATGCACAGACACCGTTGCGCAGAGCGAGAGGCTGCGTCAATTAAGCTGAACAGCCAGCCATCACCCCGGACAAGAAACTGCCCCAGCACAATCAAGCCACCCCTCTGGTGAATGCACAACATCATTATCAGCTTCTTTCTGAAATGTCAGTCCTGACGGTGTGCAGCACATGCAGCGTGTTCTTTGGTGTACATGTCTTATGCTGTGTCAGAGCACACACATTCAGCCCGATTTACACAGATTCACAGCGTCGTCCCGAATACGAACATCACGACGATGAATGGTTCAGGTTGTGTGACGTAATCTGAGGACAGGTTTTATGTCTGAAATGACGCCACAAAACATCCTGACAATAAGAGAAAAAAGGCAGCTGCTGCTGCAGCTTTCAGGTGGAACAGCCGAACTGAGGAAAGCTTCACTGAACTGCGGCAACAAAACGTGGCTGGACCAATGAAAATTCAAGCATCTTTTCCTCCACACATCGATCCATTCAGTAAATCTAGTCGTTTGTTCCATTTATGGAATGTTATTGACATCATTTCAAATTCTCTTTGACAGATAGACGGACCGTACTGTTGTCTTCGTGACTCCCAGAAACGGGTCCATGTTTTATTTCCTTTAGTGCACACAAATCCTCCAGCATCACACAGCCTTCTGCAAATCATTATTGACAGTTTTATGAAGCTTTTTTCTCCTCCAAAAGCCTCCGAACCCACATGAGGATGTGAATGTTGATTGGTTGTTGATTGACATGTACATGATTGTACATGTACATTACACTGTAAAATGTGGGAATAACGTTGAACAGAACAGCTTCTGTTCTGTCATTACACAAAAAAACACAGCGTTAATCCAAATTTCAGAACATAACAGCAACTCGCAGAACAGCTTTTCAACACGTTTGGCCAAAATCTAGACCAGACATGAAAAGACACTTTAGCAACTTCTTTAAATCCAAAACAGCTCGAGAGCAGGTCAACCGCTCTGCCCTTCCGAACAACAGACCCAAGAAAGAAATCAGACGTGAGGCGCAGGTTTGTGGACGATTCATACGTGCCGAGTCAAACGTAACACTTTGGCTAAAGAAAGACGCTTCTTTCATGATGAAACGCTGTTATAACGGTGTCGCTGTGAACACTGCGTGCTGTAAATCTGAGCTCGGTTTTATACAGCTTGAGAGTTGGATAATTAACAGTGCAGAGCCTTGATCTTCCAAAGCTGATGTTGGTGTTTGTGCTTAAGTGTCTGTGAGAGCAGCTGTGGTAGCAGTTCATTTCACGTTGTCATTTTGTTTTTTACTGTCACTGGTTATAACGGTGTCTCCTCCTCCTCAGTTGAGTCCTTTGTTTTTGGACTGGGAAGACAGTGGAATTCCTCAACACCAAGCCATTTCAGCCACAAGAACTGGCAGTGACCAACCCAAGTCTCTTCTATGTGATGAATCCCAGAGCAGAGTGAAGTTCTTCTTCCTTTCGGTTCCAGTACAAACATAATGTCAGTAGCATTTTTGTGGGGAGGACAGTGTAAGTGTACCTCAGACAAACTGTTGTATTTGTTGTATTTTTTGACGAACTGTTTAGAAGTTTATGAAATAATTTCTTTGCGCTGCAGCAAACGTGGAGATTTTGGAGGCTGTGATGGCTGAGGTGGCAAAGTACTGCAGCAGACAGAGAGCGTCAAGCAGAGCGTCCCTTTACCCGGAGCAGCTTGCTGCGCCCAGTTCTCAGGTTGTTCACGCTGGAACATTAGTTGTAACACTAACGTTGTTCTGTGGGGTATCCGGTAACTTAAATGAGATTGTCTGCAAAGCAATGAAGTTATTTTTTCAGAAGTATGTGTGAAATTGCTTGAACAACAGACGTGGACTTTTGGTGTGAACTGAGATAAAAGATGAAAGTCCAGATGAAACTTTTAAAGATCAGTAAACTTCAAATCAGCCTAGACTTGAAGATTGAGACTGTGTCTGAGTCCAGAACATTATCTGGGAGGTTATTCCAGAGCTGGGGGGCTTTGTAAGAAAGGCTCTTCACTCTGCTGAGATCCTCTGAATTCTGCAGGAACCAATGAAGACCAGCACCCTGTGATCTGAGTGATCGTGAGGCTCTATAATGGGACCCAGACTGCGACACGAGAAGGAACTGGAAGTCTATTTGAGTTCCTCTTTCGAACATCTGACAAAGTTCTAGAATAATCTAGTTCTGAGGGTGATAAATAAATGCACTAGTTTCTCTGCTGCGGTGTAAGGATGAGAGCACTCCTTAACTTAGTACGTGATGAAGAACAGCTGTCCTCGTAATATTGCCTTTGTTTTGGACAAATGATAAATGTGGATCAATTACGACACCAACATTTTCTGCTGCTGAACCAGGAGAATCAGCCAGTTTTAACATTCTGATCATTTATTTCTTGTAGTTTTAGGAAAAGGAGAACCTTCATTGTGTCACTTTTTAAAAGGAGGAAGTTCTGCAACTGCTTCATGATCTTTTATACAGTCCTCCGTTTTCTTTAATCGAGATCTATCAGGTTTGACTGATCTGTACAGTTGAGTTTTGTCTGCATAACTTCCAGGAAAGACATCGTTGTATAAAGGCAGTGGCATATTTCTGCTCTAAGTTAGTAATTCCACATCTGTCCTAAAATAATGATACAGTTCTTGCATTTTGTGGAAGCTTTTGCTTTGGAAATGCAATGTTTGAGGGAGGGAACGTAGTAGGCATTCACTGGAGAGTGATGGGGTTTGTGAATTCGTTTGGAAGTGTCTGGATAGAGCAGGTGATGAGGTGCCTGTATAGGTATTCGTCGATATAGCGATATTTCTATCTGTACTGAGAAGTAAAGGTTTTAAGGTTTCAGTTTTGAAGGAAACCTTCATTTTGCTCCCTCGTTCTGTTCTCCCCTCCATCTCCACTGGTCTCCTCACACCGTGGAGCAGGGCCAGGAACCCCACAATGCGATGTGTTTCACATCATATGTCATCTTGGTATTTCTGGTTCAGCTAAACATGTCAGGATCTGTGTTTTGGTCCATATTGCTTTAGGAAGTTTCTAAAAGGTGTTGATCAGTGAGCTTAAGGACTGTTTGGGTAACTGTTGATTATAGGAAATACCGTGCGGTTAAGTGAACATGTTCCAAATATTTTTGTTAAACACGCAGGTGATAAGAAATGGTACAGAGCTGTGATACTGGACACAACAAGCACACATGCAAGCAATGATTTATGCAGATTATGGGAATTGCGAGAGGATTCCTGTCTCCAGTATCTTGCCCATCCCTGAAGAGCTTCTGCAGCACCCTTTTCAGATTGCCAGGTGTGCTCTTGCAGGTAAGAACGCCAGTGAGAGTCCTATTTAAATATGTCGTAGTGCACTGCAAAAGGTGACACGTGCTTCTCTTTTACATCCTTTTTGATGCTCTCTCCTAGGTAAAGACCTCTTCCCTGCTGTCTGGCCTCCTGAAGTCCTGGAACTCTTTGTAGTCCAGCTGAGCAGCAAGGTACTGGCATCTGTACAGGACTTTGATGCTTTTAGCCTAACCTGCTGGTGCTTACCCAGCAGTCAGGCCGAGAGGCATCAACTCCATGATTCTGGGAGCCTTGGGAAGCTAGCACAGTAAGAAGAAGGCAGGAAAAGCAGGAGGCGTGAGATCCGGGCCAGCCTCAGACTGGCAGGTCAGACAAGCCTACAGGACACACACTTTTCAGACACTGAGGCCCAAGTAAGAAGTCCAAGAGATGGTGGGTGGTCAGAAGTCAAGAGAGTGTTTTTATTAAAATCACTATTAATCAATATATTCAGTGTAATGATGAACAATGGATTGAATTTATGCAAATTAATTCCAAGAATGTAATTTAGGTGTAAGTCAGGGGAGTCCAATCTCTCCACAGGGCTGAGGTGTGGCTGCAGGTTTCATTCTAAACAACACGCTTGTGACACCTGATCTCATATTTAATCTTAGCAGTAGGATTTTCAAACAACTGATCCATTTGGCTGGAATGATGAAACCTGCATACACCGACCCTTTATTGGATAGATAAGACACCAGTGGGTTAAATATTTACCAAACAAAATGCCAACAGCTTTTGATGGAAACCTATATAAAGTGGAAATGTGCAGTGCGCATCACGGTCTCGCCGTTGCTCGGCTGGAAGTGCTGTTTATTCTTTGTTTTCACAGATTCTTTACATCAGTGTTTCTCTGCCCTAGTCCTGGAGGCACCCCTGCCCTGCATGTTTTTATTGGATTTTCTGAATTAAGACAACCCTTTAACTCTGAGTCCTGTGAATGAACTTTTACTGATCAAGTACATTGGAACTACTGAGTACTGAGTCAGATCAATCAGTGGGCAGTGGTGAGCTGAAAACAGTCTGAAGTGTGGCTCCATTTTCAAAACTTGGCGATGCAAAATGAAAATCTGGAAACACTTTGAACCTGAACAAACACCCGGTCAAACACTGACTATATCTGAACCCTGAAAAGGTCAACCGTATTCAGTGTGTGTGTTCATCTTAAAAGCAGACAGATGCAGAACCACAGTTACTGTAAAACTAACCAGCTTCTTGGAGACGCCGAGTAAAGATTAACACCACCAACCTGATGCCCACTGAGGGAACATCACCCCAATCCAGTATAGTGAGAATCAGAGCACAACAGAGCTATCAACCATAACATTATGACCACCCCTTTGTTTCTGCTCTCACTGACCATTCTATCAGCTCTTCTTATCACACAGGAGCACTTTGTAGTTCTATAATTATGGTTAGCCAGTCCATCTGTTTCTCCTGAATACTTCATCCTCCTTCACCCTGATCTTCAATGGTCAGGACCACCACAGAAAAGATGGGTTATGTGGGTGGTGGGTCATTCTGAGCACTGCAGTGAGCCTGATGGGGTGGTGTGTGTTGTGCTGGGATGAGTGGATCAGACACAGCAGTGCTGCTGGAGTTTTTAAACTCTGTCAATTCTATTAGACATCTGTCTATTAGAGATCTGTCGGTCATCCTCTAGTCTGACTCTGCTGATAGTTAAAGTAAAATCCTTTGTTCCTACTGAAGCTGGTTTGTGTTGTGGCACAACTGGAAAACACTCTAAACAAAATGCAGGTTATGCAGCAGTGCACAGGTACTGTACCACCTGGAATCTCCGTCTGTGTCAAGGTGTCATTTAGTTGGGCCTTGTCATCATATGTGCAAGGAGCAGTTATCCCAACTTTTATGTCTGATTCAGAAAAAGAAGACCAGAGACCGGCCAGTGTGGAAAAGAAGGGCTACAGCACTGCAGTCACTCCGAAGGGTGACTGTACTGGTGGGTATCGGTGGCCTGTATTAGTGAAGAGCATGCTGACCTGGTCAGGAGATGTAACGGTTATAGTCAGTAATGAGCAGATCAGTTTTTAGACCGAACATTAGCATAAATGTCCTGCTGCTCTTCTGTTTAGGGTTTTAGGAGGGTCCTTTTCAATAGTTACAGATGCGATCTGTTCCACGAACAACCTGCTTCGTTTGGATTTGTGGTTTTCATTTGTGCTCTATGTTTCCGGTTCCAGATCCTTCGTGCTGCTGTAAAGCTCTGAAACAGAAGGTGAGAGAATCTTTCCTCCGTTTTGAGATGCATTGTGTTTTTCAAACATCAAGACATTGAACCACATTGTTTCCCTCTAGATTGACAGAATTGAGGAGTTGGTTCTGCAGCTCGTCTTGAAAGACACTGGAGGAGAAGCAAAATAATTTGTTCAGATTTTTTTTGGTTTTACTGATACGTTTAATGCAGTTAAAGGTTTGAAGTTCCCAGTTCTGTATAGTTTCTGTAGGATCCTGTTTGGGTTTTGTTGTGTATTTGTGTATGTTTATGTTTAGGATTTTTGTAAATATATTGTATTACATCTTCATTTTTGTATCTTGTCTTAGTAAAATCTAGGTTTCCTGAGTTTTGATCTTCACTCAGTTTTAGGAACATTGTTTATAGTTAAAATGTGGTCTTCATAGATGTGACTCTGCAGCTGAAGCAGACTTTGAGCAGGCATTGCAGAACCCGCAAAAGGCTGAATGCTTATGTGAGAGAACGCTTACAGATGGAACAGGACTGGAACTGTACCTTCTTTGTCTTTTCTCTGAGTATGGAGGTCCTGTGAGTGTTTCAGTTCAGGTGTTGCTGTGGAGAGTCACACTGCCCCAACCGCTGTTGTGATCATCTGGGGAGCCATCGCATATGTCAGTCAGTCACCCTGTAGAGATTTAAGGGACACTCAGCTCGATGATATACACAGGATGTCCTGCAGATGCAGTCATGATTCCTCTCATGGCAGGGTTTCCAACTGGCATTTTTCAGCAGGATATTGTGATTGATTGTGATATAGAAATTGCGTATTGAGAAAATGTCTTTAAATATACAGGGTCTGAATTTGTGGGGGTAGCAGCCTAAACAAAGAAGCCCAAGACCTCTCTCTCCCCAGCCACCTCTTCCAGCTCTTCCAGGAGGTTTCCAAGGCATTCTGATGACAACCAAGAGATATAATCTCTACGGCATGTCCTGGGTCTTCCCCAGGGACTCCTACCAATCAAAGTGGAACACCTCTGAGGATGCGTCCAGGAGAATCTTAACCAGATGTCCGAACCACCTTGCTGGCTCCTCTTGATGTGGAGGAGCAGTGTCTCTACTCCGAGGCCCTCCAGGATGAGGGTACTCTCCTAAAGAGAAGTCCAGCCACCTTGCAGGGGAAACTCTTATCAGCCACATGTCCTCAAGATCTCATTCTTTTATTAACTATTCTCAAAATGCTCCTGAAGGCAGCTCTGCCTCTGAGGCAGAATAAATGGAACTGGTTCAGATAACAGCCAGAGAGGGGAGCTTCAGAGACGTGTATCTGCTCCCTGGAGCTCAAAAACAGCAGTGAAAACTGGCCAGCTAGCTTCTAAAGCATCATTTCACAATGTCAGGAATGCGCTGAAGAAGTTGAGGAGCATGACATACTTTACAAATAGCAACAACAGGCTTACAAGCAACTTAGCACACACCCTGACATTAAAACCGGACAAAAGAGACAAGAGACAAAGGACCTTAAATACACAAATAAAACTAGAAATACCTGGGGGAATGGGCAGGGCTACAAACAAGACTCAAATGAGAACAGGGTGGAGCTAGGGTGTGACAGTAGCCCCCTCTCAGTGGACAAGCAAAAACAGGTTAGACACAAACACAAGACTGAAGACTTGAGAGGAACTGGAGCTGAAGGTGAGATGGGACAGGGGACTTACAGTAATGCCAGTCAGGACTCAGCAGCAATAATGTCATATTTTTGTGTACAGCACCAAACAGTGCAGGTGATTGTTGTTAAGCGATTAACACTCATTCAAAGAAAATTCTGGCAACATCACCGGCAGCTTCATTATAAACACAAAGTCATTTTTAAAACTATATTTGTGTTTCTGTGTGGACGTCCTTACTGAGCGGAACCTGCTGGATCATTGAATTGAAAATGTAGATTGCTGATTATGTTCCTCTGTCACAGTCTGAGCGTCATGTAATCTTGTTTTTGTCATCCTAGTTCTGTTGGTCTTGTATTTGTTTGATGTCGATCTGCTAAATGCCATAAACGTAAATGTTGGTGGAAAAAAATGAAGCATTATCCGACCGTAATACATCGGGAATATGAGGTTTAAGTAACGCTGGTAATCCACGTTGGGCTCTTTTGTTTAATTCCTAAATATGAGATATTTAAATACTCTTAAATACTCAAATACTCTTAAATACTCTTAACATGGAGAGTTTGGCTTGTAGATCTCAAAATATCAGGAATACTCAAATACTCTTAAATACTAAATCACTCAAATACTGTTAAATACTAAATCACTCAAATACTCTTAAATACTAAATCACTCAAATACTCTTAAATACTAAATCACTCAAATACTGTTAAATACTAAATCACTCAAATACTCTTAAATACTAAATCACTCAGAAATGCTGTTAAATGCTAAATCATAAATACTCTTAAATACTAAATCACTCCAAATACTCACCAAATACTAAATAAAATATAAATACTAAATCACTCAAATACTCTTAAATACTAAATCACTCCGTACTCTTAAATACTAAATCAAATACTCTTAAATACTAAATCACTCAAATACTCTTAAATACTAAATCACTCAAATACTCTTAAATACTAAATCACTCAAATGCTCTTAAATGCTAAATCATCAAATGCTCTTAAATACTAAATCAATCAAATATATGAAATACTAAATCAATCAAAATACTCTTAAATGCTAAATCACTCAAATGCTCTTAAATGCTAAATCACTCCAAATGCTGCCAAATGCTAAATCACTCAAATACTGTTAAACTAAATCACTCAAATACTCTTGCAATGCTAAATCACTCCAAATGCTGTTAAATACTAAATCAATCAAATACTCTTAAATACTAAATCATTCAAATACTCTTAAATACTAAATCACTCAAATACTCTTAAATACTAAATCACTCAAATACTCTTAAATAGTAAATCACTCAAATACTGTTAAATACTAAAATTCATCTGACCTCACACACATTCCATGCTGGGCGCGTTCACGAGCAATCTGATTGTCTCTTTTTTGTTGAAAGGTAGGACCCTCTGTTAACAAGAAGCGCTCTGTGCATTAGTAGGAAAAAAAAAAAAAAGCAGAAGGGGTCTCTTGTATTTTTTGTTATTAATAGCAAAAACAAAACAACAACAGCAAATTTTGAGTGGCTGAAGACTCAATTTAGGGTGCTTGGTGCTGAGCACTGGCGGTGAATCACCAACCTGTTCACCTGTCTGCTACAGAAGAAGATTCCTGCTCTTCCTGTTTGGGCGTTTACATCAGGAAAAACCTGCTGTTTCACAATGCAACCTTGATGAGCTGATGGTGTCTGCTCTGTGGTAAGGTGGTCTCTGTTTTCAGTTGTCTTTGTTTACATCACGGTAACAAACAGACCTAATATTTAATGATACCTGTAGTTCTTGCTTGCAAATGAAAAGATTACTGGTACATTACGTGTACAAGCGTAGGATCAGCCTGGCCCAGTGTTACAAGTCAGCTGTTGAAGTTTATCATGTCATTTTGCAGAAGTAAGTGTGGATGCATTTATACTTAGTTGCCACCTTCTGACACTTTTCTGAACTTTTCTGGGCGACATTTTATTTTGAGGGATCTAAAGAGGATGATGTATCAGCAGTGAAGCGTCTGAAGATATTCTGTAGATTATAAGAGATTTTGGTTAAACTGCATAAATAATATTTGTTTATAATCTGTTGAATTCAGGTGTTTTAACTTTGAATATCCAAATTCAATACTGTAGAATTCTCAGTGATCATGTAAAAGACAACCTATTAAGACATGCTGCTGACAGCAGTTTGTAACTGGAATTTAACTGGATTAGGTTGAGATTAAGGGGAAAGAGGGAACATTTGGTGAAGGTTTTGGGTTGAGATTGGAGGTTTAGGGATTTGGGAGTCAAGAATGAGGTTAGGATTCGGTTTTGGTTGAGATTAAGGTTAGTATTTGAGTCAGAATGAGGGTTAGGATTCGGTTTTGGGTTGATTAGGACTGGGACCAGGATCTAAGAGTTTATTTGCACTTGTTATTTTAGACCATGGGTTTTCTTCATTTTGCTTACGTAAACACACCTGATTCATCAGTTAAATACCAGGTAAAGAATATGTGATAGCCAGGTTGGAGTTACCAAGCTTCACTGGGAGACCAGCCTTCCAGGACTGGACTGATTAATACTTTTGCCAGTTTCTGGCTGGTGACAAGGAGGCTGATTATATTTACAGAATATTTCTCTGATGTCGTCAGTGGTTTGCACAGGTTTTTGGAGAAGGATTATTTGAGCAATGAGGCGAGTAAACCGTAAAAGGGCCCTCAGTCTGGTGAAGGAGCTGGATGCGTTCTCCAAAGTACCAGAGAGCTATGCTGAAACGTCAACTGTTGGTGGAGCAGGTGAATATTCTGATCAGTGCTCTTTTATCTTGGAAGCGTAGTTCTATAGAAAATTAATTCATATTAGAAAAAAGACACCTGTCAGAGAGTTGTGTATTTACTGAAGGCTTTGGCTCCGTACGCTGTAGAAACCCCTACACCCCTGCAAAGTCGAGTACTGGTGTTAGATGATTAGTGCTGGATTACAAGTGATGGATCACTCCAACTCATCCCACTTGTATTATCATCGCTCATCTTCAGAAATGTTATTAAACCAGTTTGTATAACTGAAAGTGTAAATTTTGTAGTTATAGAGAACCTGAAAAGAGTATCTGAACTGAGGATGGATTATTGGTGGATGGTTTTGGAATCTAATGCCTCTATATTGCCATTTCCCATCCAGTGTCACTGATTGTGTTCTTGTCCATGGCACTCCTGACCATTTCCGAAGTCTTTGTTTATCAAGACACGTGGATGAAATATGAGTATGAAGTTGACAAAGACTTTTACAGGTGAGAACACTGAGGTTTCATTATCAAAACCCAACAAAAATAACAGCGTTTTTTTTTTATTGGTCTGTTAAACTGTTTGTTGTCTTTGGTAGCAATGACAATAAACGGCAGCTTATCTAGTGCAATGCAATGCCAAATAAAGTTTCCCAAACAGTTTTATATACAAACCTGGGGACACTTATGGAAACTGGGAGCTTATATAGGAGGAGAGTCAAATTAGGCATATAGGGGGGATTTGGAGGCACATATAGAGGTAGCGGGGCACATATGGGGGAGTGGTGCACATATGGGGGAGTGGGGCACATATAGTGGAGCAGGGAACATGTAGAGGCCAGGACATATGGAGGAGTGGGGCACAAATGGGTGGAGTGGGACACATATAGGGGGAGTGGGGCAGATGTAAGGGGAGCGGGGCAGATATAAGGGGAGCGGGGCAGATATAGGGGGAGCGGAACACAAGCTATCTAAAATGCAATATTCATGTTTTTCATAAATATAACCTCTGGATCCACTGTAACATGAGATGAACCTGCCTTTTGTCAGAGCTCACCAGACTCTTACTGCTGTAACTGTTGTTACTGACATTGTTGTTACCCAGTATTGAGTCAAATTGGGGTCTTTAATGGTGTTATGAAAATTAAACCATCACAAACACAAGATTGCTTCTTGTAGACTGCAAGTGTGAGTGAGCCAAACGATGAGAGATGTTTGTACTTTTAGAACATTTGGAGGTTCTTCAATTTGAAACTTGAAGAACCTCTAAGGACAAAGTTCTTGGAGGTTCTTGAAGGTTCCTTGAAACACCTTAAGAGGGTTCTTCAGGTTTCAAATTGAAGTCCTCAGAGATCTTGGACTTTTTACAGGTCAGACAATGTCTACACCAGGGCATAGCAAGCATTAACACCTCAAGCAACCAAAAACAAACTAAAAACATATCCAAAAGATGTAATGTTAATTAATTTAGGGCATTTGGCTGACGTTCATCTCCAGAGCGACTTACAAGGTTATTCACATTACAGAGGTGGGTCAGAGTAGCACAGCAGGGAACCCCACGTGGTGTGGTGGTTTAAAACATATGTATGAAAAATACATATAGGTTTCAAGCAAAAAGCAACATTTTGGAACGAGTAAATGTTTTAAAACTCGGCCGTAAAGTGTGCATTCTTCTGTTCTGGACAGTGGTTGGGGCAGATGTTCTGGACAGGGCGAAAACTATGGTTGCTTTATCAGAACTCAGATACGAGCCTGTGAGTTGGAATGGTCATTAAAAGCAGCTGTGTTGTATTGCTCTCTGTATTGATATGAAATAATTCTGGTTTCTGTTCCTGTTGGGTTCATTTTAAACTCAGTCCTCAGCAAAAGCTTTGGCAAACGTAAGTCAGACGGTCATGTTGAGATATAATTTCAAGAGGTCTGTTTGGAAATGCTTCTTTACATATTCTGTTATATATTTAAGTGCGTTTTTACTCTTTAAACCCGCAGTACAGGAAACTTCTGGCAATTCCAGAGCCAACTCAGGCAGGAACACTCTCTTCAAGATGTGCTTTTTAAAGGGGCATCAAAGGGGGTTAATATGACTCCAAGTCTGAGGTATGTTTATATGTTTTCTTCTTCACATCAGACACATCCAAGTCATATCCCTCTGCCATCATGATTATGTTTTGCAATATGCAAACCATTAGTAAGGCATACAGGTACGATCTCAGTTGCAACATTCAGAGGATATTTGTTGGTGTGACTAACTGGTTGATTGTGTACCAGTCATAGCATGACTTTGCACGGACATTCAAAAAATAAACCTTACACAGCTTCTTGGTTTCTCATTTTCTACTTTATAGAAAAAGGCCGGTGTTACATTTTCCACTGTGAAAAAGAAGCATTCCTAATGGTCTAAATACTCCTATATCTCCAGATGCAAGTAAGACACCTTCAAAAAGCGAATGCATTCACATATGCTTTAAGTTCCGCAGTGCTGATACAGATGTGCAAATGCACACACACACTGTTGTTTAGTCCATGTAGAAAAGTACTGGATTCTCTATGAACCTGTTGACCAACATGGCAATGCCGGGCCTTGACTCAGAGGGAGTATATATATCCACTGGATCTTCAAATTGTGTTGTAAGATCTTCCCCAAATAATACATCTAGTATATACAGTAACATAAGTAAGAATGCACTTTGTACGGTTTAGGTTTTTCTTTCACAATGACACTCTTTGAACATTTAATAGGGGTGTGAGGGGTTTGATTTGGCTTACAACTAAGGCGTTCTCTAAATACAAAGTTAAACAATATAGTGATTTCATCATATTCTCAGGGTTCCCAGGACTGACTCTTCTTCTAGACCCCCAGTGCCTGGGATATATGGACATATCAGGTGTGAACAAAGTTGAAGAGCCTCATTTCACACTGGGCAAGTATGTGTGCACAGACTGTGTGTGTGTGTGTGTGTGTGTGGACTACTTGTAAATACTCCATTTATGAATTTCTTTGAATATTTTTTTTGTGCATACTGTATATATATATATATATATATATATATATATATATATATATATATATATATATATACAACTCATGACTTAACTTGCAGTGCAAGATACATAATAGTTTTTTTTTTTATTTTGTTTGTTTTGTTTTTGCTTTTTTTTTATATAGGGCCATACATTATCCTGGAGGACACATTCATTTTGGAACTCTGTTCAGAAATAATGGTGAGATCCCTCTTCTGTACCCAACAAACTATACTGAACATAATCCACCTGGTGATGAATTCTCATTTCTATTCCCTTATTTGTTGTATTCCAGTATCATCACCCCAGAATGCAACACATTAGCCACGAAAACTGTTCAGACAGAGTTCTTGTCGTTCTTTCCACGTGGCCTCATCTCCAAAGGTATGTTTCTGTGTTTCAGGCCTTCAGAACTTTTCCCATCGAATAGACCATCTTTCCTTTGGAGAAGTTGTCCCAGGACGCATCAATCCTCTAGACGCTACTGAGAAAATCACGTTAGAAGGTATCGACCCTTTAGCACACGATCATTTACTGGACAAGAAAACAACATTAATTTGTAGTTCAAATTGTTGCTCTCATGCAAAAAAAATTCACTTTTTGTAACAGACATTAAACTTTTTTTGCAGGAAACCAGCAGTTTCAGTATTTTATTACTATTGTTCCAACCAAACTGCAGACATCTGAGCTGTCTCTGGATATGCACCAATATTCTGTCCTGGAGCAGGTCAGTTACCTACTTTCATTAGATACTTTTATAGGGTGTTTTATGTCTGTAGCTGCTGAATGTTGTCTGCAATGCAGGAGCGAGTGATGAACCACACAGAAGGCAGCTATGGTGCATCTGGAATCTTTGTGAAGTACAAGCTGAACCCTCTGATGGTGAGGGTGAGTGAGGAGCACATGCCTCTAGGAAAATTCCTGGTGCGACTGTGTGGCATTGTTGGAGGCATCTTTTCCACCTCCGGTAAGTGTGTATTTGGAATTCATAGTGCTTTTCTTTGTACTCAAGTATATATGAGAGGAAAGAAATCAATGTATTTACATAGATTTCAGTCACATCCGCCATTAACGTTGCTGTGTGACCATGTGACCGACATAGATTTGCATCTCTTCTCTCCTGTTACAGATTTGCTCCACAGACTTGTTGGCCTCTTAGTGGACGTTGTTTGCTGTCGTTTTAAGCTTGGTGCCAGTAAGCCAGACTAGGTGTGTTACAACCGACTCTATGATCATGGTCAACAGCATCTTCTGCATGCTTCTGTGCTTTCGTCTCTAAAACACCAGACCCAAATCCATTCCTAGAGGTTGACCAGCTTACAAAGTTTAGTTCCAGCCCTGATGTCACACACCTGATCTAGTTCATTTAGGCCTTCAGTAGCATTTGCATACAACCTCTCATTTGGATGGATCTCCAGATGTGGAGACCCTGTATAATATACACTGTATATATACTGGTCTAGGATTTGGTTTTGGACTTTTCTCAGTGACCTGTACCTATGTCCGTTATGGTGCTGCAATAAAGTCGACATTGATTTACTGATACCTTTGTGAATTTGGTCTCTCTTCCATTACGTTTTTGTGTTGGTTTGACATGTCCTCTATGTCCTCTTCGGTCTCGAGATATGCTGTTTTCTAGGCTTCGTTACTCAGGATCAGAGTAACTACAGACTAAACTATGAGACCCAATTAAACTATGGTGGTCTCGTAACTATGATGTGACTAATCCAGATCAGAAAACAGATGAAATTCTCTTGTTTCCAACTGAATTAAATCCCAGTTTAAATGCTCTGCTCTGTCCATGTGTACATGCTCAACCTGCACACAGACTCTGACTGATCAGCAGGAGGGGTGGGACTGATGTCACTGACCCAGATATTTGGTTATTCAAGGAAGGGGCTGTTGGTTTGTTTTGCTCACACAGTGTTCAAAATTCAGAATAAAAGTCCTGAGAATGGATAATACTGATAGATACATAAATAACAATAAATACACTGTACAATTCAATGTAATTAAATTATGTATGTAAATCAGAACCAGAATCTGAGAGCACATGTATGAAATATAATAAGCACACAGACTATTTACACAAATTACACTAAAATACAAAGTATAATAAAATACAATAAATGTAAAAAATACTAGATAAATACTAGAATAAAGAGCTGGTAATATGGATATGGCTATACTGCGGTCACGGGTCAAAAATATCATATTCTTGTGATATGCCTAAACAAAGAGACCACGAAAACTAATAAACCCCTCAGATTCAGATGAACAAAAATAACAAAAAATAATAATAAAGGACATTCAGGTTGTTTTTTGTATTTTATTTGGACCACTCTCAAGTATTTTTAAGAACTTAATTATTATAAATATCCTTGTCAATCTAATATATGTAATATAATAATAATAATAATTAATCACACTTGTTGCATTTTCAACTCAAAAACACTGGATGGTTAATTTCAAACAGGATTTTTTGAAATAAAGAGTTTTAGTCATTAAATAAAAAACATAAACTGTTGTAAGTAAATGTTTGATTAAAACATGGTCAAATTTGAGGATTCTAAGGTTTAATAATAATAAATACAATAATACTATTTTTTATATCCCATAAATGCACTGTATAGAACAATAAATCATTAGATACGTGTGTGAAACAATGTGTTTAATGATTAATAAACACATATGTGATTATTATAAATATCATAAAAGCTCTGATCAGCACAAATAAAGCCCTGAGAGCCACAGGCTTTAACGCGCATGCGCACTGACTGACGGTCGCTGTCAGGGTTGCCAGGTCCGCTGTGATTTTGATTCTACTTTCATTTGAGCTGAGAAATGAAAGCGACGTTTCGGTTCAGAAATGATTGATGATACTTAAGAATTACCAATTAGATTATAAAACATTAAGGTGGCATAAGACTTAAGGTAGATTTAAGGTGGCAGGAGATTTAAGGTACATTTGAGGTGGCAGGATATTTAAGGTAGATTTAAGGTGGTAGGAGATTTAAGGTAGGTTTAAGTGGCATAAGATTTAAGGTAGGTTTAAGTGGCATAGGATTTAAGGTAGATTTAAGGTGGCAGGAGATTTAAGGTAGATTTAACACATGGCATATCTTCCCACTATTTAAAGGTCAAAATCCCGATGTTACATAAGTCACAACGACTATTTCATAGCTCTAATTTCATCAATTATTCTTGAAATGCGGTTAGAACAGGTTATATGTATTATTGGACAAGTTATTTATTCACTGAAATTGTTAAATGGGTTGTAACATACCTTTTAAAAACAAAAATACTTTAAAAAGAGCTGTTTTTCTCTCATGGGCTAATCAAGCACACCACCATTTTGAAAATGTGATCACATGTACACACATTTACAAATTGTCATGTGACCTCATCCAGGATGTTAAGTGGATGTCACTTAGGGACTAGAGGTGGGCGATACCAGGAATTTTGGTATTGATCCAATACCGAGTAAATGCAGGGCCAGTATCGCCGATATCGATACAGATACTTTTTAATATTTAAGCTTTATAGATCCAAAGGACCCAAAAGACCTAGGACAGAACAACATTTTCATTTAGAAACAATGGAACAGTAACAAAACAAAGTTTGCCTCAACATTAGGAAAATAAGTCTTTTTTTTAGGCAGAAAAGGAGAAACTACAATACAAAAATAAAAAAAATATTCAGTTATTAATATAAAAAATCTTATCTTAAAATATAAAAAACAGTTCTTTTGTTCTTTGTTTCTTTTTTCAAAAAAGGAAAAAATATGGAATTGTCTTCCTTTCTGTGCAATTCTGTTTTTTCTTAAATAAACAGAGTAAAAAAATATCACAACACAACTTCAAATACAGTCTGCTAAGACAAACCACAACACAACAAAAATAACACAACAAATACTGTAAACAGATTCACACTTATTCTGTTTATAAAGTCAAACAAACAATTAAATAATACAGAAAGTGTGTCTGGGTGCTGCTGCCGTTTGATTTTCTGCAATAAAAGTAAATAAACAATAAAATTAAGACGTCGACTCGATGAGACCGCTGATTGGCGGACCAGTTTGAGTAGGCGGAGCCAGGCTGAGCCTTCTCGCATGGCTGATTGGCTAGCGCCGCTGAGCCACGTGACGTGAACCAATAAAAGGCGATCGTGGGCGTCGCTTTGGGCGCACTGTTCTGTGCTGTGACAGAGCGCAGCGGTTTCAGAGGAGAGTTTGGTGAATGCGCATGCGCAGTCAGTGCGTGCGGGAGAGAAATAACGCTCGAGTATCGACCCACCTCTATTAGGGACTTCATTAGGTAAAATGCGCTGTTGCCTCACAGCAAGAAGGACCTGGGTTCGATCCCTGGGTGGGGCGACCTGGGAAGTTTCTGTGTGGAGTTTGCATGTTCTCCCCGTGTTCGCGTGGGTTTCCTCCGGGTACTCCGGTTTCCCCCACAGTCCAAAGACATGCATGATAGGTGAATTGGTGACTCTAAAGTGGCCCTTAGTGTGTGGATGTGTGTGTGCATGTGTGCGCCCTACGATGGATTAGCGCCCTGTCTAGGGTTGTTTCCCGCCCTTGCGCTCAGAGTTGCCGGCTGGGCACCGGCTCACCCGTGACCCTATTCAGGAATAAGCGGTTTGGAAAATGAATGAATGAATGAATGAAATTCTTTTAAAGAGTCTGTGACACATATGTCACCGTGGTTCTTTTGGGTTAAGGTGGCATAACATTTAAGGTGGCATAAGACTTAAGGTGGCATAAGACTTAAGGTAGATTTAAGGTGGCAGGAGAGTTAAAGTGACATAAGATCCATCCATCCATCCATTTTCTGAACCGCTTATTCCTGAATAGGGTATAAGATTTAACCCTTTAATGGAACAACAAATGAGGACACCAGGTTGACGGGTGTCCAGGTTGACGAACCACCATCATCAGCACTCAATAAATGGAACATCTGGAGGGTCAAATTCTGCCTTTCTCCACCTGTACTCCTTCGTTCTCACTTTTATCTTTGAAGATTTGTTTGTTCGTTTGGCCTGTGTTACCGTTGGACCTCTTTCTTTTGTACTTATCTGGTCATCACTTTTATCAAAGTCAGCAGCTGTATGTGCCTTTCTCTTCTTTCTTTTTACTTTGCTTCTTCCACTCTGGAAGAAGCAAAATTTTGTTGCCTGTGATGTTGTTGGACCCTCCTCTTCCTCTTCAAGCCTATCATCAACAGTTTTATCTTCCTCATTGCTACTACCAGTTCTCTTCATCATCTTTATCCAACACATCATCATCTCCAGACATCAACTCCTCTATTTCACTTGAATTGCCATCAAGGAAGCGTAGGACATCTTTAAAACTGTCCCGTTTAGCCATCTAAAGTACAGAAATTCAGGTTTATCCATTTTTGAGTGCAATTATTTGCTGTAAATATCACATTTTAATCATTGTAATTTTGTATAACTGATTGACCAAAACATTTTTATGATACACAATGATCAATATAATGCATATTGCACCAAGAAAAAAAAGACAATGACAATTGATGGATTTACTACAAAATTCCACTTTTTACCTCTAGTATCAAATTTGAACACAAATTTTATGCACAATTTTACTAAATACTAAAATGCAAAAAATGTAATAGAAAATGCCATTGGAAAATCGTAAAAATCGCAATTTTCTTTACCTTGATCCAGTGAGTTAGGAACTATCTGAAGGCGGTCACCTTGAATTGTCCCTCTTGCTGTGTCCGAATTGTTGTAGTGATAAAGGTATCCATCAGGGGGCGGAAGACAAGTATAAGATTGTATACAAGAGGGTTTTGAGTGAAGTTTTAACATAAGGGGACACAGTAGGTCTCAGAAGTGGTTGTATCAAATTTGTTGCATTTGGCAATATAGGGTTAAGGTGGCAGGACATTTAAGGTAGATTTAAGGTGGCATAAGACTTAAGGTAGCAGGGGATTTGAGGTGGCATAAAATTTAAGGTAGCAGGGGATTTAAGGTGGCTTAAGATTTAAGGTACCTGGAGATTTAAGGTGCTGGTAGTTGTTATGAAATTAGTCTGAATGTTTTCTGTGAACCCTGGGCTTCAGCGTCTGAAGGGGTGTATTTGCTGCATCTGGCAACCCTGTTCCCTGCCCCCGTATCAGTCCGTTCCGCCGCCATATTTGTTGATGTGTCACCTCGAGAGCGCCGAGCGGCTCCGCTTCCCCCGACCCGCCCCGCTGATGGCTTTAACGTGACAGGTGGGTGAAACGGCGAGGGAGCCCAGCCAAGGCAGCTGAGGCAGTTCAGTGGCAGCTCAGAGGCTGCTGAGGCAGTTCGGTGGCAGCTCAGAGACAATTGAGGCAGTTCAGAGGCAGCTGAGACAGCTCATAGGCAGGACAGAGGCACCTGAGGCAGGTCATAGGCAGCTGAGGCAGTTCGGAGGCAGCTCAGCTCGGGTTGCTCAGACGTTTGGAGGTGAGGAGGCTTTCTCTGATGCTCCAGAACCACCAGCTGTTTCAGCTGAAGACTGACAGTCAATAAAGGGTTCTTGATAACTTCGGTACCTATTAGAACCTCTAGAGTGTTCTCATGTATAAATACTACTCTGTAACAGTCTGCCTCTGAGGCTGAAACCTTACAAATGCTGCCTTCAACAAAGGCAGACTGGTGGTGAGGGAACCAGGCTTGTAACTGGAAGTTCGCTGGTTCTAGTCCCTGAACTGGCAGGACATGACTGAAATGCTTATGAGTCAGGAGCTGTCCACCACTCCGGACACGTGTGCTCACTGTCCACTGGTGTGTGTCACTGAGTGGAACCAGCTTTCTGCTGGTTCAATTCCCTGAACTGGCAGGATATGACTGAAGTTCCCTTGAGCCCTATCCTATCCATGGCTCATCCAATCGAAATGGGAACCTTCCACCGCTCCGGACATATGTGCTCACCACCCACCAGCGTGTCAGTTCACTATTGTGTTTCACTGTGTGGAACCAGCCTTGTGACTGGAAGGTTGCTGGTTTGATTCCCTGAACTGGCAGGACATGACTGAAGTGGGTAACTGAACAAAAAAGTCATCCATTCATCGTAATCTAGGTAAAATGTTCCATTCTTGTTTAATCGTGATATTGATTTGAGGTGACATCGGCCAGCATTGTCTATATGTCACGTTTACGGGACACTGTGGGCAGCAAGTTTCAGACACAGCGTTGGTGCGTGTAACCCGGTTTTACCTCTGATTTGAGGGGTCATGCTATGTCAGCTGTGCCAGGTTTTGCCCGCTGTCTTTACTGTCATTCCTTGACAGTCTTGCGAAACATTACGTTCACCTACAATCTCGTCGCAGCGTCTTACTGCATCTGGTAAAAGGAAAGAGCACCGAGTTTCATTTCTTATACAAATAACGAGGACGAAGTTTGCTGTCGGTGCCCAACGCTTCACCTGCAGATTCAGGAAGATTCAAGGGGTGGCCAGCGGTTCCTTCCCCTTCGGCTCGACGTCGTTTCTTTATCACATATTCTAAACGTTGGCATCTTGGTGGTCATGTGGTGGCTTTTATTTTTGCCACAAGTCTTGTGCATTCTTGTAACCAGTTTTGTGGTGTATTTCTGCAGGTATGTGTCTTATTGTTGACGTTTTCACTGAACGGACCAGAACCACCTGCCTACTTTCCAGTCACTCAAGGGATCTTAACAGTAAACCGTAGCTGGCTTCGCTCTGCTCTGTCCAAAGTTCATTTCTTTCGCCCTTTTGTTCTCGCTCAGTCTTTTTCACAGTGCCTCATTCAGAGGAGGAAAGGTCTGGAACATATGTTTACATTTGTTACTCTTGACAACCCTGTAACTACATGTGCTGCAGCATCAGTAATGGCCATGCGTGGCCATTTACCATGTCTGTGTATTGTGTATTTGTTAATAAAGCTTAGGGACGTGACATAAATATGGAATGGACAAAAGTGGCTCAATGTAAAGATACCCTTAAACTGAATACAGTTATTGAACGTACGGCAACATTGTGATGTGCATCGTCATGTTAAATACGACTGTATCCAAACATAGTTTCAGGTGAGCATGGTAGGTGCAGACTCTTGCACGTG
Source organism: Acestrorhynchus altus (assembly GCA_034509495.1). Lineage (NCBI taxonomy): Eukaryota > Metazoa > Chordata > Actinopteri > Characiformes > Acestrorhynchidae > Acestrorhynchus > Acestrorhynchus altus. The sequence goes on along the minus strand of CM067510.1, from coordinate 4,011,148 downwards.
CATGCTCTTGCAACCTCTTGGGGTAAGTGCGTAGAGGACCTGGTGTAGCCATGATCTAAGATTAGAACAAGGAGGAAATGACTGTCGTTTTTGGCTGACTTGCTGTCCGAATTGCAGGAAGGAACGACGATGGTCCAAAACAGCTGTGTTGTTGTGACTGCCTTCTAGATAAACGCCGTCTTTATTCATTGAAGAGATGTCCTTCGTTAGGCTGTTTAAATGATTTAAATTGTAAAATGTTTAACTTGTACTGACCGACATGCCGAGCTTCATTGGAAATGGTAATGATAGATGCTTGTTTGTGTGATTATTCTTTTCAGATCTGGATCTTTAGGAGAGTATGGAGCAGTCTGACTGCCAACAGCACTCAGCCTCTGACCCTCCTCTGACCTCCAAGGTCAGCTCAGTCTCTACAGGGTCATCACAGGACAGCAGCGAGGGTGGCGGATGTGAGTTGACGGATGTGGAGGGAAATAGTTGTGCTACTTATGACGGAGATAAGCAGGACAGTCCGGACGGCGAGCAGTCTGGTGGAGGTAGAGTGGAGCTGAGGCTCCACCTGGACCACACGCAGGACCAGGATGTTGCCGTTGGAGAGGATGGGCAAGGTGACGGCAACACCAGCTGCGACAGTGGAACGGCTTCTTTAATCGATGCCAGGACTCCCCCAGCTCATCTCAATGGGCTAGTAGAGTCATTGCCGACAGTTCTGGATGGGACAGCAGATGCTTTGTCAAGGAACTCAGCAGAGACAGAAGAATCTTCAGTTTCAGTTCCAGAGGAGGTATCTGTGACTAGTGTAGCGGAACTCTCACCTTACGAATTGGACGTTGCTTCCGCGGTTGAATTAAACACCTCAGAGGACTCCGAACTTCAGGCTCAAACACCAGTCGGTCAGACTGGTGAAGATATAAGCTCAGATGCCGCAGGTTCAACACAGACCGAGGAAACGAAGCACTCTTGCTCAGTGCCAAGCTCTGACCTGTACGACACAGACTGCAGCAGAAAGCTGATGTCTGCGATCCAACGCTCCACGTCTCAGGAGTCTTTGCTGGAAGAACTGGAGTCAGAGCTGCTGAACTGCCAGCTGTCGGAGCAGGGCGACTGCAGAGCAAACCCCCCGAATGGCATGCCCAAAGACCAGGGCTCCATGATTGTATTTGAAAAGTGTGTGCAGTACAAGTACTCCCAACAGGAGAAGGCCATCAAGAGGTAAAAGCCCATTTAGTACTTTGAAACAGAATGTCTTTTGTGCCTTCTTCTCTGGATCCACAGAAAGATCAGATTTCATTGGCTGAAAAGATGCCATTGTGAACATCCTGTCCTCGCAGTGCTGAAGTAACACATCCATCCTCATAAAACGTGATCTGTTCTATTGATTGCTATGTTGATGTATGTGTTGTGTGCACTCTCTTCCTCAGCTCCCTCCTCGTTTTACTTCCCTCATTTTCATACCGACACCTACTTTGCTTAGAAACTGGAGCTGGTCCAGCGCTCTGCTCCAGTACAGTAGCCTAATCAGCCAGGATTCTTGGACACCTGTTCCTTGACAGCTTTAGCAGAGAGATTGGTTTTTTTTTTTTGAAGGGATCTGTTATTTGTGAGAAATGAAATCCAGCAATATTTCATCCTGTCGAACAAAACGGCAACGGACAGAACAAGACGCTGATGGGTGTTCGTGAAGCTGTTAGAATAACAACAACTGTAATTGTGTGTCAGGTTGCTGGACGAGAATAAGAAGCACCAGGAACTGATCCTGGGCATCTGTTCTGAGAAAGACAGCATGAGGGAAGAACTCAAGAAAAGGGTGGAGACTGAGAAACAGCACATTTGCACCATTAAGAAGGTAAATAGCCTGAATGTACATGGACAAGCGTTTATTTGTCCATGATTAGTGGTTTTGTGCTCCTTATTGTTTTTTACGACATGACTGTTGGTGATGCGGTCAATGAGAGCTAATATATGCAGGTTTTTCACATTTTCTGTTTGGCTGAAAGGCCTCTCGCTCACCTTTTTCATGCAAACTGAGATGGTTCCTCAGTGGCAATCTGAGGTTCTCCTCTCTGATTATGGTGTGCTTGTTTACTGAAGAGCCTGCATCTGGTGCTGGGTAAGCATACTTGTTTCAGGCCAGCCTTGGGCTCAGGGCGCTTGCAGTTTAATTCAATCCAAAAGGGGGCCCTTGTCACGAAGGGTAATAACACAAATCAAACAGAGCAGCCTGGGAGTCCGGTTGTACGTGAAAAGCAATAATCTGGTATCGTGGTAATGAGAGGAAACGGCTGTGGTGTGTTTATTATGCCGTCACAAGTTCAACGGGGCTGAAAGAGAAGGGACATCTGTGGCCTTTCATGGCAACGTCGTCTCATCAGACTCAATCATGTTTCAGAGAGTGAGAGATGGATAGAAGCATTTTCTTGCCAGATCTCTGCGCTGTGGCTCATCCAGCATGATGGAGGAAACAAAATACTAAGCTTCTACTCTGTTTTTTAACAGTGTTTCTTAACCTGGGTCCTGGAGGCATCTCTGCCCTGCATGTTTTAGCTTTAACGTGCTCCCTGCAACTCTGAAGGGCTTGTTAACGAGCTGATTAGTTGAATCAGGTTGTGTTAGGAGCACAGAAAGCTCTAAAATATACAGGTATGGGATCCTCCAGGAGCAGGTGCATCAAAATATGTTTTGATTGGATATGGCAGGAAAAATATCTGACCTTCTGATTTATAGATTCATGGAGATGAAGAAATGTTCCACAGCTTCAAACAACTGTAATGTGCATGGACAAGTCTTCTGTTTTCGTATTTTAATATATCTAATGCATCCTGAACATTGCTGTGAGTCATTCAGTATGGAATTGGTGACCAGGAGGTATGTTAGGTGTGTTGAACCTGCTGTAGGTTTTATTAAGGAGCTTTCTTTATACGCATGCAGAATCGTTAGCATTGACACTTACTGAGTGGGCGGTGTTCTGGGTGTGTTGTTGTTTCCTGACTTTTATTGCCCTGGCGTGGTCAGACCTGCTTTTGTGTCGTCATACAGGAAGTGTACATGACAGGTCTTGCTCCAGCTTCTCCTTAGAGTTAAGGCAGTAACTTTTCAATGAAACTTTCTCTTCTTGTCTGACCAGTTTGAGAGCAGATTGGAGGAACTTCTGAAAGAGCTGAAAGACTCCAAGGACAAACTGGTTCACCAAGACCAAGCTGCTAAAGGTGCTGTCCAGCAGATGCAACGGGAGATGGCCTACCGCCTAGAGCAGGTGAGGGGGTCGTCACTATGTCCAGTGCCATGGAAACAGTCATCCAGGACTACTGTGTGTCACCCTCCCCCCATACACCCCCCCCCAAACACACACAAACACACAAAAGCTCTTTTTCCTTCACAGTGGATCAATTACTTCCAAACAATGAATCAACTGTGGTCCTCTGGCTCAATCTGGATCAGCGTTTTCCTTAGAGTGCTCATTTCATTGCCCACATCCTCCAAATCTCATTTCCATTAGAATGGGCTTCGGCATGTATATACAGTCTTTATTGCTCACCTGTCATGTCAGATATGTTATGTTTAAAGCCATGGCTGTGTTCAGATGTGAAGGTCCGGTGTTGGGCTGGATTTTTCACAAAACAAACTGAGTGGGTACTTTCATTCAGACTGCTGCTCACCGTCACACCTGTGTGAAACTCTCACAACAGTGTTAGTGCTCTTCTCTCTGCTGCAAACCAGCACCTTTAAAACCCTACGCCATTTTTGTGGGATGTTGTTGTACTTCAATGTACCTTCATTCACCTAAAAAAATAGAATATTAGTGTTTATAGGAGACACACGTGCCAGAAATTATTTTTAGGAGATCCAAGGCTACTCAAGTCTTGGTTTGAGCTGCAAATATTGAAATTCTGTTAATATTTGCATACATTTGTCCATGTTTTGGTAAAATTTACTTGCATTTACAATTTTCTTTGCTTATAAGGACTACGAAGGACAAGGACTTTGTCTCTGAGATCCTTTTGGAAATTGATCGTCCTTTGTTTTGAGTTGAAAATGCGAGAATTTTGATGAGTAGTTTGTAATGATTAGATTTATAAAGCAAATATTTGAAATAGTAAGTTCTTCACCCCCCAAAAAAACAACCCCAAAACCAGATTCCCTTTATTATTTTGTCATTGATCAGTATTAGCCTTTATTAGGACTTTTATTAGCCCCTTCCTTCATCTTATAATGACTATTTTGAGTCATTAGCTCCACCCCTTAACACTGATCACTCAGAGTCTGTATGCAGGTTGAGCATGTACACGTAGACCGCAGTAAACATGCACTGGGAGCTGCTTTGGCATTTAAACTGGGATTTATTAAACTGGGGATTTTAGCTGTTTTCTGATTTACTCTGTGATAGTTCATTAAACAGAGACAGCATTGATTAGATAAACTACAGGATTACTCTATGTTGTGTATCGTGTCTATAGGTTACTCTGATCCTGAGCTATGAGGCCTGGAACTGGATGTAATCGCCTGCAAAGTTTGGATCTCTGGTTCTAAAAATTTAAATAATAACCAGCATAACAACTTGAGAACCGGGTTTGCTACTGTAGTGCAGCTCTTCAGAGGCAATTCCTAAAGCATGCTCACAGTTCGGTATTGTCATTTCTTTCTGTGCGTTTGCTGAACTTCTCAGGCCAGTAAGAAGTGTGAAGAGGCACGGCAGGAGAAAGAAGCAATGGTAATGAAATATGTGCGAGGGGAGAAGGAGGCACTGGATTTGCGCAGGGAGAAAGAGCAGTTGGAAAAAAAACTCAGGGAGGCCACAGCAGAAGTGGACAAACAGGCCAGAAGGGGGAACCAGCTAGCACAGGAGAAAGGAAGACTTCAGCAACTCCATGATGCAAAGGTACCTTCACCAGCTTGGACCATGTCTTGTTAAAGTACTAAAAGCTTTCACAGTCATGTGTTTTAGATCTGCAGCAACAATCGGTTGTGCATTACTGTCACAATTACTTATGTGGCGTGAACAGCTCAGATGTAATTTATGATGTTTACTGTTGAAATATTGACATTTATTATGGGACATTGTGAAGCAGCGAAGTTCATCCAGAAGAGGGTGCTGTTAGCACAGCTCATTAGAGAACTCACAGCAGCGGGAGCTCACATGATTGGAGTCGTTACAAGAATCAGTGATTTCAGAACCACTTTACAGCTCAAAGAGAGAATTATGTAGTGTTCAGTAGTGTTTTTTTAGATATGGAGACATTGTTGACATTGTTGAAATTGTTGGCTGGTGTTCAGTATGTGTTTGATTACTGTGCCTGCAGGAGAATGAAATCATCCGGTTGTCTCGAGAACTGGAGAAAGTGAAGGAGGAGATCAACTCCCATGTCATTAAAGTGAAATGGGCACAGAACAAACTGAAGAGTGAGACAGATGCTCATAAGGTGAGAAAAACATTATGAACATGCATAAACAGATGCTGAATAAAAACACAAAAACAAAATAAACTCTTTAAGGACTTTTAAGGACAGAATCGTCCACACTGAGAATAATCATACCCACAGTTTCAGGTAGCCTGCAGTTAATGAAGAGGTGTGCTTGTAACAGCCGTACATAATTCTGGTAAAGGTGATGGACACGGGGGAGTTTCTTACGTAAAATTGCACTTTAGGGGGCAGTGAGCACACATGCCCGGAGCGGTGGGCAGCCCTAACTACAGCACACAGGGGGCAGGTTGGGGGTAAAGTGCCTTGTTCAACTGCCCTGCCAGTTTGGGCATTCAAACAATTTGGTGACCTTCCAGTCACAAGGCTGGTTCCGTAACCACGGCTGCCCCAAATGATGCAGGATTGCTTGTTAAGAATGAGAGAATGAGACCTCAGCCTGAAGGCAGTGCCCTTGACCACTCGGCCTAATGCTCCCTCAATGTTGCCTCTGAAATACCGGCAATCCATCCACTTGACATGTTTTTCTTTCATGATAACAAAGACAAGAAATTTCATTATTAAAATGAAACTAAAATATTGATTGGCAGCACTAAACGTTCGTTCTCATGAAGACTGAGTTGATCACTGACCCTTAATGTAGTGTTGATGAAGCTGGTATGGGCTTGATGAACACTGAGACTGAATACTCTCTTTAGAAAGGTGTTTAAATAAGTTGCCTGGTTGTTCTGCCTGGGTGTGCTTTTTAAATGCCATCTGTTCCGCATATGATAATCTGTTCTTTATGAACATTTTAATGACAATCTGCTCTGTGTGCTGTAATCCCTACAGTACGTGCAGTTCATTTGCTCTGCTTTTCCTCCAAAAAAAACAAAACAGGAAACGAAGGACAAACTGAAAGAGACGACCGCAAAGTTAACCCAGGCTAAAGAAGAAACCGAACAAATCCGCAAGAATTGCCAGGACATGATTCGCACATATCAGGTATGTCTGAATGCACGTTAACTAACCTAACTAGGACTGCTGAGAACTATTAAGTATTGCAGATGTCCAACAGAGGGCACTATAGACTCCCGTTTGAAGTTTGTGTAATTCTGTTGCACCAAATCACTGGATGCAGTTGTTGGTACCTGACGAGACGTTGTACAATGTGTCAGTGGCAGTGAGATGCTTATCATTGTTTTAGAGGAAATGGCTTATTTCCCTGTTGTTTAATGGATGTGTTGTGCAATTAAAATGTTCTGTCACCCTCTAGGAGTCAGAGGAAATTAAGTCTAATGAGTTGGATGCGAAGCTGCGGGAAACGAAGGGAGAGCTGGAGAAGCACAAGCAGGAACAGACAGACCAGCTGGAGGTGAAATTCCTATTGCTTTATTCACAACCACCTCTCCCAGCTGACCTACCCTATTTTGGCAGGAAAACTGGTTTTGAACACTGTAGTGTACGGTTATGTACATGTGTTATTTACACTGTGTGTGTTAGCACTGTGACATCGGTCTATTCAGGTGGACAGGTTGGGCTGCAGTGTTGAGATATTATCTGCATTTTAATTAGTTTTATTAAAGCCTCGTGAAACCCAGTTCCATTATTTTTTGGAATTTAATTAGTTTGTTATTGTATTAATCTTGCTTTGAGCACACAGTACAAAGTACATCATATCTGTCATGTATCAGTACCAGTAAATGACCGGACATATTGCCATTTTTCACCCCTTAAGGTGTGAACTGAGGGCACTGCATAAACATAGTTAGATCAGAGCCCCATCACCAACCACAGAGCTTTTGTATGTTTTTTTCATGCAAACCAAGTTAAAACTAACGCAACCAGCATAGCAGAAGCTAAAAAGCTTGTTTTTGTCTGTATAACCATTGGATGTGTGTAATTCTGGGCTGCACACACAGCAGTAAAGTAAATAAGACCCTTACCTTCTTTAAACCTTTAATGACCTGTTCATCGATTTCTTTCTGCTCACACTGATCTGAGTTTTGCACGGCGGGATGTCAGTCGTTCTCATTAGTGTTTGGATTCATTGTAAAAGTGTGTTTTACTGTAACCAGCCATTAGGGCTATACTTTGTGCACTACTGGTGCCATTGCCAAGCCCGGATAAATGGTGAGGGTTGCGTCGGGAAGGGCATCCGGCGTAAAACTTGTGCCAAAACTATAATGCAGATCGTAAATATGGATCTGCTGTGGCGACCCCTAAAGGGAGCAGCCGAAAGAAGAGGTAAAAGTGTGTTTTATGTAGTACAACTCGAACCAAATGAGACATGGTCATTTATTTTCATTGTTTATCTGTCCGATCTGGGAAAAGTATGTAGGATTTTGGATTAGCAGATCATTTGAAGGTGAAATTAGACTCAGGAATTTTGCTACAGAACAAAAGGCAAATATGGATCAGCTTTTGGCAATAAGATGTAGAAAACTACACCATCCGAGACCAACTGTATGTCTTTGCTCCGGTACAACTAGACATGCCACACAGCGCACACACAGCCTACTAATCTTTGGTTCCTGCTGCGAACTTTTCAGGTTCCAGAACCTATTTTTGTTGGTTGAAATGTGCTGAACGGTTCAAAATGAGGTTCGTAAACCAGAACGAAACCCATTCCACGTTGGTGGAAAAGGCGTAATGGTGGTAGCATCGTGGTTTAAGCCTGTTCTGCTGCATCTGCATCAGTGAATTTGAAATTATACCAGCAATCATGGTATCTGTCTGTGAGCTGAATCTCGGGAGAGCATGGGTCAGTCAGCAATTTATTCTGCTAAAGAAGAGTAAAGTCCTGACCTTAAGCCAATAGAAATGCTGTGGAAAGATATAAAGCAAGCATAGTTGCTGTTATGCTGTAACAGAAAGCTGTTTCATACGGAGGAATGGTGATAAATGTCCTCTAAACCCAAGTGTAGGATTAATCAACAATTACTGGAAACATCTGTCTGTCGCTCTTTCTTTCCTTCTTCCCTGAAACCGAAAACGTAGCACTACCTGGAAGGCTCTCTCAGCCATCACTTTATTTATTGGGACGGATGGAATGAGCCGAGTGGGTATTGGGGTGTCTGAGGCTTTTTTGCATTGATCACATGCTCTCTGTTGTGATCGACAGATGCACCGAGCTAAGATTAAGGAACTGGATGATCTGAAAAGGACCTTCAAAGAAGGCATGGATGAGCTCACCACGCTGCGAACGAAGGTGCGGTTCTGTCTTCATGTGTATTTCATACCATCCCTGTCTGAAAAATTTTTTTGTACTGAATTTTTTCTGTATGTGTACATTTAATTAAATATGAACAGAAATCATCTTAAATCTTGAAAAGTTGAAAGGTTTTATGATTTTGTGATGCACTTTCCATTACTTAGTATTGCTGTATTACTGATACTGTGTATTGTATGTAACGGGACTCTTTTTGTACCTTTTCCCTCAGGTGAAGTGTCTCGAGGATGAGAGGCCTCGGTGGGAGGACGAACTGTCTAAATATAGAGAGATCATCAACAGACAGAAGTCTGAGATTCAGAATCAGCGGGAGAAGCTGGGTGCAATCCAGAGGTTAGAAGACCAGCATGAAAGGTGAGAGAGGCATCGTTAATCACCTAATCACACAGATTTGACTCAAAAACAGAAGAACTGTAGTCTCCGTTCAAATGATACGTTTGATCTCCCATCAGAGTGTGTTTCTGAGGTTGTTGCTTTTCGAGTTTAGAGAGTTGAGAGAGTTCTCAATTGGTGCTGTCTTTTAGAATCCACCAGACCAGGCTGTTTATAGGCCATGCTTTGCATCTGTATGCAGACGCTGTTTATTTGGCTTTCCATTAGTGATGATGACTCAGTTGAACATGCCTGGGCATCAATAATGTAACCCGTCCTTCAGTTCTGTCCCAGCGTTACATGACCGTGCCCCTGCTGATGAAAAGCTGTGGCTGTAGCTCTGTGCTGAAGCTAACAGAATTATTTATATGTGCGTGTTTCTCCTGGGGGTTGCTCTGTTAGGTTGCTTTGTTAGGACATGTCACATGTGACTGCGTCACCGGGGTGTCATTCGTCACTGAGCCACATTGGTTTTGAGATTTTTACTGTTGTCACTGTTCATTTATGGCTGCGAATATTTGATTATTTACATATAGGGTTGTGTTTATGAATCATTTTAATGCTTCTGTGACCTGTTTGTTTGTTCTAGCTTTTTCATTGTGAAGTTTTACCAACTGTACATAATGATGGTTTCTTAACAGAGACCTTTTTTTTATTATTAATCTCAATTTTCCTCCAATTTGGAAGTGCGAATTACCCAACCCCATTAGGACTCTCCTTCTGTCACATACAATGCTTCCAACACTATGTTGAAGACAAGCCCTTGTCCCTGCCGATACATGCAAATCCACTGCCACCTCTTTTCAAACTGCTGCTATCGTGTAAATGCTGGGCAGCCAACGCACTCGGAGGAAAGTGTCGGGGGAGCAGAGCTGATACAGTGACTAACAGATGTTGTAGGACTTTAGTCTCTTAGTTAGATTTGTGGCTGTTCATACCTTATACACTGTGTCCAAATGTTTGTGGACATTCCTTATACTGAATGTACTCACACATGGACACACACTCTGTAGTATTACCAGTTACCAATAGGATTCTTTGGAGCAGACAGTTATGAATGTCAGGCATGGCTTAGTTGGGTGTAAAAAAAATAAACTTTCATATGGAAGACATCTGACTAAATGCATGCCAACATCTGGAGGGGTGTGTTTTGGTTATACTGTCTCATTTTTTATGTGCATATTCATTGACAGAGATGAACAGGAAATTACATCTTTAAGGGATGAGGTGGAGAGTCTGAACTCTCAGATCGCAGACCTGCATAAGGATGTTCAGGGGGGCAGATTGCGGGAGGCTGAGCTCCTCGGCTTCACAGAGAGGCTGACAAGTAAGAACGCACAGCTGCAGTCTGAGAGCAATGGTCTGCAGGCCCAGTTGGACCGCTTGGCCACCGGCAACAGAGATCTGCAGAGCAGGCTGGACGTGATGGAGCGATCCCTTGCAGATATGGTGGGTTTACATCCAGATATGGGATTCTTTACACAAGAATCTCAGTCTCCTTCTGGAAATGAGGGCAGGTTTATCTCTGTGACTGACTAATGGCATTAGATTAATGTCTGATATAATGTAAGAGTTGATTGTTTCATTATTTGAGATCATCCAATAATGGTGGACCGGTTGTATAATGTTTGTTTTAAAGGGTAGTGAGAATGTGATGAATATACAACACTCTGTAATTGTACTGGAATGGAATTTGTAACTTTGTTCAGACGGTGAAGCTGAAGAGAGAGGAGCAGCAGAGGCAGGATGAAGTCCAGAATCTCCAGGCAGAGAGGACTGCGCTGCAGTCAGAGACAGCTCAGCTGAAGACCTGTGTAGAAGAGCTAAGAGATGAGCTGGTCACACAAAAGAGGAAGCAGGCAGCCAATATTAAGGATCTCAAGAAGCAGCTCTCACAAGGTGAGAGAAGCACTGTGATATTCGCACCGTGACCTCCGAGAAAAATGAGGACACCGGGAGTGGATTTGCTTTTCTTAAGTTTCTAATTCTGCAGGTTGAATCCCTCTAATATCTGATCCAGTATTTGTGGATTCCAGTAAACCAGGAAAGGCAAGAGAAACAGAAAGCCTTCATCTACTTCATCGTGAAATGCTGTCCTGTGCACTTCTGTTTGTGCTCTTTCTGTATTCATTCCTGCTGTTTGAACGCTGTCACGTCCTCCAGGCCCATACACACCAAAGTATTCTTTCAGTGTGGGCACCCGTGGGAGTTTTGGATTGAAGCCGGCTTTACTTATATTTATTTATCCCAGTTTCAGCCCCAGTGGTCAGATGAGGAGCACAGACTCTCGAATTTTTATTTTACCGCAACTCTGAGTGTAGTCTAGCAGTATATACTGGTCAGTCCCATTAATAGCCAATGAAACTGAGCACGACAAGTAAACACAGGACATGGATGAAGAAAAAAACCTTCACGATTAATTTTATGTTCCGCCTTAAATGATGCAGCAGCTTCATTCTGGTACTAGACTGTGTACCAGAGAGCAGCACAGTTAAAGGTGGAATGGAAATTCACATACAAGACCAAAATCTGCCTCCGGTAAATACAGCTCCGTGAAAATGGTGACGGCAGCAAGCTGATGTACTTCCATGTTTAATCATCTAGGTAATACGAGGCAAATTTGGGTGTGTTTGTTTTGGTTCAGCAGCAGGATGAACCGTGTTATTCCCCATAAAAATCAGCCAAACTCAATCGGGGGGATACCCAGTCTTTATATAATCTGCTAGGACTCTAAAAGTTTTGTAGTGTGACCAGAGCTTAAGGAGAAAACCTGCTGAAAGAGCCTAGAAGTGCACTGACGCTAGTGAGTGAGAAGCTCTGAGAGCCGAATTTACCTAACAAACCATGGAGTCTGAAAACCATGATGTCAAAGGGAATGTTTTGCATTCCATGCAGTATAACGCTTCATTCACTATTTTAGTGGGGCATTAGCATCTCTTCCCCCATCCTTGGCTCCCTGAGGCACTGTTAGTAATTATAAAGCCATATTGGATCTCTCAGGGGGCTGGTGGAGGGGCAGTGCAGCAGGAGCAGACAGATTGAGGTAATGTGTTCACGCCTCACTGTGGCTGCAGGAAAAGCTGGGTTAGGCCATAGGGTGATTTCATGCCATTTTTGTTAACGGTGAGAAAAAGAGAAAGTGAGAGGAGCGAGAAAAGCATGCGTCTGGAGACTTATTCCTACAGAGGAGACGTGGAGATATTTTTAAGCGGCTCTATTTCTGCCCTTTCTCTCCGGGCTCCCGTCAGCTTCTTTTCTCCATCTCAAGGTCCAGTCCTTGAACATAACGTCTTTTAATTGAACGTATTCTGCATGCGGCGAGGAGCTGCACTGTGGAGGATGGGGGTTATTCTCTGCTGTAAGCTCTCACTATCAGCATGGAGGGAGTTTCAGAGCAGTCAAGTATCTCTTTCCCCTGATGCCGTGTGTGGTTGTTGAGGGGTGAAGTGATATTTTTCAAGTGCCTGGGTGTGAAAGAGCTGTAAATGCACTGCTGCTCTGCTAATGTATGTGCACTCACATGTGTCTGTCTGTCGTGATAGCTCGTAAGAAGCTGGATCAGGTGGAGAACGGGGGCTGTGATCGAGAGGGCAGCAGCATGGGCAGTCGCTCCAGCTCCTCAGGTACACAAAGGTTCATTTTTACACCACCAACCTCCATAATGATTCCCATGACCTTCAATTAGCCACTTTTGAGTCACTGGTTGCCAAAGCTACCTGTCGTGTCTCCAGAAAAGTTACCTTTCCATTCACCTTTTCAGTCCATATCGATTCATATTTGTGTGTGTGTGTGTGTGTGTATACACCACAGGATGAAACACAGATAACATCACAGTTTATATCTCTTTCTGGTCCAATATTGTCTTGAACTTGCAAATAAACAAGATGAACATGGCAAAATATGTTATTATTACGAATCTGCATCTATTTGCAAGGAATCATTTAAGCAGATTAAAGTTCTGAATCTTGTGCTCTATTACAGAAGTACACTATCCAGCACAATAGCATCATTATTTCTACTGACCGTAAAGTATTCATTTAAAACTGGAGGCAGGACCACGTTGATGGATTTGATTGATTCGTGTCATGGTGGGATAATGTAATTTAACCACAGGACATTCAGTTGGGATAAGAAATCAGTATAAATGGCAGAGAAGGGAGGGGCTTCTCAGTTCACCCATCACCACCACAGCAAATAAATCCATGCAACAGTCCTAGCTGCAGTGCCTAACTCTGCAACAGTGCAGACCATAGTAGATGGTGTCCTCTGCATATCAAATGAAATAAATTAACGTCACAAGCCATATATCTCTCTCTGTCTCTATATATCTTTCATCCATCTCTTGAAGGGTCTTTCTTTCTCGATGCGAGTGATCTATCTGCTGCGTAAGACGGACTGTCACCGCGACTGTCACTTCAGTACAGCTGTTGAACCCTTTGTTTCAATGCTGTCTCTATTTTTTTTTTTTTTTTTTTTTTTTGCTCCGTGTGACATTTTTCTTTTTGTCTTTCACTCACGCTCGCACCTTCTCTCTCTTTCTCTTTAAGGTTCTTTGAATGCTCGAGGCAGCAGTACGGATGATCGTTCTCCCGAGAACCAGTCGGGACCATCAGTGGTGGTGGCGGACAGCTTTCCAGAGGTGGACAAGGCCGTGTTGGTGGACCGCATAGTGCGGCTGCAGAAAGCCCATGCCCGCAAGAATGAAAAAATTGAGTTCTTGGAGGACCACATTAAGCAGCTAGTGGAGGAGATCCGGAAAAAGACAAAGTGAGTGAGAGAGCGAGCAGGGTCTGAAAAGAGTGCAGGAAATCTGACTCTTGACAGCACTGTGCAGTTATGAGTGTCTACTGAGAAAACGGAAGCGCTCAGAGCGAGTGATTTGGACAGAGCTGCTTGGTCTTGCTTGCCTGCCTGTCTTTCCTTTTTGTCCCAACTCCCTCGTCATGTAATGCCGAGGCTCTGAGACCGGCTGACTGACTGCAGGAAATTTCTTTGCCATTGTCCTCATTGCATTTGTTTGTTCCTTTTGCTTATTTTTCCTTATTTAAAGAAAACAACCCTTCCTGACCAGCCGTGTGTCTTGTTTGTCACACAGACTTTAGTCAGACAATGGGGTTTGGCAGGCATTGAGCTCCCTCACACGTTCGATCATGCCGAGATACACACACACACACACACACACACACACACACACACACACACACACACACACACACACACACACACACACACACACACACACACATGCAGAACTGCCCTATGCTGCTTGCAGATGTGTATTGTTATTTATAGTTGTTTGTTCTGGGGAAATGATGCATCGCTCAGGTTTCTAAAGATGTCTGTTGGCATATTCGTGTGCCCGCCAAATACACAAAATCGGGCCATAGCGTCCACGCAGAGAAATGGAGACAGTGCTCAGATGGTTATGTAACTCACTCACTGCCTAATAAATTGCCGATGTTAGACACTGTGTGTCACTGAAACTGTCGGAGACAGAATAACTGGCTCAGCGAATGATTGTCATTACTCTTTGATGAGTGTCTTCAGTGCTCCTAACCCCACTAGCAGTAGCTCATTAACTGCAGACCCTTCCGGTGCTGGACAAGACTAAATTTAGCTTGTTCGGTCATCAGTAGATACATGTACTAATTAAACTTCCTCATTTAAACTATGTGGTTTCTAACCAAATCCAAATCCCTTGGTCTCTCCTTTGCTGTCTGGCTCTTTCGTTTTCTTTCTTGCTCTTGCGCTCTCTCTGGCTCTTTCTTGCTCTTGTGCTCTCTCTGGCTCTTTCTTGCTCTCGCGCTCTCTCTGGCTCTTGCTCTCGTGCTCTCTGGCTATTTTTTTTCCTCTTTCCTCCTTTCGTTCTCACTCTCTTGGGCTCTCTCTTTGTCCTCGCTCTCACTGCTCTTCCTCTGGCATGCAGGCTCTTGCGTGCGCTCTCTCTCTCTCTCTCTCTCTCTCTCTCTCTCTCTCTCTCTCTCTCTCTCTCTCTCGTTAAGATAGTAGAGTTTAAATGAATGCCAGTGCTGCCGATCTACGGGAGCTGCTACAAATGATTGTTATATCTAAACGAAGTTTCATGTACAGACTTTGATCTTATCTGTTGACTGACAAATGTTAAAAGAGCATGGTTTACTGTTTTGTGTGTGGATTACATTCAAATGCATCTCATTCATTTTTCGAACTCTTCTTCTTTATTCATATAACACTACAATACTTTATCTGTGTTCAGTTGTAGTTTGATTGTTGGAAATGTCAAACTCTCCCGTGCTGAAAAAGAAATGAAAAATTACGTTTGGTTTCTAACCAGTCGTGTGACCGTCCGATCAATCAAGCTACATCTGAGTTGTCTTCTTGTCTGTGAGTTTCTTAAATGCATGCACACATTGCTGGCCGGTCTGCTGCTGTAGCTGCGTCCTCGCTTTCCCTCTGCTGCTCTTCTTGCTCCAGCAGAGAATCGGGCCACGCCATCCTGCCCTGGCTGTAGCTTTATATAGTAACAGAGAATCAGTTCATTTCAGACCATGTTGCCACTGATGTGGTTTTGAACTTGCATCAGAAAGTAGTGATAACAGATGTCAAAAATGTTGTCGTGGGTGATAACCCCATTACTCTAAGCTCTAATTAGCTTCTCCCCAGATAACGTGGGCTCGTTCTGTAGATTCTGATTTCAAGCACTTCTGCCTGTGGCCCTCCCCTTCGCATGCAAGTTGCTAAATCTGAGGCAACATTTAATTTCTTTTTATTTTGTTCTGTTAAATACTACCGTGACGGAAACTTGGCCCAAAATGGGCCCAAGATAAGTTCAAGGTAAGCCAATCCGCTTTTGTGGTGGTAATTTCATATGAATGTGCGCAGTTTCACCGTTTCTGTCTAGTTGTGTAGTGTTGGGTACCTGTCAGATTTCAGTTTAATCTTTCTTCCCATTTCTAACTTCCACTATAGAGCGTGCAGTAGTCCTTTCCCTCTCACTAGTTCAGGTAGCAGGTAGCCAAGGTGCAAATTCTGCTGCATGTTAATTAAGGGCATTTTCACACCTGCACATTTTTCAAGTTAAATCGAACTTTGGTTGCTTTTCGCCTTTGGTGCGTTTTGTTTTGGCAGGTGTGAAAAGCGTAATCGCACTCTGATGCAGACCAAAACAACCCCCTGGAGACCAAGGCTGGGCGTTATGGAGAAAAATAATATCCCAGTACATTTTAGCTCAACAGTGATCTACAATACACGATCGTTTCAGTATATTTTCCCCTTCCATGGTGTGTCTGTAAGAACGTAAGCGGGGTTGGAGGTGAGCAGAGTAGAGGAGGAGCCTCTATCTATATCTATCCTGATATGGGTATAAATATCAGGCCTAATTGAGACCCTTTAGAGGAGCTGGTTTATTGGTCAGATGACTCCAGTTATGAACAAAGCCATCTCAGCCGCTGTTCCTGGTTCAACTGTACAGAAATTTGCACTTTGTCACAGTCGCATGGTTTGCTGTGGCATTTTGATGGGCTTAGACTTTTCCTTGTGTGAAGACCATCCACACCATTTAGGAAAATGCTCCAATTTCACAAACTTGTGAACTGATTGAGGGCAAAGCAGATGAAATGTAGGTGTGAAAAAGCCCTGAAAATAAAATGAGCATTCGGCTTATTTAGAAGCAGGTTGGGGAGCCTGGACTGGAGAGGCCTTTGCTTATGCCTGTTCACTCAGACAGGGACCTTTACAGGTGTCTCTTCATCTCAAGCCACAATCTGAATAGAGTGAAAGTCGAATTGGCCTTTATGTGGGCCATGCGTCATTGTGGGTAAAAATGGTTTGGAAGGGCGGCGATGGAAAAGAGGAGCAATTCGTGAAGACGACAGAATTAAGGGGTTGATGCCCTTCGGATGTACCGATTAAATAAGACCGAACCACTTAGGTGTTCCTTTTTTCGGCTTTGTTTCCCCAGATATTAAAGAGACAACAATAATGACGGAGACAATAATGATTTCAAATTTCCATCAGCACTGAGCCTTTCTCCGTTCTGTTTCAAATTGAGCCACTTGGAGATAAATTAGGCTTTTAAAATGAGTTTTCAGGGCACAATTGCATTTGGAGGTTTTTAGCACTTTATTAAAACAAAGTTAAACGACCTGGTGGATATTTGTCTCCAGAGTTTGGTTCTCTTTTTCTCTCACACGCTCAAGATCAGCCAGTGCATATATACACCCACACACTAGAGCATTAAGTTCTTTTCGCACGTGCAACTAATTTTGGGCATCCGTTATCTTGTGCTCTTTTGCACCAATGAAAGAAACCTTGGCTTCCTGCTAACACGACCATCTGAACATGATTGTCTAAGGTCACTCTCATGAGATTTTAACACAAGAGTGACTGAAAGCTGAAAAATATAGATGTTGCCGTACTAAAAACGTTGGATTAATATTTCCAGTCAACGTGCACAGGTTCCTCTCACTGATCCCGAGACAGAGATGAGGTGAGGTGATTTGCTGTAGTGATGTATGGGTTATCCCTGTTCCTCCGTCCAGTTTCCTTAGTGGCTTCACCTTCAGCCTCTTTCCTGATGACAATTAGTTGTACGGTGGCCGTTGTGGGGCTTTTCCAGGGCTTTTTTTGCTGTGTGTGTAAATATCCATGCGACTGAAACACACCTGTGACGTGATATGCACTGCTTGTATGTTTCCTGCAGAATTATCCAGAGCTATGTACTGAGGGAGGAGTCTGGCGCCCTCTCGTCTGAGGCTTCGGACTTTAACAAAGCCCACCTCAGTAAGAGGGGGGGCATCATGGCCTCTCTGTACACCTCACACCCAGCTGACAGCGGCCTCACGCTCGACCTCTCGCTGGAGATCAACCGTAAGCTCCAAGCGGTGCTGGAGGACACGCTGCTCAAGAACATCACACTGAAGGTAAGGGCATGGTGTCAGTGCAGTAGTGAGAAGTCAATATTCAAAACTCTGTTGAAATCTACAACTACAGATGCGGTCAAAGGTCCTGAGTGGGTGTAAAACGTACAGAAGGGGAATTTGCTTATGCATACACCCACTTTGCTTCTTCATTCAGTGGTGCTGCAGGTTCCAACTGATTACTAAGGCCTCTTCACTTTACTCATCTGCAGCTGGTAGCAGCTTTGCGCCTGTTTGAAAAGGATTTTTTTCACAGCGTTTGTTGGATTGACCAACACACGGCACCAAAGACCAAGGAGCTCCGTGCAGATCTGAGGAGGATTTACACAAGCAACTTTCAATATAATTTGTAAACATAAGTATGAATTATTGGGAGGTTTTTGTCCTAGAGAGAACCCAAAATGTCACCCTCGGCTGAGTGCAAATTGGTTTGGACGTTCTGTAACAGCTCAAGAACCACCAGGCTCAGGCTGCTCCTCCTAAATTTTCAGCTAAATTGTTGTGATGTCTGAGATGGAAAGCCTCCTAGCAGCTGTTAAGCATGGTGGTGGTTGCAGCATGATCCGGTGCTGGCAATGCTAGATTTCCCAAAGTGGATGGAGACAGAACACTTCTTCAGAATAATTCAGCATTAGCTCAGGAGCTAGACTGTTGAAACCTGCCCACAATTGGGTGTTTTAATTGGACAGTGCCTCTAAACGCACATCAGGCCATTTAACCAAATATTCCAACTGCAACTGTATCTCTGACCTCTTATCCACTTTTCTAGCACGTTATTAAGTCACAGCGTGTGGTAATTTGACTTGATATGGTCCACTTGGGAATGCGTACAGCATAGCTGCCTCGCAGCAATGTGCATGATGTAAATGCATCATTTAAATTAATGGGATTTCGAGTGATGGCTATCAGAACAAAGCCCATTGAGGGGTGATGGAAGGCTGTACAGCGTGGGAATGTACCCACGGTGCCTCAGTCATCAGTGAACAAGCTTCACTTCACTAGATACAGAAGATGCAGGAGAGCGAGAGAACGGGGGCACACACACAGAGCTCTGTGCAGAAAGACTAGAGCTCTACTGTACATGGGAATGTATGAGCAGGAGGATGGAGGGAAATTAAGTGGGATTGATGGAAGGATGGAGTGCTCAGTGAGCGGAGAATGGGATTTGGGGTTTTGTAGCAGGATTAGAGACATTAGGAAGAGATGGTCAGGCAATCAAAGTGACTTAAAGCAAAGCAACGAAAGTAATCTTCAGTTCCTGCTGCAATACATTGTTACACACACACACACACACACTTTCTATTTGTTCAGTCCAACTACTTTTTAGCTGTTTCTTTTTCTTTCTCGCTCCATCTGTCTTTCTTTTTTTCCTCTCACCATCTGTATTTTGTTCTTTCTTTCTCACTCACTCCATCTGTCCTTTCTTTTGTTTTCTATCCATCTTTTTTTCTTTCTTTCTTTCTTGCTGCATCCAATTCTTTCCGTCTCCCATCGTGTGTCTTTAGACAGCCCCTCTATATTGCCTCTTGAGTAGCAGAGCAAACCCCTCAAAGCAGTCTGCCTTTCTTTCCCTCTCCGCAGGAGAACCTCCAAACCCTGGGTTCAGAAATCGAGAGACTCATTAAACAGCAGCGGCCACACGAACACACTGTCAGCAGAAAGTGACAGAGCTGCTCTCGGGGGAGAGGCGGGCACATGCCAGAGGAGGAGGTCACTACAGAATATCACACCAAGTTAGACGGGAGTTCAGGTGTTCGGAGGAACCGTCTTTTGTGGTTATCAGCTCGCAAAGGACTCAGATTTGTACACATAAACATGCGTTCTCGGTACATGCTTCCACATTCTGCATGACCGGTTGACTAAAGGGAGAGGAATCAGCCAGAAAGTGACACTCCAGCTTTCCTCCATCTTCATGACATCCCTGCTTGCTGTCTGGCTGACTCCTCCTTCCATGTGCTTTTTACACACACACACACACACACACACACACACACACACACACACACACACACACACACACACTCCTCACACATATGGCCAGTGTGAGCTTCTCTGTGGAATGTAGCTACTACACCTGCCCTTTGTGGCCTGAGCCAGTCTCTAGCTCCCAGCAGAATTGCACAACCCAGCGAGCCCGGAAGATGAATGAACGGATGAATTAATTAATGACGGAGTGAATGGGTGTCCTGATGAGGGTACTTCCATTTTCCTCTGAAGAATTGAAAGTGCTTGACCCTACTAATGGAGTCGTGTTCGAAAAGGGGGATTCGGCGGGTAATGGTGCATTTTAGAAGCAGAAAACTGCTCCGGACCTGCTCCTCTTTATTATTTCGCCACATTGAAGCGAAAGCGTCTTTCTCTCGCCCATGATGTATGCGTGCCAATTACTGAATGTGTTGCATAACGAGCAGACCCTAATGCACACTCCCACATGTCCTAGCCTGAGAGAGAGAGAGAGAGAGAGAGAGAGAGAGAGAGAGAGAGAGAGAGAGCGCGCACAAGAGAGAGAGTGAGTGAGAGAGAGAGAGAGAGAGCGCAAGGGGACATTGTTTCCTCGCAAGGTTCTATTCCGACCGGATGCCATTTTCTCTGTGCGGTCCTTGTGAAGCACTTAAACGAGAAAGGCCATG
Organism: Acestrorhynchus altus; assembly: GCA_034509495.1. Classification (NCBI taxonomy): domain Eukaryota; kingdom Metazoa; phylum Chordata; class Actinopteri; order Characiformes; family Acestrorhynchidae; genus Acestrorhynchus; species Acestrorhynchus altus. The sequence continues at coordinate 3,990,621 of CM067510.1, read as the reverse complement.
CCAAAAAATAGAGCGCCTGCACTTTGCCCATATTAAGTGTCTTGTTACAGAATAATACAGATTAATCATAATTAATCATAACTATATCTGGAGAGTTGGGTCGTCTACGGCTGGTCTTCAGTTAAGTGAGCTTAAGTTTTTTTTTTTTTTTTTTATTTTCCAGGTCTAAATGAATTTATTTTGTTAAATCAATATGCTCTATTTTTTCTTTTCTCTTGCCTGCTGCGAGGAATTCAACCTCTGCCTCTTGTCCTCTATTGAAACTGCCAGTATTTATGTTTTCATTTTTAGCATACACACTCTCTTCCCCCTCTAATGCTGTTGTGTTTCCTCGTACAAAGCTGTTGTAAGGTTGAATTAAGGAGGCGATTACTCATTTAGCTGCGGTTTAAAGGGATAAGTGGAGAAAGCCTAGTTAACTGAAGGAGACGTTGTAAATATTGAGGGCGTAAGTGCAATTCCGTTTTCCCCTCCTCTGTATCTGCCAGAGAGGGTGACCAAGTTCATGAAACACTGATTGAGCTACGGTGACCGCAGCTAATGTCGTATTTGAAGATCCCAAAAAGAACTGATTTGTAGCATAAGATTCCTCATGGAAGTAAACCACGCTGTGTGCCGTCTTCAGGCTGTTCTGACTGGAGATTTCTGCTCTGCAAACAGACGAGTTCGGAACAGATGCCTCATTGGCTGCTACTTATGAACTTCTTTTATCCGTCTTTATCTTGTACACTTATCAGAAGGTGAAAGTAGGAAGGATTGTTTGGGATGTGTCTGTTGGTACTGAACTCCCTTAGGTCTTCGTCTGGTGGCCGTTGTCCAGCAGTCAAGCCTAGCTCAGCGTGAACTGTTGAAAAAAATAAAAATAAAAACTGCGAAGAGAATTCAGTACCCGCCTGCCGCACTGCAACTCGAGCTCCTTCAAGCCAACGTCCTTTTAAAATGCACTGTCCACGTCTTTTTTTTTTTTCTCCATACGTCATCCCTCAGACACAGCAGAGACATTCCCTGCAAAAAAAAAGAAGACGAATGAAAATAAAATAAGAATATTTATGCAATGTTGGGATATCAGATATTTAAATGGAGGCCTGAACTCCAGGACAAACGCTGTCAATTCTGTCAATGATTCTTCAAGGGACTGTTTCCTGATTTATTCAGTGTCCCTGAAATGATATGTTGAAGTATGAAGTGAGGAGGTGTGTGTGCGTGTGCGTGCGTGCGTGCGTGCGTGCGTGCGTGCGTGTGTGTGTGCGTGCGTGTGTGCGTGCGTGTGTGCGTGCGTGTTCGATCATAATTGATTAAGAGGACAATTTGTGTCTATTCTGTTGCTGGTCTGTCTCCTATGCTCTGTTCAATTGACTAGTCTGTCAAACTGTGATTATACATTTGTAGATATGATGTCATGTAAAATGGTGTAATGTTTTTAAATCTATGATTCTTGATTCCTATCTGTATATATGGTGCTTACAGGGAATTAAAGAAAATATGACCATGCCCACCAGAACGAGTTTGATTTGGCATGTTTCACTCTCTCAGCATCACAGAGCTGCACAACGCCGCCCTGAAACCTTATTGCAGCCACATAAATCTGTGTGACAGGGATTTACAAAACAAAATAATGTAAATTAAAGAAATATCATGTAAAAATAAATAGAGTTAAAGAATGCTGCACTCACCTTGCGGGATATGAATGTGGCCCTGATTCTGCTAGAATCACTTGCCAGTTTGCACGGCCAGATGTCACCAGGTGTGATCATTACCGTCCGCTACGCCGTCCACTGTGGGTGGTAATGCCTTCTATGACGCATTCCTAGTACACACGCGGCACCGTGGACTAAGGAATGTAAATGCCTGCACAACTTTAGAACGGAATGTTCCATCCATCTGGCACACTATCATCCCTCGCTTGAACTCCCGACATTTCACGTCACCTTGCCTGCACACTGGCCCGTGTTCAGCTTCACTCACAAGACAACACCTCTCAACTTATACAAGCCTGGTAACACTTTATAATCAGTTTACACACCGTTATCCCCTGACTTCTGCGTTTACAGTGTAAGTGGTGCATAAATATTCACCCTCTTGAAGTCGGTGTTCAGTAAAAGTCTGTGTGGATCATCTGTAAAGAACCTTGATGTGAAAGGACGATTACTAGGGTATGTCTACAATACAGACATGGTTCTTTATAGAGATGTAACTTTTTTCACTCGAAGCCCCTTTATTTTCAAAGGATTATGATTTAAACGTGACCACTGATTAAAGGGTCAGTGGTCCTTGGATCCTTTTAGGATAATTTTATGAAGGTTATAGGGGGTTCCTCCCATCTTCCCTTTAGAATCGTACATATAGACCTTGAAGTATTGACAGAGTGCAGGATCCTGTCCGTAGATTGCTGACAGAGGAAAATAAATTGTAAATATTTATTTACTCTAACACAAAAGATTCCATCCGTGGTTCCTCGTCCTGGCCCTTGCATTGCTCATTTCAGTGTTTTCCTGCTCTTTACTCTCCTGACTCAGTTCGTAGGATTATACACTCGTGAGGTTGACGTGGCCATGCTTGAGTTAAGAAGACACAAAGGAAACTATGCAGTGTACGCAGCAGGATTGGGAAACACTGGATTATGCAAATTACCTGTATTATAACTTGTCCCTTCTGTGTTGTCCACTAAATCCACTTGTAGTCGGGGGCAATATCACAAAACATTTGGGAGATATCCAGAACGTTCACGGCAATGCCCCTCGTGTAATATTAAAACACCTGCATGGCGTATGTCCTTGCAGAGGTTTACACAGCTGTCACTTGCCAGCCTCTACATACTGCTGTGAGAACCGTAGCCGGATGGATTTTTTTCACCCGTTTTTCACTGTATTTTCACTTTGCTCATGCTGGCTCAGAGGACAAGGCTGAGTGCTGGACTGTCGGGTGGTCCAACATGCTGTTCTAATGCTCTCTCAACATGTGGTTGTAGGAGACAAAAACACAACGTTATAACTAGGGCTGGGCAATATTTTGGTATATCTATATCATGACTGCCACAACTCATATGGTGCTCTGTTTATATCATTGAGGTTTGTAAATAACATTGTTTCAATCTTGCAGAAAACCTTCATGGGATGTTTCGCGTTGTATTATTCACATCATTTATCGTATATCGACATTCAGATCAAATATATCGAGATATGAGGTTTTTTGTCCATATCGCCCAGCCCTGATTACTGAAAAGTGGGGTGAATAGGTTTGATTATTTGATACAACCTGTCCGCTGGTGGGATAAATGTATTAATTAGGCAGCAAACAGTCAGTTCTTGAAGTTGATGTGGTGGAAGCAGGATGATAGACAGGCTTTGAGCAACTGTGACAAATTGTGACATTGAGACTGGGTTGACTGGCTGGGTCAGAGCATCTCTGGGGTGGGTCAAAGCAACAGGCAGGTGTGGAGCAGCTGCGGTCTGGTGGTTGGGAAACCAGCCTTGTGACTGGAAGGTTGCTGGTTTGAATCCCTGAACTGGCAGGACATGACTGAAGTGCCCTTTAGTAAGGCACTAAAACTCCCCAGTCGTTCCCTGGGCACTGCAGATAGGGCATGTGTGCTCACTGCCCCCTGGTGTGTGAAGTCACTAGTGTGTAGATGAGTTAAAGGCACAACACAATGGGATTAAAAAAAAAAAAAAAAAGGTATTGTGGGGTGGTGCTGTGTTGTGGCCAGTACCTACTTTCTTATTCTCTGAGATGCATTTGTATATTTGCACCACTGAACACAGCTGTGGGCATTTCCACACCTGTTCCTGCAGTGTTTAATGTTCTTTCTGATAGGGTTAGATCTTTGTGGAGTTATGCAAGCTGCTGTTATACTCAGCAAAACTGCGGCAGGACATTGAGGCCTTGTTCGAACTGTAATAGAGGCGGTGTGTTTCCTGTAATCGAGTGGCCTTGCACTAATAATAGTTTTGTTTACCCAAATGTCTGAATGTATGTGGAAAACAGAGACAATAGCAAACACACTGCAGTCTTCACCAGCCGGGGAATCACTGGAATAAACAGAAATATGTTTGGAACAGAGCTGAACTGGAAAGGATGGAAAACATGGTCGTTCCCTAGATGTTCTGTCCAGATAACGGCAAGGATTTATGTCCACTGACTAAATGAGTTCATACTCGAAGAGCCGTTACGGTGACGAGCAGCAAGACTTTAAAGACTGATCTACATTTCTACATCAGCTGACTGTGAACATATGTGATGTTCTCCATATTCAACGTGAAGCTGAGCAAAACCTCTGATCACGGCTTCTTTTTCTTTGTGTCTGCTTGGCTCTTTTCATCAGTCCAGTGAGGAAAGCATTGTTAGAATTGAGCTCACCTGTGTGACATTTCAGTATCTGCTGGAGGTGGAGAACTGGAGAGCTGTCTCTGCTCGTGGTGCCAGTAGGACATTGCATGAACCCAGCTGGTGGGCTATTTTTAGCTCCTCCAGATAAGGCACTCGGAAACTCATCAGCCTTGAGGACCTCCAGTGAATTCATAAAGCCATGGATAATGTCTACCACCAGGGCAGTTATCTTGTCAGTGGTAATGACACTCTCATTCTCACAGAGGATTAAACCGTTACATTACTAATATGCATGTGGTGACCAAATACAGCAGAACGTTCAGATGATGATGACTGTGATTCATAAACTGTTGTGTGTGGAAGTTGTTTTCAAATTTCTCAAGTTTGTGAAGTGAATGTTTGTATATTTTTGTTATTCTAATACAACCTTGTGAATATTGTGAAATATTCACCAATTAAAAGGATATATTTTGATGTTTTATTCCAGGGTTTCTCAGCCCTAGTCCTAGAGGCACCCCTACCCTGCACATTTTAGCTTTAACACACCCTCTGTGACTCTGAATGGCTTGTTAATGAGCTGATTGGTTGAATCAAGTGTTGAGAAAAACGTTTTTCCCCAATATTTCAGCATTTGGTGTCATATAACATTTTGGTGATATATCTGTTAAATGATCAATAATGCTGTTTTTTTGTTTGTTTGTTTTTCTCCTGCATGTATTTAACTTGAGATCGAATCATTTTTGTTAAGAGGATATTAATTATATTATAAATTATATAATTATAATTTTATTTGTTATTATTTAGAGCCATCTACTGCTCTTTTAGATGTTCCATGTCAACTTTTCTTTTTATTTTTCATCATTTATTTAACCTGAATTATGAATTTGTTCATATCTACATTTGTTTTTGTATTAATAAAAACATTAGGCCTAACATTCTTTACGTTCTTTAGTAAATATTCTGATTGTGAGATTGTGATATTCACCAACGAACTCTTATTTGAGATTTGCTCAATTCGTAATCATTTATAAGAACGTAGCAGAAAATACACCAGGAATCTGATGTGGACTCTTTATTAGGACTCAGTAACTCCAGGCTTTTGAGCAGAAGTGTATAGTCGTTTTTAGGTCTTTGTGAATTTTTGTTGTGAATAGAAATGTAGATTCTAATGTCTTTTTAAAGCTGCTGAATTCAGATTTCTTTGTTTGAAATGTAAAGAAAATTCATATTTTCAAAATATCATTTGAACAGAGGTGTCAGAACTTTTGCAGACGAATAAACTGATGTTTATCAAAAAATGAACCAAAAAATGAACACGAAGGATATTTTACACAATATTTACATTGTTGAGATGCACGTCATCCGTGATCAGAATACCACGAGCTTTGAACCAAGAGCTTCTGGCAAAATAATCCCTGATGGAATTTGATCAGTGGTCATTGCTCACGAATGGAAATTCAGACACGCCGAAGAATGTGTGGATGGCAGCCAGACATGCAGGTACACACGCTACATGCTTGGCCATCAGCACTTCATCAGACAGCTCCATAGTGACCGCATGCCACTGGTCAGTGTGAGGAGGAAAATCACAGGAGTCTTATCTCTGCAATGTGCTAATGGCAGCCTGTGGCTCACACAAAAATGTGTGTAGAGATTGCTGCTGATCCCAGTGAGGTGCTTATAGCCATGCAGTGGTTCATTTTAAACCTGGCAGATCTTATGTGCTGCTATTAATAAGTACTCGAAAGGCTGTAGGCAAATAGATTCAAAAGTTTTAGAACACCCAATATGGGTTAGTGTACATAAATGTTGCAGTGGCACCTTGTTAATCAATAGATCACGTCGCAGCACAATGACTGTCTGAAATGGATTTGTTCAACCACAACATTAGGACCACCTCCTTACTTCTACACTTGCTGTTCATTTTTATCAGCTGCACTTGCTCATACTGGTGCATAATATGTACACTACCAATCACAACCCATATTGGGTGTTCTAAAACTTTTGACTGGCAGTGTATTTCAGTTTTAAGGAAAGCACTGCATTATAAAAATAGTATGTTTTGAAACTTTTTGAGAAACGAACTGGCTTTGTCGAGAAGAATGACAAGGTGGAGCAACATAACACGGAATTTACACCAAATATCACCTATGCAGAGCTATTCGGATGGACGGTCGCTGGTTCGAATCCCTGAACTGGCAGGACATAACTGAAGTGCCCTTGAGTAAGGCCCTTAACTCCCCAGCTGCTCCCCAGGCGCTGTGGATAGGGCTGCCCACCGCTCCGGGCACGTGTGCTCACTGCCCCCTAGTGTGTTTCACTGTGTGTGGATGGGTTAAAGGTAGAGGATGACTTCTGCTGTGTGCAGGACAGTGAGGTCTAGGTGTACATTTACATTTAGGTAGGGTTCTCAGGTAATTCTCTCAAATTCACTTCTCATTGTCTTGTAGTTTGTGTATCATGTTATGAAGCCAAGAAAACAGCACGTAACTTCCGCAAAGTGCGAATCTCGGGTTCTAACGAAGCTAAACTAATGAAAGTTTTTGAAATAAAAATATGAATACCAAATGGCTTCTGCAGCATGTCAGCGATGGTTCACACTCCAGACATGTGGCCGTGTCAGATAGAATGCCAGGACGGTGGGGAAGCGTTCATTTTGTGCAGGTGTTTAATCCAAAGCATATCAGAGATATGTGTTCGCGCCATAAGGGCCCTTGTCTGAAAGGCCCCCCTCCCGTCAGGCCGGATACGAGCCCCTGCCAAACAAATAATTACTAATAACAAGGTGGGACGGTGCCAGTAGAGCCCTGACGGTGTAGGCAGCGGGGATGGACTGCTGTATTAGAACGGGTAATCACATTCAAATAAGGTTCATTAGGTAAATCAGGACGACCGTATTCCACTCAGCCTTTCTGGAGAGGTTTTAAATGTGCGCTGGGCCTCTGGGGACAGTTCAGAACACTAATGCATTTTAAAGCATCCAATCCCGCCATGATTAATAGCACACAGCTGCGGACTCAAATAAAACCTTTCCCTTATGAGCCAATTCCAAATGTCAGGCCTTTACAGTTGCTTACACCTAGAAATTCACAGAAGATGCAAACGGCCCCTTCTCCTGGAAGGGGACGAATAAATTCTAAAACTCCTCTTTCCCCTCCCTTACCCCTCCTCCATCATCCAGCCTTTTGTCTGTTTAGTATCATTATCTCGATAATGGAGGAGGAACCCGTAACGAAAGCGGACAGAGGGACTGCCGCCGCCTGAAAGGAACAGTGTAGTGAACAATCAAATAAACAGGATTTAGCACCGACTCCAAACGCAGCCAGGAATCAGAACAAGTTTTGTATCCCCGCTGTTAAAACTACAAGATCCTTGAGGAACTTTTGAAGGTTCTTCAGTTTGAAACTGGAGGAACCGCTAAAGGTGCTTCAAGGAACCTTCAAAAAAAAGGACAAGACCCTTCAGGAACTTTTGAAGGCTCTCCAGTTTGAAACTGTGGAGGAACCACTTAAGGTGTTCCAAGGAACCTTCAATAAGAAGACAAGATCTTCTAGGAAGTTTTGAAGGTTCATCAGTTCGAAACTCTGGAGGAACCAAGTAAGATGTTTCAAGGAACCTTCAAAAAAAGGACAAGAACATTTGAAGGTTCTTGTTTGTGAGAGAAACCTTCTTAGTAAGGTTTTAGTAAGGTGCTTCAAGGGACCTTCAAGAAATCTTTGTTCTTTTTTTGAAGGTTCCTTGAAGCATAAGTGGTTCCTCCAAAGTTCTACAGTTTCAGCTTGTACACTGTTAAAGATCCTTGAGCAACTTCTGGGGGCACATTTTTGTGTTCATTCAGGGGTTCCTTGAAGCACCTGAAGAGGTCCAACACTATGGAACTGACAACAAGTGCAAGTGGACTAGTACCATCAGTCCATGACTTGTGAAGTTCTCCTAAGTTCTTCAATTTACTTTCCTTGATAATCCTCTCAAGGCAGTGGTCATCCCTGTTGCCTGAGCACCTTTTCCCACCACATTTCCCCTTTCGGTCAACTTTCCATTGTTCAGCTCTCTGACAACAACCAGCAATGACCTTCTGTGGTGACACCCTCTTTGTGGAGGGTGTCGATGATTGCCTTCTGGACGACTGTCAGGTCAGCACTCTTCTCCATGACTGTGGCTGTGTGTGCTGAACTGGACAGTTTGAATTCTATTATTCTAATAGTTTGAGACACTGAAGGTAAAACAAGAATTAAAGAGAAAGACATGATAAATGATATTTTACCTGTAAAGAATTTAAAAGGTCATTTGATCTTTTCTGAATCTTTCATTGGGTTAATTTTTTAGCTGCACTAAAATAATCACAGTAATCGCAACCACGTATTACAACATTAATCATCCGTGAACTGAATATGAAACTGGGAGTGTATTTTGATAAGTTGATCTGATGAACTCCATGTTAGTTTTAGTTTTAGCATTATTTACACTCAATTCTGAGGCCTGTGTTCCTGTAACTCCTCTCTTCCTTTGTGACTTTAAATATTTTAAGTCAATAAGTCAATAAATAATTACTTTAAGTACATTTACATTTTAATTTAAGTACATTTTGCTAAGTACACATTTTTTTAATTTACATTTTATGTACCTTTTTTACTTAAAGTTCATTTTATTTGAGTAATGTAAATCATACCTCAAATTTTTTATTTTATTATTTTTGAATATTTTAAAGATCTAACTGGAATATTTGTGTTTATTAGTACGTTTGGGCACCTTGTTCAAAATGTCTGTTATTTGGGGGGAAAAAACAGGCAACAAGAAGATGAAATTTATCCCCAAAGACATTAAAGATTAAACGTTTATTTAACAATTTATGAAACGTTGTTTTGTCTCTTTCACAGTTAAATAAATGAGACTGAAGCAAATGTTTGGTTTCTCTGCATGAAATTGCATTTTGTGGTGATGATGCAGGAAAGGGTTCTTCTTTCATATAACTCGTGTTTAGAACAGAGCACCACCTGTCCAGACTCTGCTCCACCAACATCAAAACAAAGGTCTTTTGAAGTCCGTTTTGATTTGATCTTCCTGACCTCGCTTGACCTCCACAGTTCCTGTTAACCGTCATTTCTTAATTATATTAAGAACAGAGTAACCGAGGTAACGGCTACCTAAAAGATTTACTATCTTATCTCCTTAAAGTCTTCTCCTGCTTGGTGGGGATCAGTTACTTTCATTTCTATTGTGCAGCTGCTTAGAGAAGCCCGAGGCCAAACTGCTGAGACAAGGTTTGTGGAATTTGCATCACCTGGTGTGTTTTAATAATGGCTGTAAACACACATGTCCCTAATAAACTATTTAGGTTTGGACTTTGGTGATAGTTATAAGAGCACACATTGTTTGGGGTGTCTGTGGTTGCATAGTGGTCCTTTTACATTTAAACTCTAAAATTTTACAAAACAAAAATAACCCTATTGTGTATTGTTTCATTTTTGCTCTCTAATTGCTATCAGTCTATCTTATGAAAGGGTAAAAATGACCTGCCACCACGGGTAATTGCAAAGAAACCCCCTTAATGATCTTTTTAAAAATGAAATTTGATTAATTTTACTAAAACGTCTCTAAGACTGGAAAAATGTAAAAAAAAAAAATTACATTTCCATGAAAGCTGTAACACCAGGGTACAAAGATTGTCTTACACACCAGTTATGAAATAATTTACAACAAAAAATCACACACACACACAAACACCTCCACCCATGATAATTGGGTGTCTCTGCTGCAGCTGTGAAAGCTGTTTATTGTCTGAAAATTGACTTAATCCACCCGAGGGTTTAAAACTCAACTAAGCTATTTAATTTCAGGGGTTTAGTGGAGACAAGTCCTTTTTGACCCTTAGGACACAGGGTGTGTAGAATATTAAGACAACATGAATATTAAGACAACTGTTTATAGTATTACGTGTCTCCAGGGATGTCCAAACGTATGCCACTGTATGTCATATTATATAATATTCAATAATTCCAATTAAATTAAATCCAGGCTTCCTTTTTAAAGTTTGAGATGCTTTAAGTCAGTAAATTCAGATCAATATGCATTAATATTTAATAGGCTCACTAATGGACACAGTCGGATTCACAGGACTTTTGAATGGGAGTCTGTTTAAATTTTTAATTGTTTAGATTATAAAAGTATGACTGTCTCACAGTTCTAACTTATTCCGACGGACTTTTCTAAATTCCAACCTGGTGGGATAGAAATAAGAAGTTGTATTTTTAACGCCACCACAAAGGTGATGCAAAAGCAAGGAAATAAAAGGCAAGGTGTCCTTCAAACGGACTACCTGAAATTAATTCAGCATGAGTACACAGAGCTGGGAGGATTCACATCCACCGTGTTTCCAATAGGACACTTTATTCCACACTCGTAAACATGAAGACCTTATACATTACATGAGGCGTTGCTACATGAATTACTGATGCAAATATATGGCAGAACCTGTACTACAGAGAACATAACCAGACCTATTTGTGCGTCAATTAATAAAATACAGAGCCCCCTTTTCATAATTAGGCAAACCGATGTATTAAAATATTAAATATTAATATGATCATAAAACAGAAAAGAAGAAGCTCACTCACATTAGACAAAATACACGGTGCAAACGTAGCAATGAATCACAGTTCCCTTTATATGATCGTAGTCTTGACAGTTCATCACGCTCACTCCATCAGATACAGCCTACCTGGTACCAAATAAATACTGTATATTTTGACAAGGTTGTTTAATATAAACAATTTCCTTTCGTACAATTTGCACATTTCTAAGGTATGAGGTAAAGTATGGCTGTAAAAAGGAGATTCCTTAAAACATCACATTCCTATGTACAATATGAAAGCTGGAGGTTCTCGTGAAAACTGCTGTATTTTTGGACGTGCTCAGCAAATCAGAACAAATCCACAGGGTTGCCAACTTGGACTATTCTTGCAGAACTAGACTACGTCTCTCTGACTGTGGGAAGATTAGCTTACAGCATTAATATTTAACAAAAGACCTCATTTTTCTTTGCAAACAGCGAACTCAAACTGAGGCTGTATCTAGAACTACACACTACTGTACTGTACGTGCTATTTACTAATGACAGTGTTCTGTTTCTGAATGGTAGTGTGTGGGTTTGGGCCGTGAGTGACTATTACAACATACAGTATAACGATGGTGCAGTGTTTAGTACTGTTTAGTACTGTTTGGTTCTGTTTAGTACTGTTTAATTCTGTTTAGTATTGTTTGGTTCTGTTTAGTACTGTTTAATTCTGTTTAGTATTGTTTGGTTCTGTTTAGTGCTGTTTAATTCTGTTTAGTACTGTTTAATTCTGTTTGGTATTGTTTGGTTCTGTTTAGTACTGTTTGGTTCTGTTTAGTACTGTTTAATTCTGTTTAGTATTGTTTGGTTCTGTTTAGTATTGTTTAGTTCTGTTTAGTACTGTTTGGTTCTGTTTGGTTCTGTTTAGTACTGTTTAGATCTGTTTAGTACAGTTTAGTTCTGTTTAGTACTGTTTAGTTCTGTTTAGTACTGTTTAGTAGTGTTTGGTTCTGTTTAGTTCTATTTAGTACTGTTTAGTTCTATTTAGTACTGTTTGGTTCTGTTTAGTACTGTTTGGTTCTGTTTAGTACTGTTTGGTACTGTTTAGTTCTGTTTAGTACTGTTTAGTTCTGTTTAGTACTTTTTAGCACTGTTTAATACTGTTTGGTTCTGTTTAGTACTGTTTGGTTCTGTTTAGTACTGTTTGGTTCTGTTTGGTTCTGTTTAGTACTGTTTGGTTCTGTTTAGTACTGTTTGGTTCTGTTTAGTTCTGTTTGGTTCTGTTTAGTTCTGTTTAGCAAAGTTTGGTTCTGTTTAGTACGGTAGAAAGTAGTTTTGGGTGCAGCTGCAAAGTCGAACTGGTGTTACGTTCAATCATTTGTGACTACAGTACACACTTAAAAATTAGAGTTCTTCAAGGGTTCTTCAGTAAAGAAAGTTCTAGATAGAACCATGAACACTCAAAAGAACCCTTTGCGTGAATTATGGGGTCTGTGCGTCATGAAATGGTTCTTCATACTGATGGAGAATGTGTTGTACAGTGTTATATATGTAGCACCAAAACGTTCCTTTATTTATTTATTTATTTTTATTAAGTGTGACATTGTAACAATAATAGAACTCATTTTGGTGCTACATAGAACCCTCTACAGCACATTCTCAATCATTCTCCATCCATTTATTCATGCAATGGATTCTTTCAGGGTTCTTCAAGAAAGAAAATGGTTCTATCCAGAACCATGAACACTCCAGGAACCCTTTGCATGCATAAAGGATTCTTTGCTTCATAAAAGGGTTCTTTAAGCTGTTGGAAAATGTGCTGTAGACGTTTCTATATAGCACTGAAAGGGTTCTTCTATTATTCCAAGTTTAACATGCTAACAATAGTAGAACCCCTTTTGGTAGCTTCATTCTCCACCATTGTGTAGAACCATTTCATGAAGCAAAGGACCCAAAGTGTTGAGTGTTCTTTTTAAATGATGGTTCTTTAAGGGTTATTCAGTAACAAAAAAGGTTCTAAAGAGAACCATGAACACTCAAAAACTTTAAAAAGATTAAAAGGTTCTTTGTCTAACAGAAGGGCTAAAAAGGGTTCTATTGTTGCAAAACAGAAGAACCCTTTTCAGTGCAGACACTGACCAATCAAACCACAGCAGTTATTAACCAATCATCTGAGAGTGCTGTTATTACGTAAGCGAAAGGAACAGTGAGAGCAGTTCTGCTGTTCACTTCTGGGTGACAAGTTCACCCTAAACGGGTGTTCGAGCTTCACACTGAGCTCTCTCCAGCAGTTCAGATCATCTCAACTATAATACTGGGACAACGTTCCCACCAATGTTCCTACCAACGTTCCTACCAACGTTCCCACCAACAAGAACTGCACTGAAGCCCTTTTTTTACAGTCATTTAAATTCACCGTCACTATCGAATTATAAATAGGCCTAAAGAAACAAGCAGATGAACAGACGTCGGCCTTTCTGGTTTATTTTTCTGGAAACGTGGAGGACGTTTGTAAGTTTACAATGTTTTTCTGGTTAAAACAGAAACAGGTCTGTGTCGCCTGACGGGGCTTTATCTGAGGACGCACATTCAGCTCTCAGCGTTGCTCTAAAACAGGGCAGAAAAGTTGGCAACCCCGCAAAATCAACATTTATACACCGTTTACTTCGTTTCTCTCGCAGTCACTGCACTTGCTGGGAGGAATCAGGTAAAGATCACGGAATATGACATTAATAAGGATGGAATCTGACTGAATATCCGACCAGCCATAACATTAAAACCACTGACATGGACTGAAGCGCATAATAGTGATGATCTTGTTTCTCAGCCCTGGTTCTAGAGACACCCCTGCCCTGCACACCCCTCCTGAAACTCTGGAAGGGCCTGTTAAAGAGCTGATTGGTTGAATCAGGTGTGCTGGGAGTAGAGAATGCACTAAAATGTGCAAGGTGGGGGTGCCTCCAGGTGTCCAAACGGGGCTTCAAAAACAGATATGTCTTGTGGGGTGTCCCCAGTTTGTAGTGGTCAGTACCTACCAGAAGTTGTCCAAGGAAGGGCAGCTGATAAAACTGCCGAATTGGCAACAGGGTCGTGGGTGCACAAGGCTCACTGCTGCTTGAAAAGTAAAAGCTGGATTTGTGAACTGCACCATGTCTCGACAGGGTCAAGGCGAGTGGTTTTGATGTTACAGCTGATCTGTGAATGGTTTTTGAAGAGTGTTTGGACTTTAAAGGGGACGGCCTCGCGTTATTATATCATAAAGACTGCTTTGGACACTAATGATCTGGATAGTAAGTCATTTGGCACTGGGAGCTGTGGTTCCTATGAATAAACTCCCATCAGTAAATTTCTCTACAATGAACCATCTCCCACCAAAGCACACGGTCCACCGCTGAATCAGGACTGAACTACGCAGGTGGGATTCCCCTTGAAGTAGTCAGCACAAGTAAGCACAAAAGAACACCCCAAAGTGTGCGCAGAACCTATCAGGTAAAGATCCTTACAGGTTCCTCCTGTTCCAAGCTCCTAAATGTCATGCAGCAGCCAGCAGACCATTTGTAGGTCAGATGATCGGTCTCTTTGGGGCTCTAGTCCTGATTCCACATTGCTCTACATTCCTCCAGCTGTCCTGCACTGGTGTGTGGGCAGTATGTTGGCCGAGTGTGGTATAAAATGAACACACGGGCTGGTCAAGGAGGTCAAAGACCCTCACTCCAATCCAAGGTGGGTCTCTGTCCCTGTCTGTAATCCCCAGGTCGGGCATCGGTCGGGCTCCCACCCTCAGCAGCGGGTCGTGACGCCCCTCTCGTCGCACGTGGCCAGCGCGCTGGGCTCCGGGGAGCTGACCGGGGGTCGCCACGGGTCTCGCGCTCCCGCGGAGCTGCGGTCGCAGCGCACGAGCGCCTTGAAGGCGCGCCTGAAGTCCGGGCTGCGGCAGTAGATGAGCGGGTTGAAGGCGGAGTTGGCGTAACCCAGCCAGTTGAGGAAGACGAACAGGCCGTCGTCCACGGCGCTGGCGCGGAACACGCGCACCACGTTGGCCACGAAGAAGGGCAGCCAGCAGAGCGTGAAGGTGCCCATGATGAGTCCGAGCGTCCGCAGCGCCTTCTGCTCCTTGGCCCCCAGCAGCCGGGCCCCCGCGGCGTGGAAGCGGCCCTCGCAGCGCTCGATCTTGCGCGACTGCTTCTTGGCCTCGCCGTAGACGCGCGCGTACACGAAGGCCATGACGGTCAGCGGCAGGTAGAAGGAGACGGCGGACGACGCCAGCGCGTACGCGCCGTTGGTCACGAAGTCGCAGCACTCCGGGTCGTCGTAGCACGCCGTGTCCTGCGCGCGCCGCGACCAGTGCAGCAGGATGGGGGGGAAGGAGACGAGCGCCGACACCAGCCACACGGCGCACACGGCTGCCTTGGCGCGCGCCTTGGTCAGCAGACTCTGGTAGCGGAACGGCCGCGTGACGGCCACGTAGCGGTCCAGCGCGATCACGCACAGCGTGTCGATGCTCGCCGTGACGCACAGCACGTCCAGCGCGATCCACAGCTCGCACAGGAACGAGCCGTAGAGCCACGCGCCGCGCACCTGCAGCGCCGCACCGAACGGCACCACCAGCAGCCCCATGATGAGGTCGGCGCAGGCCAGCGACACGATGAACACGTTGGTCAGCGTCTGCAGGCGGTGCGTGCGCGCGATGGCCACGATCACCAGCGCGTTGCCGGCCACCGTTACCAGCACGATCAGGGCCATGACCGCGGCCATGCCCACCGCCCACTGTTCAGAGGGGCCCGGGGGCAGTTCGGCCCGCCCGCGCCGCGAGCCGTTGCCGTAGTCACCCATGCCTGGCGTGCGCGCTCCGCGTCCCGACCTCACGCTGTCCGCCGCGCACGCGCTCCCCTGTGGCGCGCCATCCTCGCCGCCGCGCTCCATCCGTCCCGCTTCCCGAGCGCAAACACGGGCGGAGATACAGCGCGCGGGGGAGCGCGCGCGGGAGGGGAACGGGCCGCCCACGTCACGCCTCGCCTCCACCAGTCGCGGCGGAGCGGCGGCCGAAAGTGGGCGGGGCGTCTCTCCCATCCGCGAGCTGCGCTTTTACGCACGGCTGGAGAGGGCTGGAAAAAAGAGGACTGAAAAAGAGGGCTGAAAGGAGGGCTGGAGAGGACCAAAAAGAGGGCTAAAAAGAGGCCTGGAAAAGAGGAGAGGGGAGGGTTGGAAAAAGGACTGAAGAGGACTAAAAAGAGGGCTGAAAGAGGACTGGAAAAAGGGTTGGAGAGGGCTGAAAAAGAGGGCTGGAAAGGCTTAGGGAGGGCTAAAAAGAGGGCTGGGAAAAGGGCGGAAAGAGGGCTGAAAAGAGGACTGGAAAAAGGGCTGAAAAGAGGACCGGAAAAAGGTCTGGGGAGGGCTGAAAAAGAGGGCTGAAAAGGCCTTGGAAGGGCTAAATCGAGGGCTGGAAAAAGGGCTGAAAAGTGACTGGAGAGGGCTGATATAGAGGGTTGAAATGGCCTGTGGAGGGCTGGAAATGAGGGCTGGAAAAAAGGGCTGAAAAAGGCTGGAAAGTCCTGGAAAAGGGGCTGGAGAGGGATGAAAAAAGGACTGGCTGGCATGTCTCTGTCATATTCTAGTCCTGTTCATCTTTTCTCAGTTGTATTTTCCCATGTGCTGGTAGCACATGCTCTGTGTGTGTTTGTTTTGGTCTTGTCTCCACCCTTGCTCCAACCATTCCCATCTGTGTCTCATTTGTAACCCCGCCTCTTCATAATTAGTGGTTCCAGGTGTGTCCAATGTTGTGTTCTATTTAAGACCCTTTGTCTCAGCCTGTCTTTGTCAGTCATTTTGGTCAGGGTTTTTTCCTACTTTGTTTCCAACTTTGTGTAGAAATTGTTGGGTTTTTTTTTTTGTTTTTTTATCTTTTTTAGTTTCTGTCAGTCAGTTTTCTGTGTTCCATTTGTTTTGTACTGTAGCCTTGGAAGGGCTACAAAGAGGGCTGTGAAGGGCTGAAGGGAGGGCTGAAAAAAGGATTGAAATGAGGGCTGAAGGGAGGGCTGAAAAAAGGGTTGAAATGAGGGCTGAAAAGGGCTGTGAAGGGCTGAAAAAGGATTGAACTGAGGGCTGAAAAAAGGGACTGTGAAGGGCTGAAGGGAGGGCTCAAAAAAGGATTGAAATGAGGGCTGAAAAAGGGCTGTGAAGGGCTGAAAAAAGGATCCAGAAGGACTTAAAGGAGGGCTGAATAAAGGGCTGAAAGCAGGGCTGGTGGGGTGGAAAAAGGGTCCAGAAAGGCTGAAAAAAGGACTGAAAAAGGCTGAAAAAAGGACTGAAAAAGGCTGAATAAAGGGCTGAAAAAGGGTCCAGAAAGGCTGAAAAAAGGGCTGAAAGGAGGGCTGAAACAAGGACTGGGGAGGGCTGAATGGAGGATTGAAAAAAGGGCTGAATAAAGGACTGAAATGAGGGCTGAAAAAAAACTGGGGAGGGCTGAAAAAGGGGCTGTGAAGATTTGAAAAAGGCTGAAAAAAGGGCTGAATATAGGACTGAAAGGAGGGCTGGGGGGACTGAAAAAGGGGTTCAGAAGGACTGAAAAAAGGACTGAAAGGAAGGCTGAAACAAGGACTGGGGAGGGCTGAATGGAAGATTGAAAAAAGGGCTGAAAGGAGGGCTGGATAAAAAAGGACTGGGGAGGGCTGAAAAGAGGGCTGTGAAGGATTGAATAAAGGGCTACATGGAGGACTGGGAGAGCTGAAAAAAGGGTTGAGAAGGGCTGAAAAAAGGAATGAAAGTAGGGCTGAAAATAAGGACTGGGGAGGGCTGAAAAAAGGAATGAAAGGAGGGCTGGGGGTGCTGAAAAAAGGGCAGAGAAGGGCTGTAAAAAGGACTGAAAGGAGGGCTGGAATGGGCTGAGGAGGTCTGAAAAGAGGGATGGGGATGGCTGCAGAGAGGGCTGGGGCAGGTGAAGCGTATAGGAGCTCAGCAGAGAGATCCGCTCATCTCACCCCACAGCTGACCTTTCATTTCATTCTCCCGTTTGAAAAGATAGATACATGAAGATATGTATGATATTTTCTGGAATCCCTGCACAGAACTGGTTTCCTGTCGATGGCAGATATTCCAAACCTAAATCCTAACAGTACTGAAACAGCCACTGAATTGCTTTGACGTCAGAAAACATACAGTGCCATGCCAACGTTTGGTCAAAAGGACAGTGTTTAACAGTTGGAAAGGTATTCTTCTCATGAAATTGAGGTCTTTTTATCCAATCTGCTAATTTTAGCCAAGGTCAGGTGCCTAAATCGGGCCCGATGAGATGTTCTTTTGTAAATGCCTGAAGCTGAATTTTCTGCAGACTTTTGTTTGACAGTTCTTCTTTTTTGTATCACTGCACAGTAGAACAGTGCCCAGCCACTAAATCAATAAATCAAATCCCCTTTACCCTCTATTGTGAAAGACCTTCAGGAAGATGCAGGCTTACCATTCTAGCAATACTAGGAGCTCCTGGTCTTCCAGACAACAGTTTGACCTCCACCGTTCTTGTTAATACAATAAAAATTGAACTCCTGAACAATCTGTTGGAACAATGTGTGGGGAGTGTGAAGGTGCATCCCAATCGTGTACTAATTACTAATTTAAACTAGCTTTTGAGTATTTTTGAGTAGAACCTAACACAGATCAAAATGATATGCAAAAAAATCATGGTTAGTACTCAGAACTTGCTCAGTTTCTGAGTCTGGTTATGATGAACACCACCATGTCAGTATCACTGCAGCGCTGAGAAGGACCCACCACCCACATAATACCTGACCATTGAAGAACAGGGTAAAAAGAGGCTAACAAAGTATGCAGAGATGCACAGTGTTGATTTCAAACTCTCAATTTTGCTGTATGAGGTCATCCATAGATGACCCTACCATTGCTTCAACATTTGCTCTGAAACCACACACAGCTGTTACGGCGTGACTGTCAGCATGTGATCCTGTAATGAGGATATAAAGACATTAGGAATATAAATCGAGGCTAATGAAGGTGACCCACTAAGTAGAGGCTTACGAAGTCCTCGGCACTGAAGCAGACTTGCAGATTTTCCAGGGCAACATGGAGAGCAACCGATTCCACCACGAAGGGCTTGACAGAACGAAGCAATTACAGAGTTTTTGGACAGATAGGGCACAACCCTGCAAACTTCACAATGCTTGATTCAGCTGACCATAATTTCCACCATGCCGCAGTACTTTCCCAAGATAATTCACCACCATTGCCAAGCTATAAAAAGAGCTCGCAGTGGGCTGCTTTCCTTATGAAACCTTAACAGTCTGGCGGGACAGTGTCCCCCCCCCTCCCCCCAGCAGTAGGAAGCTGTTACTGTAGATAAGATCATAATTACCCCTCCTTATAGCAGGGGTGCAGGCCAGGCAGATTGGGGCAGCACTGCAGTTATGGATAATGTCTCTCTCACATCTACATTCCAGCACTGGGTCTAGTAGTGCGTGTGTGTGTGTGTGTGTGTGTCGGACCCACAGACAGTTTTCTTATCCCCTCTGAACATGAACACTGCCAGCAGCCCTCATCTAACTGCACAACACAATGGACGGTCACTCCAGGTACTTTCTTCAAAATACTGTGGGTGAGTTAGTCAGTGTAGAAGCGCAGTGCCATTGAGTCTTACATAATGCAGCAACAAGAACATTATATCATTGTTTCAATCTGATAAAGTGCTGGAACCTTTCCTGACCGGAATAGCCTTGCTGGTCCTAATGGCAAGATTATCAGTCATGTTTCTTGGCTCTGAACGTGGCCGTGTAAGCTTTGTATTGCTGAGAATTACAAATGACCCAGAGTTTTAATAGCCCCACGTTTCATTTCTGAGGAAGAGCCGGGGTACTGGTACATGCTGGAACATTTAGACAGTAAGAACCTTTAAAGCATCAGTGGTGAAACTGAATGAGTACTGGGCAATATGACCTCAAATCAATATCACAATTAATTGAACATTACACCTCGATTATGATTCATTCCTGATTATTTACCTCCCTGTTTCTACACTCACTCTCCATCTTATCAGCTCCTTTGAAGTTCTATAATTACAGACTAAAGTCCACCTGTTTCTCTGTATACTTTGTTTGCCTCCTTTCATCCTGATCTTCAGTGGTCAGGACCCCACAGGACCACCGCAGAGCAGCTGTTATGTGGGTGGTGGGTCATTCTCAGCACCGCAGTCAAACTGACATGGTGGTGGTGTGTTAGTGTGTGCTGGAGTGCTTAAACACTGTGTCCACTCACTGTCCACTCTTGGACTCCTACCTAGATGCTCCACCTTGTAGATGTAAAGTCAGAGACAGAAGCTCATCTGTTTCTGCAGTTTGTGTTGGTCATCTCTTGTCCTTCATCAGGGCTCACTGGATGCTGCTCACAGGACGCTGCCGGCTGGACATTTCTGATTGGTGGACTGTTCTCGGTCCAGCAGTGACACTGAGGGGTTTAAACAGTCCAGCAGCACTGCTGTGCCCAAACCACTCGTACCAGCGCAACACAAACTAACACACAATCCCCGTCGGTGTGACTGCAGTGATGAGAATGACCCACCACCCACATAATATATGCTCTGTGGTGGTCCTGTGGGGTCCTGATCATTGAAGATCAGGGTGGAAGGAGGAGAATAAAGTGAATGTATAAAGAAGGAGGTGGTCATAATATAATGATTGAATGGTGTTTATAAAAAATGTATTAATTTATTTAACCAGGATTTGACCAGGATAACACACACACACACACACACACACACACACACACACAGAAACACACACACACATACATTTGTTCATAAGTCATGTCATGATTAATTTCCCACTGCAGAGGGAATCACTCAAGAAGTGTGTTTGTATGTGTGTGTGTGTGTGTGTGTGTGTGCGTGTGTGCAGAGGGTCAGACAGCAGTAGCAGTCTGCGCTCGGGTTTGAAGTGTGAACTGTGTTGTGTCTGGTGGGGACTCTGTGTCTGGTGTTGACACCGGCATGGAGGGCCAAAGTACTTCATCATGTAAAGTGACAGCTTCCTGTTTATGGACTCAATGTTTCAGTAACTTTGAGGAAAACGAGGGAAACATTTCTGAAGGAGGTTTTGAGATGTCTGTTCATGGGAGAAAACTCTCTCTCTCTCCCTCTCTCTCTCTCTCTCTCTCTCTCTCTCTCTCTCCCTGAAAACAATACAATTTCAACACATTCAGCGCATTAAACGGTCAAGACCTCTATGTTCAGTCAAGCACCTCTCATCCATCACAAATGAGTAAATACTGAAGAATTCATACTGGTTAATCTGTTAAAGTTCTTTACCAGTCAGAACTTCAAATGGTTATTCGAGAGCTTTGGCTCTATCTTCAGCCCTTTACTCTAGAACTCTCTGATTTCCGTGATTTAATGTTAGGTTAGGTTCCCCGGACCTGCTCTGTTCCACCCAGTCTAGACTGTAATCTCAGTCCCAGCCATTGTGTCTTCTCCTGATCCTGCCCCTCACCTGAGTTACGTTTATAGCCCTATTTCCTGTCCTTTCACACAGGTGTTCCTCATCTGTGTTTAGCTTATAATGACCTGTTTGTTTTGTCCTGCAGTGCATTATTGTATTTTAGCTGGTCAAACTGGTTTGGGGTTTCCGTTTACTCTTTTGGTTCCCTGTTGAGTTTCTACGTTCTACGTTTAATAGCGGTATGTGTAATAATTCATTATGGTTTCTACACTTTTAATAGCGGTATGTGTAATAATTCATTATGGTTTCTACACGTTTAATAGCAGTATGTGTAATAATTCATTATGGTTTCTACACGTTTAATAGCGGTATGTGTAATAATTCATTATGGTTTCTACACGTTTACTATAAACCACGGGCTGAACCTACAACTAAATCAGAAACACGTCACTACCGACGGGTCACTCTTAAGAGGATACATTTTACCAGTAAATGTTATTAAAATGCATCTGGTGTGAATCTTTCTCTTTTCCCCAGAGGTACCTAACGAAAGCGCCCTGGGCATCCGGGATGCCGGTCAGCCCCTTTACAGCACAATCCCCCAGACACAGGTAGGTCAACACTGCCCGAGGCCGTACTGACTGTTGAAGCAGAAGTTGGTCTCATTAGGAGTTTTAGTGATGGGGTAAGGCCTTTAACCTCATCACACTGGATAGTTTAGAGTTGTTTCTACATGTTTAGTAGTTCAGAAGTAGTTCCTGAATAGTGGTTTCTGCTTGTTCAATCAGTTATTCACAGTAATTTGTACATATTTATTAGTAGTTTAGTACATATTTATTAGTAGTTTAGTACATATTTAATAGTAGTTTAGTACATATTTCATAGTAGTAGTCATAATAGTTCTGTGACCTTTCACCGTTATATCTTTAACAGAGATTTGTTTAATATTAATTATGTAATAATTTACAGTCATTTATACACGTTCAATAGTTTATGATGTATATTACATTTAACTTATATATTAATTCATGTACAACAAAAGTTACTGAATTAATATTTAATCCATGAAACAGCTTCATTAGTTTTTTACTGACGTAAAATCACAGTCCATGGAAAATGGAAATCCATCCTCAATTGATTGAAATAAATTTATCTAATCAGTCAATAAAACATAACGTTAGGTTGCCAAACACATTAAAATCTGAACTTATACAGGGCAGCAAAAGGCTGCGGTCCAGGAACAAACAGTACCAGTTTAATAAAGGAAACCTCTTAAATTTCCGTCCACATCAGACTCATTACTTTAGGTTCATGCCATTTTAATGAAAGCCACCAGGCCAAAAATTAAGGAACAACTGAATGTCTCTTGAATGCAAAGTGCCGTTTTCATTTTCCTCTTCACTTCTCTCCATTATTGTGCTCTCTCAGACTTCATTATTTATCCGTTTTGCCTCTCTCATTCTCAGCCAGGAACACCCATTCCTATCTTGTGAATAATTGAATAAATAATGCATTCAGAGCTAAGGTGGAATGTAAAATAATCAAAAGGAAGTTTAAAGGAGCTTTGATGCCATTGTGGGATTGACGCAATACAGTCTGGTGCGTGACCAGTGGAATAAATAGCTTTCAGACACATAAACATGTAATAACTATGTTATATATTAAGGATAACTGTGACTAGAACTGTTAACGTCCATCTATGACGGTCGTTTTCAGTGCTGGTGCTGAACAGTACCAGTGCCCTGCATAGTGGTAGTGCTTTCCTTGCTCCATGTTCACCCAGTTCACCCAGGAAAGGGCTTCTTAATTAGTCCAGCATTTGCATGAAGCATTAAAAAGCTCTAAAACTCTAAAATCTGCTGGACAATAACACTCCATGACCAGAATAGAGAAAAATTGCTCTGAACTCTAGCTCTTCCCTTCTTCTGATGAACAGAAAGGTTTATTTAGGGAGCCCTTTCTTGGCGCACAGCCTTTTTAAACCCATCTTTTCGTTCTGCTCACCTTACGTAGACAAACGTACACCAACAGATGGCCAAAGGTTCAGGGAGTTAAGTACACACAATAAACATTTTACTAAGTGGACGGTGTTGGCTTTGTTGGGCCTCCCCTACAGGCGACAGGCCGTCAAGTCTGGTCAGGTCCCCAGCTGCTCTATTAAAAACACATTTACATTACAGCATGCTATTATCTTCACCCTGCCTGCCATCAACACCAGAGTGAGAGTCCAATTAACACAACACACAATCCCCCTTATACACCCTGTCTGGAGGAATTCACCCCACACACCGAAACCGACATTCTACTACATGCTAATGTGAAACACACACCATGCTTAACGGTGAATTTAAAACCGCTACTGTATCTCGAATTTGCACCTCATAAGTGTGCAGTCAATGTTTGGCTGGCATTTGTAGCACATTAGTAGAGTTGAGGAGAAAGGGCCTTTAGAAACGCAGGCATAGAAATGAAAGGAACTTGCTCTCATGTAAAAAAAAGCTCTTCTCTTTAAAGTTCTGTGAATAACACCCAACATTTGATGAGCTGAATTAGGCTTAATTGAGTACAAACAAATATACGACCTTAAAATGAGACATTTCAGGTTCTTCTGGGGGGAAAAAGTCAGTTTATATATGAATATTGATATTTCAGTAATTAAACAAATCATTTCACATAATGTGAAATATGTCAACCCTATTTTTTATCATAATTCTGTTTTACTTTTTATCCGTTTGTCTTACGACAATCAGACACCCAGTATCAAATTATTAGAATAGTTTGAGGGGGCGGCATGGTGGCGCAGTGGATAGCTTGCTATTGCCTCACAGCAAGAAGGACCTGGGTTCGATCCTCGGGTGGGGCCACCTGGGAAGTTTCTGTGTGGAGTTTGCATGTTCTCCCCACTGTTGTTCGTGTGGGTTTCCTCCGGGTACTCCGGTTTCTCCGGTTTCCCCCAAAGACATGCATGCATGACTCTAAAGTGGCCCTTAGTGTGTGCATGTGTGTGCCCTGTCTAGGGTTGTTTCCCGCCCTTGCGCTCAGAGTTGCCGGTTGCCCTATTCAGGAATAAGTGGTTCAGAAAATGGATGGATGGAGAACAGTTTGAGTTTTCCAAATGTTGTAAATACTGTCTCTAGTCATTGTTGGCTGTTCTCAGAGTGCCCATGTGGTGGGAAAAGGTGCACAAGCAACATAATTGAGGCATTAAAAAACCAGCATGCACAGTCAATTCCAGAAAAGGAGCTATAACTGGAGCATTCCCTATAACAAGCACCTCCTGAATCAGAGACAGTGTCAGAAGTGTCTTACCTGGACTAAATAAACTAGATGTTACTCAGTGCTCCAAAGTCCTCTTTACACATGAAAGTAAATTTGGATTTTATTGGGAAATCAAGAGACCTGGAGTTTCCACAGTCTGTGATGGTTGCCATGTCATCGACTGGTCTTGGTCCACTGTGTTCCATCAAGTCCAGAGTCAATGCAGTGTCTAAAGCTCTTCCATGTGGCCTGAACCTACAGAAGAGCTCCTACACACTAAGAAAATGTACAAACCTTGTCACTTGAATGGTGTACCTGTTACGTTGTTTGTACCAATGTTCAATACGGTACCTTTGAGAGTCCAACTGTATAAGATGTAAGATGTACCCTTGAATTCATAACTGTACCTGCTTTGTGACTGTTTTTAGTGTGTACAGTATAAACTACTGAAAAGTCCTTGCTTGAACTTCAAGCTCACACATCTCCATTACAACAAAAACGTCTTTAAGGAGCTATAAGGGGCTCATTAGTCCAAAGAACCTTTATTTTTTACGAGTGAGAGGCCGAACATCTCAACCGTTCGCAATACAGAGCAGTAGTTACATCAGTTTTCTGATTACAGATCTGATTGGCCTTCTTCAGAGAAGCCTACGGCTCTTTATAAGCCTCAGTCTGCTGGACAGTGGAGAGGACTGTAGGAGGAACACAGCGTCGATGTGGGACCAGATAGGACACTGCCTGCAGGCTGAATGTGGGGGGACGTGAAGAGGGGCACCAAGGGGTGTTTATAAGTGATGAGAAGTGCGTACACACACACACAATGATGCTATCAACAAAGCTCAGCATGAAAAGCTGCCTTTATCGGGTAGCTTCAAAACCCTATCCTGCCCTTTTTACCTCTAACTCCTTCCAGATTTCCTTTAAAAGCAGTTTGGTGATTGCTCTCACGACATTACGTCATGCGTTCTGAAGCAGGTTTAGACACTTGACAAAAAGCTCGCTGCCAGTGTGACTCCCAGAATGAGTGTTTTCCATCAAACTCTGCATTTCATTCACACCATCGAGGGGTTTCCAAATCAGTCTTGCTCACTGAACCCAACACAACCCATTTCTCACTCAAAGAATTCCAGCAGCATATAAATCACAGACGTGCTCGACTTCTCAGCCGTATCGTGCAACATGCAAATTCCCACTTAATTCCTGATGCGGCGTGAAATGAAAATGACAAAAACGTGTGTCGTGTAATAATCATAATTAGTTCCTTAGGGAACCTTTCAATTAAGGTTGCTTTTAAGAACTGTTTTTGTAAATGAGATTTACGAGTGAGAGGAACATTTCGGAAGTTTGGTTTTCGCTTGATGACGTACAACTCCACCCTCTACTCTCTCTGCACTCTATGTCTTGCACTCTCGTTAGATACACTTAGCTGCAGCACTTCCAGAGTCGGCCCCGTGGCACCACCGATCACTGAAGACTTTGGGATGCGTCCTTCAGCAGTTACTCTGAGCAAATGCTGATTTGCCTCCAACCTAAATCTTGTCAGCGATATCCAAAAACAGTCAGCAACATATAAATAATAGTGTGACCCTTTACATTCCACTGGCCTACCTCAATAACATGATACAAATGCAAGGGACTTACTTAGAGCATCAGCCAAGATCAATAAAGGTCAAGCAGTTCAGTAGTAAAATTATTTTTATTGCATTAATTGCTCCAAACATGTGATTAAAGTGCAGAATTCAGATGTTGTGCTATAAAAGCTGCCTTTAGAGGTGAGAGAAGGAGCTTACTATGACTGAGGCAAATGTCCCCATCTCCCAAAGCCAGACAGATACACCAGCCAGAGATCTGGATCTATTCAAGAAGTCCAAAATCACGGTAAATACTAGTACGAGTTGAATACATTAAGGTCAAGCCTAATGGCAAATTCTAAAAATCCACTTTCTGGAACACCCTACATCAGTTTTGCTTTGAGAAAAACGGCATTAAATAAATGTTATTATAGCTTGACATTAACTATATTATGTATTGTATAAGGTTCTCCTTTTAAAAGACACAAATTATTAGTAATAAATAACTCAAGTGCTCAGGAGAAGATTGCTGTGTTACAGGACAATGCGTAAACAGAGAGGAAGACCAGCCCAGTAATAAAGCTATAAACTGAACAGCAGCCTAGAACCGCTGGTAGGATGGCTTACTGAAGTCCTTCTAATCACTCAGCCACGTCTAACGTGTGTCAGAATGAAGAGGACAACTTCTGCACATCCACATTTACAGATTTGAGAAAAGCGTGCTCTTCGTAGGTCAGACTGTGACATCATGCCACACTTCAAGTAAAATAAGCCACACCATCAACTCTCTGCTGAAATGGCCGCGAGAACATGAATGTGACTGAAACTGGATTTGAAAAGATTTGGTAAAAATGGTTCTTATATTTAAGCTTCAATGAAAGATGAGGAAGATCTAGATTTGATGGACTGGCTACATAAAGCCTTGAGAACCAGCACAGATAGAAAATATGCACTTCTAAGAAAAAAGGCACTTTGTTCTAGTTATTCACGTTATTCTGGAGACGGCATGAAGAGGCACGAGGCAGATTCGATCAGTGGACACGTGCCAACTTTGGACAACTCAAATCATACGTACAGCGGCTTAAATATATGTGTATTTATATACGCCAAATTTCTTTTATGTAATACACCACTGTTCCCCGGCCTTGATCCTGGAGGCCCTCTGCTCTGGACATTTTAGTGTTTTCTTCTCCAGTGCATCCACAACTGCAGGTGCTATTAAAGGGCCCATATCAGCAAAGCATGCTTTTAAAGAAGAGCCGTATGAACGTAAACACAGGTCATAGGTTATGTCCGAAATGGATCCCTATTCCCTCATTAGTATTGCACTATATAGGGACAGGCTATTTAGTTTACTACGTATCGGTAGAAACACATAAAACACAAAATACAAACACGTTTGAGCTGTGTTTAAGCTCTGCCCACACACACACACACTGAAATCTGAATTAAAGTTACTAAAACTCTTTGCTTTCCATGGAATAATCCTTGACTATATTGTTTACAACCTAATCCTCATATTAATGAACTAACGTTACAGGAAAACGTCTGAACTTCACAGCCCAGTGGCTCCTAACTGGCTTAGTGGCTACATGAGCAAGAATGATCAGCTCCATTCATTGGACTCTACTGCTTAATAACGAGACTCACAGTTGCATTCTGGGCCGACAACGTTTAATATAAATTAGCAGTGAATTGTAGGAGTTTATAGTGCCCTCCTAATCATGTTCAAATTACATTTTACAACTCGGACACTAAAACATACACAGGGATCCATTTCAGTCACAGCCATAGTTTCAAAGTGTTTCGTTCGCTCCCCAGTTCATTTACACAAAATTAACCTGGAAAATTTGAATTTACAGCTTTCAGGTCACAAAAACCAGCACATTTGCATATATTCTCCTAAAATCTGTCTCATTAATATATATATATATATATATATATATATATATATATATATATATATACACATACACACACATATATGGATTTGAAAAGCACTTCTTTATATATATATATATATAAAATCAGCTATGCTCTCTCTGTGTGGGTCAACAGCGCTCTCTCCCCACATCACATTCTGTGTGATGCTGGGCAGCACAGGCATCTGTTAACCATTGTACTGGACCTGGGGACCCAGTGCTTTACTTTGAGCGTGTTGGACGCCCAGCATTGATGCAGTGGGAGCAGTTCAAAAAGAGAACGTGGCTGACTTCACATGTATCAGTGTTCTCATCTTC
This sequence comes from Acestrorhynchus altus, assembly GCA_034509495.1. Taxonomy (NCBI): domain Eukaryota; kingdom Metazoa; phylum Chordata; class Actinopteri; order Characiformes; family Acestrorhynchidae; genus Acestrorhynchus; species Acestrorhynchus altus. The sequence goes on along the minus strand of CM067510.1, from coordinate 3,962,237 downwards.
AGCCTCACAGCGCTGGGAGCATCATATGTGATTGGGTTCTAGTGGGGGTAACTGGTATTTCCAATTTGGGGCGAAAATCATATAATATAAAGATTGTTTGAGCCTGGATTGCTTTTTAAATGAGGCTTAATGCAGAGAACATATTTTTTTTCTTTTGCATGACAGCGACAGTGTGAACCCTTTAATTTAGGAGCAGAGAAAACACCAAAATCAGGATCAGAGTTTCCTATGATCAGAGTTAGGTGAACACCATTACAGTGTATGAATCAATATGTTCTTGCTTTAGAAGACATGTGTAAGAGTCACGGCTATAGTGCCGTCCTTGGGTTTGGAGTCTATAAGCAGAGGCTGCATAAAAGACACTGCCTTCATCATACACGCTCCTCCATCTGAGAGACAGCAGTAGATCCAGGCATTGAGGGTCAGTGTGGGGTCTGAGGACAGAGGGTGAGCTGGGACAAAGCAGGTGATTGATAGAGCTTGGGACAGATCAGTAACGTCACCCGTAACAGCTTGTCCTTCCAGTAACCACTCATGACCTGCAGAGGACAAAAACACAGTGAACTTGGTCATAAATCAGCAGCAATTACGGCAAAACCACTGACTGATGATTCTTTAAATGACAGAATATTGTGAATGGGGGTGTGTGCACGTGTGTGTGCGCGCAGGTGTGCGTGTGTGCATTAATGACATAGAATATTTCTCTCCAGCTGGTGGTCGGTCAGCATGCACACAGTTATGAACTCGAAGGGGGGAGAACACCTTTAATGTTTAACAGTAGGAGCCTTAAACAACAAGGTTGCTGATGTAGTCTGAACAGAGAGATGGAGAGGCTACATCATTGATTGCAGTATCTGTATATGTGTGTGTGTGTGTGTGTGTGTGTGTGTGCACGTGTGTGTGAATATGTGCTATTGGCCTTGTACCAAGGGCATGCAAGGAAGACAAGTGCCAAACCGAATTAGGACAGCCTCCATTCAAACATGAACCCTAAACACACAGGGGAACAGAGAGAGCAAGCTAGGCTAAACACAGATACACCGTTTTATACCATGATTTTATCTGGAACACTTCCTTTTAAAAGGACACCCTTCAACATATACCCTACAAGTCTAAATGTTTGTTGACACACCTTCTAATGAATTCATTCAGCTATTTTAATTTGCATCATTTGCTGACACAGTCGCTGTAGAGTAGTACTGCCAATAGAATAGGACGACAGGGGCATAAAGACCCCCCCCAATCAAATACTTGGTGGAGGAGGAGTTGGGCATGTTGGAGATCACTAAACATCCTGACCTCACTAATATTCTTGTTGCTGAATGCAATCAAATCCTCACAGTAATGGTCCAAAATCCTGCCCTGGAGAGTAGAAACAAAACTTAGCACAGAAGAAAGTAATAGAGTAAAGAAGAGTGAAAAAACTCTTTTCAATTCCCTTATTTTCACAAGAAGCAATGAACGAACTTGTCCAAATACTTTTGTCCATATAGTGTAGGTATAGTGTAAATTCTGATCAGACTGTCAATATCCACTGTAAGTTGTTTGCATTAAAATGCATTTTTATGCATAAACTTTGTTGTCCAAAATGTCAAATTACAGGAGAAGGAAGTCGGTGTCCCCTCAGACATTGTGGAGCATTTCTATTGGTTAATACCTAATGAACTTTTGAAAGAAATTAAAGATTCACATTATAAAAATTAAGAAAAACAAGCCAAAATGGAGATCCTACGTTTTGCATGATGGTGACAAAATGGTCATAAATATCAAGGTCGTTCCTAACAGTCCTTTGGGATCCTTTAAGGACATTTTTCAAAAAAAGCAAGACAGGTTCAATTAAATTTGGCTTATGCGACGTCCTCCGATGGGACTATTGCACATGTACACAATGCGATGATGATGCTGAAACAACATCTCCTGCAGCGCTAAACTGAATGAATGAAATTAAACCTACTGCTGTAATTAAACAAACGTCTAATAAATCCTAAGAAATGGACTGAAAATTGCTACCGGACTTTTATATTTTATCTGGAATATTTCTTTGAGACGGAGACAGAAGGAATCCGTGCAAACCTGAAAAATGATGAAGAAATACACAGAGAGGAGTTGAGGTGAGGGGAGGGGAAGAGATACAGAGAGCACTCTGGTGTGTTCTGAGGCACAGAGGAATTGTTAATTTTTTTCCTTGGACTTGCTCCCAGTGTGGCCGGCTGGTCTCGGCAGCCTGGTGAAAATGTGTGAACGAAGCACTCCAACAAACAGCTCCTTGCAGCGTTGCTTAAACCCGGGGGTTATCCGACTCCTTGGCAATTTCCAGTACAAGAAAATCCCATAAAGCTACTTAATATCATACATGTGGGTTTTCATATCCTCCTGTTTAATATTCTTCAACAAAGGGACTGTGAATGCTGTAAACAAAGATAAGCACAGATTCAGTACCTTCAGCAGACAGACTCCAGAAGCTGGGCGCCTCTTTGTTTAACTTGGTCCCGGCAGGCAAAACCAGGCTGAGGTGCATTTGGATGACCTGTCCAGCTGACACAGGAAGTGCAGCCACACTGAGGACAGGGGCTGACTTGGGAAGCTTGGGAAGTTTGGGAAGCATGGGCAGCTTCCTGACGGTGGCAGTACTGGAATCCACTTCTTCTAATGAAATAGGGAACTGGAGGAAGACACAAAGAGATCAGAAATGTGGGGAAAAATATAACCTTGACAGATAAGTTCCACAGGAACACAATTAAGCTGCAGTACCAGATTTTATAAACTGCTAGGAACACAGTGACTTTATCACTGTACTGAACTGAACAGGACCAATTAGGCTCATGTGGACTGCTAATATTTTCAGAATTTCAACTCTAAATCTCTCTAAAATAGAGAAACTGTGCCGTGGAGATGGTCAGTGTTCATTAAGGAGTCCATAGAATGTCAGACTGTATATATCTTTGCATAACTGAACACCATGAAGAGGACATGGGTCAAGAAACGAGTCAACTGCAACAAAATCATTAAGGTTAATTTTATTTATACTAGAGCCAGCCATGCACAACAGTCTGGGGTACCACAATGCCACTGGTAGAAGCCAGAGCGACTGTGTTGGCAGGCGAAAGACCAGCTGAAAAGTGCCACTTGGTTAAGTATGATAAAATATATATATATATATATATATATAAATAATCGGCCAAGAATAGAGACCCCCACCCCATCCCCCATGTCCTCTATAAAATTAAAATGCAAGGTTGTATATTGGCATTTACAACTGCATTCCAGCATTTTAACCCCAAAGTTACACACTTCCTGTTTATACATCAAAGCACAACTTAAATATACGCAATAAATACATTGTTTTGCACCTTTCAATGCCTGACTCATAAGGTAATGATTTGATGATAAGGGTGGGCGATTGGACCTTATTAAGAGTGCAGGGAGTTTGCAGGGAGGTCCGAACTGAGATAGCAAACTAAAGAGATTTAAGATAACGCATAGCCAACCCAAACATGCATACACACCCACCCACAAAATTATAATTAAAAAAAAACTTATTTGCCACTCACCAGGGAGACAGTTTTGGTCTCAAGGTCCAGCACTTTGATGTGATGGTTGTTGGTGTCCGCTACGTAAAGCAGCTTGCCCCCATCAGCCACACACAGGCCGCCAGGCTCATTGAAGCTGGATTCTGTGAAGCTCGAGCCAAACACATCGCTCGCTTCCCCGGTTCCTGCCAGCACCCTGCACTGCTTCGTCTTAGGGTCCACTACTTTGATCTGGAACAGAAAGCCAGGGTTTGTAACATCCACAAAAAGACATCTGTTTAAGCTCACAGCATGACAAACGTGAACAAATACAGCGAGAAACTGATGAAATGGGTGTCAGTGAAAGGGAGAACGGTTCTGTAAAGCACAACTTTATTCTACAGAGCACACAGACCTTGTGGTTGTATGAGTCGGCCACATACAGAAGGCTGCTGCTGGAATCCCAGGCCACTCCCAATGGGTGCTGGAGCTTTGCATCTATACCTTTACCATCCACATCTCCAAAAGCAAAAAGATTCTGTCAAACCAAAGAGAAGAAGACTATTATGGCATGTTAGGTTTATTTTTTTATTTTAACCAAGGATGTTCTCAGCAGTATATAGATATAATGCTATACTCAGGCTGTTTTTAGCATCGGGCCTTTAAAACTGTAAATGTCCTCGATTGTGAGTACCTGACCTATATTTGTGCCTCGTGTAAAAAGCAGTCCAAGTAGCCCTTGAACGTGAATAGGCGGAGCGACACTGCGAAAATGGAGACTTTACAGGAGGAGGCACAAACGTTCTTAACTTAGAATGGAAGTTAATGTAAAATAAGAGTAATTAAATGTAATTTCAGAGCATTTCTTTTTGTCCATTCATCACAAAATTCTGATACAACATAAAGAACTAAATACAGCAAATACAGCCATCTAAATCTGCCTTTAATAAGTTGGACAGTGTCCTTTCAGGGGTTTAAAAATGTCAAAAACGAAAACGTTTTTTTCATATGCAAGCTTTTAAAAGCAGCATTGTTAGTTTCCTCTACAGTCAAGAAGTAGGGCTGGGCGATATGGACAAAAAAATCGTATCCTGATGTAATTTAGCTGAATGGTGATATACATTGCGATATGTGAAAAATCAATGGGAAAATTTAGGACATCCATGAAAATCATTCACCTTTTTTATTAGATTTAAACTGGTCTTAGAGTAGAGGAGGACATGAGAGCAGAAGGTGGAGCAGTGAACAGAGAAAGATTAAAATCGAACAATATTCAAAAACATTAAAACTCGATAGAAACGATAGCGCCTCAGCCCATTAAATCTCGCTGTTAATATTCCAGTATATATATTCATATCGAGTTCACCCAGCCCTATCGAGAAATGTAATTTGGACTGTGAGCCATCCCTAAAGTGCACACTTCATATATACATTTCTGGACAAGCTGAGAGATACAGAAGCAGCATCTGAAAGTGAAAGAACAATGTGCACTTATGCAGTAGAGTGACTCAGGTTGTGCAGCATTACATCCATCCGTGCCGTTCCAAAGCTGGAGTGGGAATGAGAGGGAGGCTATTCTCCATGATATGATCAGTCGAGCAAAATGACTTTGAAGCTGTTATTTGAAGAGATCAAAACACCAAATGATTAAGTATGAAATATTTAAGTACACATACTGCCAGGTCCTGGAATCAGGAGTGAGCTCTGAGAGGTGGTGTCAACCACAGATAACAGCCACAGTGGTGGTGCCAATCAGAACAGCCTGCTGGACCAGGAAATAGGAGGAAACCACCCCCAAGACTGTGAGGTCACACTGCAATGCATCTATGAGTGTGGGGCAAATCAGAAACCAGCTTCCTCTGCCGCTTCACCCTGCTGGAGTCACAGCCAGGCTTGTCTAATATCACCAATCAACTCGTCTAACGAGCCAGGAAAGAACATAATTGCACAAAAATCTTCCTTGCAAACAAAGAGCAATACGATCCATTCTCATCGCCTGCCAGCGGAAAAGGCAGGCTGTGGGACGGAAATCTCACACATCTGAAAAATGTCTTCATTACGAGGTGGACGTGAGCGAAATACTTTTCCTGTCTAGGTCGTCTTGGTTCAGTACATGATCATGATTGCTCCCCAGCCTCATTTATTAAACGTCTTCTAAATTACAGAACAGTTTGGGAAACTCGTGTTTCTGCCCAATCAAACTTGTAAAAATCTAACTCATTGTTACTGTGCCTTGATATCTGACATGCAATCACTGCATTAATTTATGAGCCCATAAAAACTGAAATTACTCCATGTGAGCATTTTTTAAACTGATACGAATTACATTTTACAGAGCTGCTGCCAAACTCTCCCTGTGAAAGGGCAAGACAAAGTGCTACAGAGCAGAGAGCGCAGACCGCTGATTAGAGTACAGTAAGGAATGGCTGGTGCGATGGCAGGCCGCAGGATTGGCTGGCCACAGTGCCAACAAGGTCAGCGTGGAGGGCAGCAAAGTGCTGACCTGCACACTTTCAAAGCAACTTACTATGCGACATCCGAGGAGAGAATTCCCTTCTGACTGTATAAGTTGACCGATGTGTGGGCACATCCTCTTACAGAGGAGGAGAGGGGGAAAAAAGGAGGAGGAGAAGAAGCATAATAATAACAACAAGAAAGAAGAGGGATGAGAATAAGTAGGAGAGGAAGAGGAGAACTGAAGAAAGAAGATGAAGCAGCAGAGGATGATGAAGACGAGGGAGAAGTAGAACGAGGAGGTAGAGAGGTAGAAGATGAAGCACAGTGAGAAGGTGGATGGGAAGAATGAGACTGAGGAGAAAAAGAACAAGAAGAAGAAGGATGAGGAGAAGCATGATGAAGATGATGGATCACGATGAAGATGATTAAGGGGAGGGAGGAGTAGAAAGAATAGAAGAAGAATGAGGAGGAGAAACATGATGAAGATGAAGAAGAAGGAGGAGTAGAAAGAAAAGAAGGAGGAGGAGAAGAAGATTAGATTAATGAGATTAAACCCATTAAAACGTGATTTCAGTATGAACGGTTTCTGATGGGGCCTAAGGAGTAAAAATCAGAACATATGTGGTAAGAATCGTTCTCTATATGACCTGACGGAGGATCAGGACAACGCAGACGCTTCCTCTGGATCATAAAGAGCACACGAGAGACTCCGAATGCTGGTTCCGTTCTGATAAACGTTATGATGCAATGGGCCAGACAATGACAGAAGTAAAGCATCCTCAGCGGCTTTAAAAGCTGAGGTTGAGACTCACCAAAGGGTCTCTCTCGCCTCCCACTACGTGCTTGACAGCCCCGTCGCCCAGTGACACACTGCGGATGGTGCTGCTCTCACTGTCCGCGATGAAGAGGCAGTTCCACGGCTGGCCGGGGGCAAGGGTCAGACCTGAGGGCTGGGCCAGGCCAGCTTTGTGAGGGTATGCATTATTCCTGTTCTCCTCATTCCCACTGCCTGCAAAACGTACACACGTGCCTTTCCCGTAATCACTGCAGACACACATTGAGAAAAGGAGAGATGAAGATAGTTTTATTACAGCATTATGAAGATAAAGTCATTCAAAAGATAAGAATTACATTAGAATATCAGACCCAAACACAAATTATTACCGAGAGTAAAACAGAAAATGATGACCCACTGACTTCAGGCTCCTCTGCCACCCCATCTGAGACAGACCTCCGGCTCCCCTGCAACCCCTTCATAGTGGCATTCCACATTCCAGCTACTGGACTTGGATTAGTCTCTCCCACCCTGCCTTGGACTTGTTGCCCACCCGCCACTACTGACTATGCAGAAATCTACATTGACCCTAATTATGTGCTACTGTTATGACCACTAATTATGTCCAATAACGTATGAGTGGTTTGACCTTTGTGAGCCTAGTTCCTCCCAACATACTGCTGACCTTCGTGTCCACTAGGGACACAAAAACAGTAAGTTCTAGAGAAGATTTCACCTTCCTTTGGGCAGCTTCCCATCCTCCAGGAACACAGCCCAGATTTGATGTGTCCCTGCCATGGCAATCCACAACACGTTGTCCTCTACCCCACCTGTGACACACACACACACACACACACACACACACACACACACACACACACACACACACACACACACACACACACACACACACACACACACACACACAAAAAGAGAGTCAACACTCTTACCAGTTCACACTGTGTAATGAATCGTCCACATCAGTATATGGACACATTTTGAGCAAGATATTAAAACTATAATCTCCTTTGCTCTGCCAGTTACCACCTGTATATTATTTATTTTCATAAAACAATGTGAGTGATTTATTTGTGTGGATATAGTTTAGTTGCCAGTGATAAAACAGAATAGTCTTGTGTAAATTATGCCACAGAAACATTGTAATTAAAGCTTAATATTTAAATGTGTTTCTAGTAGGGCTGGGCAATATATCGATATGTATATCGACATCAAGATATTAACATATGGGTTGAGATGGTATTGTTTATATTGTATTTTCAAAATTTAAAATAGTGTTCTGATTCAATCTTAGGAAAAAAAAATAAAAAAATCATCTCCCTCACTCTGTTCTCCTCCACCTGCAGTCATGTTCTCATACATATACACCATGGAGGGGCATAAGATACATTTACCTTTATGGCTTTTAGCTGACGCTCTTATCCACAGTCCTCGCATTACAGAGGGGAGCCATGGTAGCACAGCACAGAACGGTTGCCCAGAATTGGAAATCGAACCACAGTCTCTTACAGGGCGTGATGGCCTGCTGGTGGCGTTATCTGTTGTGCCACACTAACCACATAGAGCTTTGGCTTGAAGACGACACATACCATTTAAAGAACTAAAGATCAAATTTCAATATGTTTAATATAGTTTCAAATGATAAAGGGCTTCATGGGGAGTTTTTTCACATCATGTATTGTAAATCAGCATTCAGCTAAAACATATTGGGATATGATTTTTTGTCCATATCGGCCAGCCCCAGTTTCATCGTATTGTATATCTCCGTTTCTCTTAAGCATAAACGAGACATGAATTTTTCAGTCATATCTTCCAGCCCTACAACACACTTGCATCCATAGTTTAGGATCATTTCTGCAAGGTGATTTTACTACCAAAAACATCGGAATGCTGAAATTCTGTACAGGTTAAATGAAGATCATGTCAAGGATAAACTGCAAACTAAAGTGGGCTGAATTAGTTAACTGGTGTCCACTCTTTAAAATGAGTTTTGGTGTCTGGGTGCATCAGTGTGCCATAGCAGCCCCCAACAGGAACAGCGTGGTCCAGACTCAGACTGCCATTTAATTCCATTTCAATTAAACCTCAGCTACAGAAAGATGAGATAGTGTCTGTATTCAAGAAAACAGTACAGCACGCAGTGTGTGTGTGTGTGTGTGTGTGTGTGTGTGTGTGTGTGTGTGTGTGTGTGTGTCTTATGAGAGGAATGGGAAAAGAGGGCCATTGCACGTTTGTCTAACAATAGCTGGCTAATGGTACTGTGCTTATCTGAGACAATTTGAGTTGGCCTGAAGCCCAGCTATGTGCATTCATAAAGAAGAAAGATGGAAGAGCTTTAGAAATAAATAGGAGGAGAAAACATGCAGACATGGAGAAGAAAGAGGATTAATGGCAAATCTGGTGTCTAAAAACACTGAAATACAATCACCAAGCACTTTATTAGGAACAGCTGTGCACCTCCTTTTATCTAATTATCTAATAAGCCAATCAATCACGCAGCATCAGTGCAATGCATAAAATCATGCAGATGGGCCAGAAGCTTCAGATAATGTTGATATCAACCAGAACGGGGTAAAATGTGATGTCATTAACTTGGAGGGTGGTACGATTGTTGGTGCCAGACGGACTGCTTTGAGTATTTATAGAACTGCTGATCTCTAGAGTCTCTGGGGATTCTTCAGAATCGTGAAATAAAGGGAAAAAGCAGTTTTACAGATGAAACAGAAAATAACCAGCAGTTAGGAGAACAACGGAACCCAGAACATTCCTAATAATGTGTTTGATTAGTGTAAACCCTAGTTTTAAATTAGAAGGGAACTACTAAACATTAGAAATATTGAATTTGAACAAGGCATGATCGTGGGAGTCAGACAGGTGGGACATTCCATTTCCAAAGTTGCATGGGCATATAATATTCCTGCCAAGAATGTCATAGAAGGCATTACCACCTACAGTGGACAGCGCAGAGGCAACTCACAGGTGCTTAATGATTGTGACTGGCAGCGTGTGGCAGGAACCACACAGGTAAGTTAAGAATTCTTTAGCTTAGATGTGAAATGGGAGCAGAAGACCCACCACAGTGCGCCTGTTAACACCATGACACCTTACATAGCTCTTCATGTGGGCTTGTGAGGTTGCGAACTGGACCCTAGAGAGCTGGGTAACATGTGGCATGGTCTGATGAGTCATGGTACCAAGTGTTTCGGCCTGATGGTAGTGTTGTGAGTGGTTCCGGCCTCCGCAAAGCCATGGACCACTGTTGTCAGTGCAGGCTCGGGGTCCATACTCACGTAGGGTGTATTCTAATGGCAAGGAAGGGGTACACTGCTCTACCATCATTGACTGGTGCTAACAATGTTTCTTGGTGCTTGGTGACCATTTGCAGCCCTTCGTGGACGGTAAGAAGACACCTTTCCATGGGCACGATGGCCTGTGTTCAACCTCACACAACAAATACAGGTGGGAGCATTTCAAAGAATTTGGGTATGCGAGCGAATAATCTGAAAAAGCCATTCAAACATATTAATTATGACGTTTAAATGACTGGACAGAAGATGATAAGCTTAAAAATAGAGGTATGGACAATTCTATGCACATTTATCAAGAACATTTAACACATTTATTACTTCACGTTCTTTATTTAAAGCCCTATACCCTTTACAACCAGCAGCAATTTCTATTTTTTGGATTCTTCACTCCTAAAATTTAAGCATATTAAAATTTGACAATATTCTCCAGGATGCAAAACATTGACATTGGTTTTCCTGTCTTTGTACTGTTAATTATTATTTTGTACCACTAAAAAAAAAAAAACTTGCACAAATATAATTAATTAGGCTGAAAAAGTATGAATATTATTCTTCATACATCCCAAAAATATTTAATGTTCAGATCACGATTAATGTTTGAGTTTTTTTCCACTGTACTGATTAGTATTAAGCATCCTCATTTCTCTGTTTAGGCAGCAGCTCAGAGTAAAGGAGGAGCTGCACAAGGTAAGTGTGTCCAACTGGCTTGAGAACAGAGCTAATGCACTATTGAGATCAAGAACTCTCCCACCGAAACGGACACCCAACACACTCTCACACACCCTTTCACCACAGAACTGCAAAGGCTCAACCTCATTCTTCTGCTTCTGATGACCATCTCCATTGTGTATTCATTAGCGCCTTGTAGAAACAGCATGACTGCATCGCCAAATGCCCACGACAGATTTTTGATTGCATAAAATGAAAGCCGGTGGTGCCGTTTTAGATTCATTTCTGTTTTGCAAAGAAACCAAATCAATCACTCCAGATGTATGATCTGCCATCTCATCCTCTGTGTCATATATTTTGCTTGTCATCTGAATTGCACAAACAAGATAAAAAATAATAAATAAATAAGTTAATGCTGCTTGGACCAGTTGCTTTATACTTTGCAGACGGCTGTACTGCTTCTTCAAATGAGGCATGTTTGAAACCATAGTTAGTTTGAACACAAACTTCTTGTCATTTCTGCAGCTTGAAACCCAAATACTTGGTTGTTAAAGCAGCTCCAAACAACTGGAGACTATTCTGTGAGAACGAAAAAATCTCTCGGGCCAGTCACACTCCTCACTCGGTGACATGAACGTTAAGAACGGTATCTGCAAAGAGCACTACAAAGAGAACTTCTAAGAACTTATACAGGAACTGTGATTAGGAGAGGCCAAGACAGATCGGACTGATAGGGAGACGTCATTGGGGTGTATGAGATGAATAAAAAGATTAGAAAATTGCTCCTGGCAGAATAATAAACCGAAGCTTTATATGAGATATTAAATTTTATGAGCAAGACAGAAAGAAAAAGATTAAGTGACCCTAATTCCAATGCAAGAAGGGAGTACACAAAGAGAAGAAATATTAAGACAGAGGAGGTAATGTGCCAAATACAGACTCAGCAAGAGGCAAAGCTCCACTTGACCCTGTTGTCCTGCCTCCATCAGAGCCCTCCTATAGGACTAGGTCCAAGGAAGCTAAATGATCAGGAAATCAAGCTACCTTCGGGATTAACTCTGGCTATCACGTTGGTGACTCAACATCTAGTGAGCTCAGAACTAAGGCGATCTGGACCTAAAGCTGTGTAATTTTTTAATAAAGCTGTAAAAAGCTGATTATTAACCAGTGAAATATGAGTGAAAAGTTGACTGGACAGCCCTCATAACTCTTATGGGGCTACAGAGCGCCAAGACGCAGCGGAAAAGAGTGAGACTGGCTTACTGTGCATGCAGGCCTCTCCTTCTTTGGTGTTACCAGACTCATATGTTGGCAAATTAGCTACTGAGCAAGGCCCTGAGTTACGGCCCAAATGTGATTGAACAAAAGAAAAATGTAGCTTCTCAAATCTTCAGAATCACATGGAAGTTATTGCTCCGTGTCTTCATTTCTACAAAATTATGATCATATGTTATCCTAGAAATCTTACACGCCAAACACGATTTTCTCATACAAATGATTTGTACGTCATTAACGCATTTAAAAACACGTGTATATATAGGAAGCCTTTCTTTGCTCTAATTCTGCAATTTTCTGCCAGCAACATAAGCTTTCTCCACCAATCACAGCTCGCTTTCTGTGGCTGGAATCGTTTACATTTGAAGCACTGCAGAGGTCTGGCCAGGCTTGATAAATCCCCAAGGTCATATAAAGACAGGGTAACTGGTTTCTGTGCTGTTAGTGGTGCTGGTTAGTTCTGCTGTGTTCTGATCCACATGTGAATGCTCTTGTGACTAAAAGGTTCTTCCAAATGTCACCATATCTAGTTCTTCTAAATTCGTAATTCTGGAAGATGCATCCCCCCCTCCCCAAAGAGAAACGTTCTTGTGATGTATGAGGGAGGTAAACAAAACATGGAGGGTAATTAAAGGTAGCATATATAATGAGGGTTACCAAGATTTCAATATCCCATGCAATTGCTTTTCACCATCCGTTACCCAATTACATTTCCACTGCTTGACTCTTCACGTCTTCTTTTGCCATGATTAAAACAACACTTTATGTGGTTTATGTGGTGTCCACTGATGGGGAAACTCATTTTTGATAATAAATTGTTTTGCAGTAAGATTCTGAATAAGTTTGATGTCGTGTTATGATGTCCACATACTGTTGGCAGTCATCCAGTGTCTGCATTGTCTTGTGGATTCAATCACACAAGTCATTACACAACAAAATGTGGGTGAAATTATTCTACAAAGGCACTTCAAAAATGGTTTACAACGGAGGACTTAAATGTGATTGTTTTATGATCCTTTGAAACGGTGGGAAAAAAAACGCATAAGGAAGACCAATGTACAGTCCTCACCTGCAGTGCCGAGGGCTAAATCCCAGGGGGAGCTGACTGGCTGCTGGAGTCCCATTGCTCCGCCCTCCTTGTCTGTGCCTTGTAGTCCAATACCGGCTAAAGTGGTGACTCTTCCGTCTGAAAGGTCAATCTGATAGAAGAAATGGATTTTTACTGCTTTGAACAGATACAATACAGCACGATGGATCTCATCTTAACAAGCATCAGTCAGAGAAGTAGGTCAAAGCCCAGCGGTGCACTGCAGAGCTGCCCTGATTTTTCATTTACCCTCCTGATCAGATGGTTCTCTGTGTCAGCTACAAACACAGTGTCTCCCTTTATGAATACTCCTTGAGGAGAGTTGAACAAAGCCTCAGACAAGCTCCCATCCTTCCATCCGATTCCAGACCCTACAATAACAGAGAGGAGTGATTCATGCGATTCAGTAAACGGTGAGCAAAATAATAGCCTGCTGGATCGATGAGTCATTTTGTTGTCAAATAAAAATGCTCGGAACACAGATTCAAGATGCACAAGGAGATTTGTTTGCCATTTCCAGAAGTACATTCTCAGTCCACTAACAATCGGTCAGTCAAATACTTGCCCGCATCCCTAGTGAAGATCTTACCTCCAACACAGTGCAGGACTCTCCCAGTACTGGAAACCACCAAAATCCTATGGTGTCCTGTATCCGCAATGGCCAGCGTCTTACTGGTGGGATCCACTGCTACCTTTCCAGGAAAGGAGAGGATGGAAGGAGGCAAGGAGTCTCTGAAGAGCTTCATTCCCACAGCATGGTCTCGGAGTAGACCCTGCTCTCCATAGTGCTTGAGAGCAACAGAGGTAAACAAGAAGAGCCTATCACTTTGGCCTTCACCCACCACAGAAAACAGCAAGTTTCCACTGGGGCCCAGGATCACCAGGGTGGGCCAGCAGGCCACCTCCAACTCCTGCCACAGTCGTGCATTACTGTCGTTCACCACTGGGTGGGTGATGCCATACCTCAGCACTGCAGAGCAAACATTCTGTAGAACCTTCTCATTGGGGAACTTGGCTGAGTGGACACCTACCACAACCAGGCCGTCTAAAATGAGAGAGAGAGAGAAGATGGATATCAGGAGGCATAGGAACAAGAAGCCAAAGGAAGCAAACATATTCAAAATGGCTGGCATTTCCTTATCGAACTATCCAATCCATGACCATGTCACTGACCTACAATGTGAATATCCAATTGTTTTTTTACAGACTCTATACCAGGAATAGTTAAAACACAGCTTTATTTCTTGATATGCCCTTAAGCAAGAACGTCTCTCATTCTTAGAGTGCTGTCACACCTAGCTTGTTTAGTCCAAGACATTTTCGGTTTGGTCCAGACCAAAATAGCAGGCTTGTAAGGGGCCACAGACCAAAATTTGGTCCGATATAAAGCAGCGGTGGTCTCGGCCTGGATCAAATAAACCATGGTGTGATTGGTTTGCGATGTGAAAGCGATTTAATAGGAAGTTCTAGAACTTCTTGTTCTAGTATGGGTGCAACAGATCACATTTGTGATTCCTATAACTACGGTAACTGTAGACTGGCCCTTATTTCTAAAGAGAAACTAAAGGAAGTGATACTCTGCCATGCTCACTCTGTGGTGTGACATGAGTGCACCTGAAGAGAATTGGATTCTGGCAAATAGGAAAAGAAAAACTCCCTGCATTGACAACATATTGGTGTCAGACACGCACCCCTCGACAAACCAATCAATTTCAAGTATAGGGAGATTCTGAAATAGCTTATTCTATGCTGATAAATGCAACTGGTGTTCCAGCTGTGGGAATCCTCGCCACTACATTCCACCCACAAACATCCATCGAGTGCTGCCTGCATCATTTCATAATACACGTGTAAAATATTGTACAAACAGATAGATACCATCACCAAACTGTACATCTTTCAAAAAGAACAGCGTGACTAAAGCAGGTAAAGCCAAAAGAAATGAGATTTCTCCAAAGCCTGTAGGTCTAAGAGGTTATATTAAAGTGCCCTGGAATAAAAGTGGCTCTCCACAATATTTATAAGGTCTTTAAAGCAGGGACGTTGATAAAACTATAAATATTTAATTGCACAAAATTGGATCTCAACTCAAAGAAGATGAAAAAAGATGTTCTGTGCTATTCCTTCCTAAACAAAGTACTTTTGTTCTTTTTTGAGGAATGGAATTCATGGCTATATATAAAGTACAATTTTAGTCATCAAACAATGCATGGATGTGTGACTGACATGTCGGTGGATGTCTTATTCGAGCTCTGGACGGATACATCCTGTTTGTCTGAGCTGTCAAATTGTCTCCTTGGTTGATGGTTTCTGAAACGGCTTTTTGTCTTCATTTATTTAAGGCTTTCTTTTCAAGACCTATCCATATTTCACACACGAAACTTTACAAACAATTAGCCGCGTTCTCCTACGTGAATAAAAATATTAGAAGATGAGACGAGATGTAATTAACTTCAGAGTCACAGCCATTAAAAGGAAAATTAATCAAAAGAAATTTTGATGCCTTTATCTTTGGGTGTTTGGTCACTGACTGAGCTGTGCTTCACTATCACCCCAGGACTGCTGATTCCCATTGAATACAAATTACAGTTTTAAACCTTTATTCTTAGTCAGTCCAAAATATGTAAAACTTCATTCAATAGGATTCATCTAATTAGTTTTTACTTAGTAATTACTTTTCATAAGGCACAATCTCATTAAGTATCTTTCTTTAATAAAGCAAGCAGGTGAACCTTCAAACACACTTGCACAGTCGATCAACAAAGCTGATGAATAAAGCCGATGGGGTGCTTTCAAATCAACTGGAAGAGTAAATCCCATCAATGATGAACAAGACGTTTAATAAAGTGTCCATGCAGCCCTCAGGCCGCCCATTATTACCAAGGTGCTGCTTCCTGAATTTGTTTCCCTTCTGCCGCTCTCTGCTCTTTTGTCTAATTCAAGTGAAATGTCAGAAGAACTACTCTGCCTCGTCACTAGCGGTGACATTCTTCTATTCAATGTCCTCCGGGTGTGAGACTAACGAATGAAATGTATAGATGGTGTTTTTGACATTCCCGCTTCAGTCGTCCATCAAAATATTAAAATTCATAGCCTCAACAGCCAAGAACTGCAGACCATGCTTACAGAGAATTGAAGGCAATTTCAGTACATTTTCCCCTTTATGCACCAGTGATTCTGTAATACACCTGGCATAGCTGAATATACAGTGTTTGTTATTTCTCTCCTGTGCACTAGAATCCCAATTTAGAGCCAGAAGGAAAAAGAGCAGCTGTAGACGCAGAAAACTCTCCAAAGTGCCCACACAGAGATTTATTTTCATAAGTGCACTGCAACATTTAACCCCCGTTTAGGCAGGTACCTGAATGGTACACCCAAACTATGGTAATGTCCACAGCAAATTTACGCTGAAGCAAGAGTTCATTACATAAATGAATATATAATCCAAAACTGCATGCAAAATAAAGAACACGGTCCTCCTCAGCTCAAAGCTGCTTCTTGACAAACGTGCTATAATAAAACATGGTGTGGGAGTAAAAAGGGGCTTGGGTATGTTCTGAGGTACAGTAACAGAATGTACTGAATTGTGTGCCAGGGAGACCTTTGTAACATTTGAGATAGGAGTGGGCTGAGGGCTGACCCTCTTCCGTAGATGACCCTACTAAGGGGCTAATGATATGCCACTGACAGCTAGAGCTGATAGGACTTTTTGCCAGGGTGTCGCCAGGGCTATAATAAGACCCCAGACAGCAGAATGACCAACATTAGCCTTCAAGAGATCTGGTGTTTAAAAAAAAGGGAAACTAGAATGTGAGCTGTGGGTTCCACAGTCTGGTCTACATTAATAAACCTAATTAAAGTAATAATAATTAATGAATAATTAATAGTCAGATTGTATTTCTCAGCAAGATTGCTCTCCCATAAACCAATCAAATCAAATCAATTCCTATTTGTATAGCACTTTTTACAACTGATGTCACAGAGCAGCTTTACAGAAATAAAAAAGCTCCCTTGGGAGGAACCGGGCTCACAAAAGGGGGGACCCCCTTCCTCCGGGTTAAACTACTCATACATAGTTAGTTAGGGGACACTGGACCCACACACATCTGTTCTAATCTCAGGTGTACTGAAGTAATGTTAGTTTGATGGTGGACATAAAAGGAACAGTACCACCTAATTAGGGTCTGTGTATATTTCTACATAGTTGGTGACGACAGGTGAGAAACTAGTCCAGGTCCAACACTTTAAGGGAAAGTCATACTGTATTACTTTCAGGCCACAATTGTATTATTCAAGCAACTGTGGAGAAACTGTGAGTTATGGTTTGACAACAACAAAGGCTGCATTTCCTTCCACTATGTCCTAGATGGAATTTACAGCCTAGAAATGCAGCCTATATTCGGAGCGCCTCAGAGGTTGCAAGTGATATGTGTTACATGCTTGAATTAATCTTAATTACCTTGTAAACCAATTATTCAGGTAAAGCATTCATCCACATTTCATTTTTAATCCAAAATATGTAGTTTATCATACAACAGAAGCTTGAGGGCATATTAATAAATATACATTTAATAATCTAAATAATAGCAAGCGGGACCCATCTACTGAGGTCACCATGCAACCCCTGTTATATTTGTGCCACCAAATTGGCTACTAATAGGCTGAAACACAGGTAATATTGCTCTCTTGGCCACTTAATCAGGGAACATTTACAAATGACTGGAGGAAATCTGTGCTTAGTTATGTTAATTATCATTACATCTATATTAATTTCTGCTGATGCTTCCAGGAACATCACTGATGTTTTCAGAAGCAACAGCTGATGGCAGACAGCATTTTTTTATGTGATTAAAAAAGCATAAAAAGCACACAGTTCATTGAAATGGTCAAAAGAACAATATTTACTGATCTAGGGATATAAGCAGAGCAGGATAAGGGCGGAGGTGAAATTTAAAAACTTTCAAACACAATATAAACCAATAATTCTGTTCAATCTTTTGGAAAACCTCCATCGCTCTTCTCCGCACCCTGATCTCAGCTCCTCCTCTACTCTGCTCCCCTCCGTCCCACCATGGAGCAGGCATAAGACAGAACTCTGGCATAAGTCAACATTGTAATGTTCATATCTTCTTTATACACACTATATTTAAATACAGGGGTAAAAATCAAAGGATTACATACAGTGCCCTAATTTATTCACATCATATGTCATATATTGTAAATCGCCATTCATCATCAATTAGGGCATGAACATTTTATTTATCTAGTAATGAATATTGAATTGGCAAATTATGCAATGGTACAATAAAAACAATAATAACAAAAATGTACTGTAGCAAGATTTCTGTATTTGCTTAGTCCCCCAGACCTGAAGCTCTAGCATTGATTGTTCTTCAGTGTCCTCAAAATATACATGTTACTATATAAGCGTTTTGTAGGCATGATGCCTGCCTGCTGCACT
Organism: Acestrorhynchus altus; assembly: GCA_034509495.1. Lineage (NCBI taxonomy): Eukaryota > Metazoa > Chordata > Actinopteri > Characiformes > Acestrorhynchidae > Acestrorhynchus > Acestrorhynchus altus. The sequence goes on along the minus strand of CM067510.1, from coordinate 3,943,678 downwards.
GAGCAGCTTCAACCAGCTGTAAGTCATCTTGAAAAGCACTGAAAAGCTCATGTCTGGTGACTCCAATCTGTGTGATTTTGGCTGCATCCCTGCTCTTGCTCTCTATTATGGATTAAGAGAACTGATGGGACCAGCTCTGCTGTAAACATGGAGAAGCAGATGTTGAGAGAACAGCTGTGGTCAAGCAAATATTTGAGCTCTTCGAGCACAAAGTACAGCTCAACTTGACCCACTCAGTGTGCACTGAAGACAAGCATCCAAACAGATACAAAGACTATTAGTGTGAGGTGCTTTTGATGAGACAGGACTCAAAAGCTCAGGTGCATGTGAGACTTATTGACAAAAAAAGAACAAATTAAACTATTCACTATTTACAAGCGGCATCACAGCAGGGCTGAACATCAACCAACTCTCCCTCTCTCCATTACACACCAATTGCTACAGGTATCTAACAGCCTTGTCTTATGGTGAGAACCCTGCAGTACATTCTTAACCCTTTATCTTTTCTTCTTATAGGTTTATCCCAAGAACACCTACCACCCTCTCCTTTCCAGGAGGAGGATCCGGCCGACAGAGGTATGTTGCCCTGGTTCCCTTTGCCTCATTTTTTATTTTGTTCTCCATAACAGAAGGAATATAAGTGTGTAGAAGGTGGATCACCAACCTCTGGGCAGAGGTGGGATTTAATCAGACTACACCAGGGGTCTCCAACCATGCCCCTGGAGAATTAACATCTTTCTTCGTCTCTAATCCACCCAACTTGATCCAACTAATTTCTGCCTTCAGAAGTTCTTGATTGGCTGTTGGGGTGTGTTTGATTTGGGTTGGAACTGAAACCTGCTGGATGGTAGCTCTCAAGGAGCAGGGTTGGTGACCTCTTATCTAGAGTGATGAGACAAGAGGCTATAGTTAGGGAACTGTGTGTGTGTGTGTGTGTGTGTGTGTGTGTGTGTGTGTGTTTACGTACCTTTAACACTGTGGAGCTGCTCTAGTTTATGCAGGTCAGGCAGTATGTGCATGCAGTTGATGCAGCAATAGGTGAAGAAGTCCAGCACCACCACTTTTCCAGCCAGCTCCTTCTGCAGAGACAGAGGACCCTCCGTGTTCAGCCAGTCAAGTCCTGCAGTACAAAACCAGCAAGTGTTCGGGTGAATGTTGTGTGGATAAAAAAAAAACCCAAAAAGTACTCAACCACTTGCACAGCTCACTCTCAGAGAACCAGCAATCAGTATCGAGATGTATTAATAAATATTTTAAAAGATAACCAGCTCTCTAATACAGTGGCTGTTTTTAAACCACAATTAGTACTAGAGAGAGAGAGAGAGAGAGAGGGGGAGGAAGACAGACAGAGAGAGGTTCCTAACCTTCCTCAAAATCAGGAATCTTCAATGGTGTTTGGTCCAGCTGTCGGATGTAGTCTACGATGACCCTTTCTCTGTCCTGCTGGCTGGTCGCAGCCTCCAGTCCGGAGTCTAAGAGAGACTGAAATGAAAACAGAGCAGAGAGACTGCACACCGCCATGTTTACTGGAGCTGAGGACCCGAGTCGCACTTTCGACACACCCCGATAATAATAATTACAATAATAACAACACCAACATAATGATAATAATAATTACAATAATAATAACAACAACAACAATAATAATAACAAAATATTATAAAATAATAATAAAAATAATAACACACACGTCCATGTTTACTGTAGCTGAACCCCCGAGTCGCACTTTCGACACACCACGATAATAATAATTACAACAACAATAATAACAATAACAATATTATTATTATTATTATTATTGTTGTTATTATTATTATTATGAATCACACCGATTTATGTTAAGATTATTCTGCAGCAGTGTAGTGTGGAAAGTGCTGCAGTGGATCATAAGGCGGAGAGTAGAGCAGTGGACTGGGGCTGAACTGGGGGCTTCTTTTAACCCGGGGGGGCAGATGCTGGACTGCTGTTTGAGATGTCACACAGCGACTCAGAGGATCAGATCTGGGAATATAAACCTCTAAAGAAGACAAGAAGACAGAGAAGCAGGGAGCAGACAGGAAAGAGGAACAACACCAGTGTTCCCAGCAGGACCAGCAGACATCACCTGCCCCAGGAGCCTGTCCCACTGACCAGCCCACTGACCAGCCCACTGACCACCGGTGCCACCACCCTGGGAGCTGAGACAGAGGAGGGGAGTGATGGTCAAACTGGGGGCTACTGCCCTGTCTGTCAAATGCCCTTTTCCAGTTTGGTGGTCCAGTCTGAAAGGTGGCATGTTTCTGAATGCTTGGACACTCCTGGAGAAACCAGTAAAGGTGTGCTTTTACCCACAGCACTCTCTGTTTATGGCTGTATAATCACTGGAATCAAACCAGTATGGACATTTATGTGTTTACAAATGACCAGCTTTGGACAAGTTGAGGTTCAATTGACAGTATTTGATCAGTATTTACTGATTATTGAAGTCACACTTGCTCTGGCGATGATGGGCTGCTGTACTAAATGATTTGCATGTTATTCACTTGATCCCATTCGTAAATAAATCTTGTGTTGGACAGTATTAACACTGACAGAGAGACTCAGTTGTAATCCCGTTCAATTCCCTGAACTGGCAGGACTTGACTGAATTGCCCTTGAGCAAGGCAACACTGCCCCCTGGTGGGTGTGTTTTTGTATTTTGTGCATGGATGGTTTAAATGCAGTGGACCTACATACACACTTTCATTTCCATAATGAATGCTGGCCCCGTGACACGTGGCCTGGTGGTTAGGGAATCAGCCTTGTGGGAAGACATGAGTGAAGTGCCCTTGAGCAAGGCACTTGAATCCCCAGGTGCTCCCCAGGCAGTGTGGGTAGGGAGGCCCACCTCTCTGGGTGTGTGTGCCCACTGCCCCCTAGTGTGTGAATTCTCCAGTGTTTGTGTGTTTGTGTGTTCATGGATTAAATGTGTGACTGATGTTAATATGTGCATGTTTACATTGTCCCTTATTCTATGTCTTTGTTTTCTCTTTTGCCTGAACAATCACAGAATGTCCAGATGGTCTCCAGTGCTCTTCATCCATTCCAAATCACTACAAGAGGTACAGTCACTCACTTTTAGCTCACAGCAGAGCAATAAACAGCTCAGACAGCTCATTCTCAGGACTAGTCAGCTCATATCTGGAGCAGAAGACAGTTGACAGTGATGCCACTGTCTCCAGTAAAGAGAACTCTGTCAATCTGTCTTCAGTGTCCAGCCAGAGGGCCTCTCCTAGTCATGGATCGCAAGAATCTCAAAGACCTACTGTTCATACGAATGCCTTAATGCTCCTGAGGTCACCAGCCCCTGAGGATATTAAGAAAAAGAAAGGTTGGTCCTCCTCTGCCAAAGGATCTAGGTCCCTGTCTTCATCTCAGGAAGCTAAAATTAGGATTTCTACTCCCGTTAAAGCAGGAGAAAAAAAAGAGGAGCCCTCTGCTTTAAACGATGATGATTATATTTCTTACTCTCCCCTTTCTGAGCTCCCTGCTCAATCAGATGTGAGCTGCAGTAACAGGAGACTCTTTCACAGCACTGCACTAGAAGGAGATGATGATGATGATGATGATGATGATGAGTCACTGATGCTGTTTGATGAGACTGTGAGTGAAGATGATCTTCTCTCTGATGCCTTGGACCAGTTTGAGACAGAGAATAACAGAAGCCAAGAAAACTCTCTCGTTATGGAGTCTCCTCACACCTGTGACCAATTAGAGTCCATAGAGCTACTTCAAGGCACTGCTGAGGAACCATGTAGGTTCAGTTCCTCGGTTAGACGCTCTGATGGGGAGCGCTCAGTGAAAGACTGTGATGGTAGCATTGGTGAGCCGCAGTTAGAGTCTCCTGGAAGTGTAGTGTTGGAACGCCTTCGTGAACATATATCTACCTCAGATTTCAACAGGCTTGACTCCAGTTCCATTTCCACCTCTACAATGCCTTCCACTCAAACCACCACTCTTACCACCCAGAACCAGTCCCTCTCCATTACCCCTAGAACAACCCAGACCAAGGTCTCTGGGTTAAAGCAAACTGACATTGGAGTGTTCTTTGGATTAAAGCCTCTGAGTAGGAAGGTTGAAGAGCAGGTAAACGCACCAAAGAAAGAGAACCTTCAAGTTAACTCTACTCCGAGGAAGAGCTCTGGATCTATAGGAAAGAAAGCTAAGCAGGGTGGGCAGCGCAAGAGGAGTACTGCAATGCCTGAAGAGTCCAGAGAGGAGGAGGCAGCCGAAGAAGGATCTGCACAGCCCACGCAAACAGAAGGAGGCAGAGGACTGAGGGCAGGGGGGAGGAAGAGGTGGAACAGAGGAAGAGCGACAGATGGAGGACCAAAGGAACTCAGGCGATGCCCATTTTACAAGAAAATCCCCGGTTAGTTGGCTTGTTAATGCATACTTTTTTTGAGTTGCATGCTTTTGTCCAATTTCACCACATTCCTTGTGCTTCTTTATTCATGAAGTTCTACTTTAGTATGTTTGCTAATAAGGATTTTTACTTAAACTACATAAACACACAAACCGTTCACGTCCACTCATCAGCCATAACTTTATGATCACCTTGTTGTAGTCTAACTTTTTCTATTTATACTTTTATTCTCCTCCTTCCACCCTGATCTTCAATGGTCAGGACCCCACAGGACCACCACAGAGCAGCTATTATGTGGGTGCAGGGACATTCTCACACTGCAGGGACATATACATGGTGGTGGTGTGTTTAGTGTGTGTTGCTCTGGTATGAGTGGATCAGACACAGCTGTGCTGCTGGAGTGTTTAAACACCGTGTCCACTCACTGTCCACTCCTACCGAGTTTACACCTTGTAGATGTAAAGTCAGAGACAGAAGCTCATCTGTTTCTGCACAGTTTGCGTTGGTCATCCTCTAGTCCTTCATCAGTGCTCACAGGACGCTGCCCACAGGACAGGACTTGATATTTCTGGTTGGTGGACTGTTCTCAGTCCAGCAGTGACACTGACTGGTTTAAACTCTCCAGCAGCACTGCTGTGTCTGATCCACTCATACGAGTGCAACACACACTAACACCACCACCACCATATCTGTGTGAACATAGCATGAAGAGATGGACTACATTCTATAATTATACAGAACTCCTGTGTGGTCAGTGAAGCTGATCAAATGGTCAATGAGGGTACAAGCAAGGAGGTGGTAATAACATTATGGCTGACTGGTGTAGACTCACTATTGTAGGTACTCAAGTAGCAAGAGGCATTTTTGGTGTGTGTTTTAAACCACTGTCTGAGCGGAGAAGATTAGAGCTTAATGTGCCTTTTGGTTTCTAATCTCTTTAAATTTCATTTGCATGAAACAACGGTAATAAAATATGTAAATTGAATGCATTATATTAGTAATAGAACAGCCAAGATGACGCTGACTTGTTGCATCCTTACAGAATTTCAAATGAGTTGTGAAAGATCTCAGGAGCTGGTATATATATTTTGCTGGCAGTTGTTGTTTTTCTTGATCTGTTGAAGTAGATTTGAATCTGCATGTCTGTCAAATATTTCAATGCTTTATGTCCCAAAATGAAAACTGTTGATTTGTTGAGTTTGCCTGTCTTTACCCAGGAACTGGCTTTGTTGTGGATGCATTTCAGTATGGGACCATAGAAGGCATTGCAGCTTACTTTCTTACACACTTTCACTCTGATCACTATGGAGGACTAACCAAACACTCAGCACTTCCTATTTACTGCAATCAAGTAAGCTCCTTTCTCTGCATTAAAAAATGTGGGTTGTTCCATGTGCTCACCTTGATACGGAGTTGAGTGACTGGATGAGCAGGAGTAGATCTGGTAGAGCTGAGAACGCACTTTCATCGTACTGCTCCAGAAATGTTCTCTAAGGCCTGGCTGATGCATTTATTTTATGGTAGATAACTGGCAACCTGGTGAAGAGCAAGCTGAAAGTGGATGAGCAATATGTCCACATTCTTCCCATGAACACGGAGTGTGTGGTTGAGGGTGTGAAGGTCACCCTTTTGGATGCTAATCAGTAAGTAACTTTTATACTTAACCATAGAATAGAACTTTATTGATTCCTTCAGGGAAATTAAGGAATATATGCATGTGTTTGCTTCAAGTTGCATGCAAAAGTTTAGGCCCTCCTGGTCAAAATTTGTTACTGTGAAGTGAGTAGAACTAATCTCCAAATGGAGACTATTTTTTAGTATTGTTGTGGAAGATTGGTTGTTTATTTTGGTTTTATACGGTTTTTGAAACAAAGGGTTAAAGGAAAACCATATGAAAGTTTGGGATTTGACCTTTTCCCAAGGCCTTAGACTTTAGTAGTTCATAAACATTGTTTGGTAAGGTGATGCAAACTTCAAAACGACTATATTAATACTCTGACTCCTCATGGGCTCCTCTAAGCAGCCACCTTCCAAATTTAAAAGGGTTGATGCCAACAAAACATGAGATCTCTATAGAAAGACAGCAAGTGTTTTCAGGTAGCTATTTCTGCAGGTCTGAAGACCTCGGAGAGTGCTGTATTAATGTGAATTCTGTGTCCTCACCACAACATCAGCGTCAAACATTTTCCTTGGAACATCTAAACAAACCTAATACATTTTAGTATCGGGGTGCCCAAACTTTTGCATGCCACTGTATCTAGTTGCTAATTAATGTTTTTTTAGTAATTTGTGTCTGCATGACTGTTGGAGCTCCAGCACTGAGACATAATCTTTCCAGCTGTCCAGGTTCAGCTATGTTGCTGTTCGTGCTGCCAGATGGACAGACTGTGCTCCACACAGGTGACTTCCGAGCTGATCCGTCCATGGAGCGCTACCCAGAGTTGCAGGGCATCAGGATTCAGACGTTGTATTTGGACACTACGTGAGTCTTTTGTCTGAATGCCTCCCAAAACCAGAACAGCTCATTTTTAATTGTTAAAAACAAAAAAACATGGAACTGTCTAAGAGTAGGTTGAGAATCGCTGCTCTTTAGAGATCACGCAAGTCTCCTAGTTAATATAAAGAATGGTTTACTGGATGAAACCACCACTTGCTCATCTGCTCTCCTATAGATGAACCTTTCCATTGTCCATGCATGTAACAGCTTTGCCCAATGTATTCTCTGCCCTTTCCTAAATAGGTACTGCAGTCCGGAATATGCGTTTCCCACTCAGCAGGAGGTGATAACTTTTGCTGCTAACACAGCCTTTGAGCTGGTCACGCTCAACCCTCGCACGCTGGTGGTGTGTGGCACATACGCTGTGGGGAAAGAGAAGGTTTTCTTGGGTATGTGACCTTTTTTTTTTTTTTTTTTTCTCCTCCCTGCTATTATAAGACTTTTTACTTCATGTACACACATGTCTTCGGGAGTGTACGGTGGAGAGAGAAAATCTTCACTGGTGATGAACAGCATGAGACGTATCGTGGCGGGATTAAGCAAAAATGTCAAAGATAATTCTTTCTCTCCTGACGTGTCCCTGGCTTGTTCGTCTCCTTTATTCCAGCCTTGTATTTGGCACTTGAGCAAGTTTGACCTTAACTTGCAGCTCAATTGGAAGTAGCGTGACCGAGAATAACTTCCAGGGTTCTGCTCTTCCCTCTTCAGAATAAACTCTCAAACATTTATTTTTTATTTCCCCCAACTAGCCATATCTGAGGTGCTGGGTTCTAAGGTGTACATGTCCAGGGATAGGTACAACACCATGTGCTGTCTGGAGTCTGAGCAGATTCGCCAGTGTATCACCACAAACCAAAAGGCAGCTCGGGTCCACGTTCTCCCCATGATGCAGCTTAATTTCAAGGTGAGTTGTGGTTCGTTCAGAATTGAAGGGCCAAATAGGTTCGTTCTACAATGCAGTATCCAAATAAACCTTAATGCTGGCCATATGGCCAGTTTTATTTAAATTCTAATTGCTTTAATTTGGCCTCTCATTTGATTTTTGTGGTTTTAGAATCTCTCTGAAGCAGCATGAGTGTGTTAATACGAGCTAGGTTTCAGTCCAAAATGACTAAAATATTAATTAGAGTGCGGCAACGTTGGCACAAAATCAGCCTGGCAAACACTTTATTTTCCCAACAGACTGTTAGGGGTGAGTTTATGGTTTTTAACTGTACTGATGAAGTTTCATACCGGTTTAATCTCTGATGTGAAACTGAGTTATAGGTAGGTATTTTCTTCATTAGGAATGCAAAAAGACAGCACTTTTTGCTTCTTCTGTACCAGTTTTGCCAGTCGAACACTCGGACCAGACAGAACTGGAAAAAGAACATTAGGGAACATCACTGTTGTTATTGTGACTTACAATGATCAGGCATAACATTATGATGTTGGTTCTACACTCACCGTCCAGCTCCACTCACCTTACAGCAGCACTTTGTAGTTCTATAAATACAGGCTGTAGTTCATCTGTCTCTCTGTATACTTAATTCTCCTCCTTTCACCCTGATCTTCAATGCTCAGGACCCCATTATGTGGGTTCTGGGTCACTCTCAGCACTGCAGTGACGCTGGATATGTTTACATGCAAATATTTCCCCCGATGCCATTGAATTAATTCAGACCTGGGTGTTTACAAACACACTCTACTCAACAATCTGATGAAAAGCTGTGCTCACTGCGTGTAATCCAGTCCAAAACATGTACCACCACCATGAACAACCTGCACTAAACTGACTGGCCAACAGGTTAGTTGACCAGCAATCAAAGGCAACATACATTATGCTTCTCTAGAGCTGACCAGCTTGCTGATCATCATAGGGTATGCTTGTCTAGCTGATGTTGTCAACCCCCTTGAATGCCAGTTAAAGCATCTTAACCAGCTTAAACCATCATCTTCCAGATAAAGCTTCTTCCATCAACTTCCAGATAAAGCTTGTCTTCAGCTGGATCTGTCAGTGTGGTTAAGATTACCTTACGTTACTGAAAAATGCACCTACGCCAGCGTCCGTGCCGTTTTCATCTGTGTTAACAAGGGGTTGATCTCCCTTGAATTTGTCAATCATTTCATAAAACGGAAATGTAAATGGATCAGAACCACGTTTCTGGCTGTTAGCTTTGTAATATGCTGACTTTAGAAACGTCCATCTGTCCTTAATTTGCTCTACACTTGGTCTGAATCCAGTGTCCTTCATTTGCTCAAATACTCATCTGAACAGCTCTTTATTGCCTGCTTTACGGTCGTCCAACAATTTTTAGGTCTTTTAAAATTCCCAAACAATTTGCAGACGCAAATGCACATGTCCAGAACGCACTTAAACTTTCCGATCGGGAATATAATCGGATACACGGATTATTCTTCTATTTAACAGATGATTTTCCCACCTCATTCAATTGGATAGAAATTGTAATTGGAATGGCCTCAATCAGACTATTCCAATTGAAATGTATACATAGACATGTTCTCTCCTGACTGAGCAGTTATTCAAATAATTCACAGATTATTAGGGTCCATGTAAACGTAGCCGCTAACATGGTAGCGTGTTGGTGTGTGGTGCGATGGTCCCAGTGGATCAGACACAGTTCGTAAACCTCTCATTGTTACAGCTGGACTGAGAACAGCCCACCAACCATAGCTATCTGAGCTCTGTTGTTCCCAGTACATTTCAGAACGTTATTCAGACTTCAGTCCTCAAGATCTGGTCACGTCTGACGACACATATGTACGTCACTCTTTCTCCTCGTGTCTTGCAAAGGATAACGGACTGCCTCTCTGACACCTCTAATCAGATAAAGGCAATAACCTGAAACCAAGTTATTGATTGATTGAAACTGATTGACATGCCTGCAAAACACAATTGACCTCCTTTTGAGTATGTCCTTCATGTTGTATAGAGAACCACCCACAAAGGCCTATAAATCTTGTCTTCAAAGGGTTGGAGTAGTTGCACATTTTTCACAATAACAGAGCAAGAGCACACAAGATTAACTGTTTGAAGCCTTGATTAAAAAGTCACGTGTCATCCAACATTGCCTTACGTTTTAAATTTATTTATTATCATAGCCACGGCCTTTTCATTTTCACGTGTTTATTCTATTATTTTATATTCTGTTTATTATTATCCTTTGGGATTAATAAAGTATTTCTGATTCTGAAATGCTAGGCTTTTTTTTTTTTTTTTTTTTTGCGGAGAAGGTCGGAAAACCCTGAATTCACAGATTTGTTCTCCATACCACTCCTCAACTTTGGTCATCTATACAGTGGCTACTACAACTCCTCTTTACACCCTCACCTTCCAACCTTTGATGAGCTCAGCCTCATAGTTTCTGCAAATCAAGGTTCTGGACGACAGCCTAGTCAGCATCTTGGTTCCCAACTCCATCCCACAGAATACCTAGCTTGTCTTCTAACTACAAATGTGTGTTTAGTGGTACCAAATACAGTTACAGAACGTTGTTGATCAATTTTGCTTGGGATTTGGCCTTTGCTGTGTATTATGGTGGACAGGTGGGCCCCCATATAGGGGCAGTCTAAGTTCAGTCCGTCTGTTTTCCTCCCCTTATCCGGGGCCGGGTCGTGGGGGCAGCAGTCTAAGCAGGGATACCCAGACCTCCCTCTCCCTCGACACCTCAGCCAGCTCTCGGGGAGGGACCCTGAGGCATTCCCAGGCCAGCCGAGAGACATAGTCCCTTCAGCATGTCCTGGGTCTACCCCACGGTCTCCTCCCGACATGTGCGGTAGGTGAATTGGTGACTCTAACGTGGTCCTTAGTGTGTGAATGGGTGAGTGTTTCCTGCCCAGCTGGGGACCGGCTCCCCCGTGACCCTATTCAGGAATAAGCGGTACAGAAAATGGATGGATGGAAGTCAAAGTTCAGGAACCACCCAAATATTTGGTGATGCTTTATGTCCAATCATTGACCAACGGTTAATATTCATAGGTGCTCTCATTGGTCTGATGTATAATAAGTAAAACACAGTAATCTAACATTTCAAGTATCTTAAAGAGAATTTTGGATGGTTCTTCAATCCTGACTTGGTTCATATGGTGCTGTTGTAAGTGTTTGTTTTGTGTTTTCATTCATTCATTCATTTTCCAAACCGCGGTTTGTTTTGTGTTTTTGTTTCCAGAATTTAAAAGAACACTTGAATAAATTTTTGGGATCATATGATCAGCTGGTGGCTTTCAAGCCCACAGGCTGGACCTTCACTCAGTCAGTGCACGTGAATGAGATACAACCTGAAGTCAAAGACAACATCAGTATTTTTGGTATGTAATGTCAGTTTGCTTTAACGAACTTGGTTCTACCTTAAACTGCATACCTGTTCATTTTTGAGTGTTTGTCTTGGGAGCCTCTTGAAAGAACTCCCTTGAATGATATGTGGTGATAATTAACATTCTGTAGAACGTTTTGTAAGGTATTTTAGGGCTAATAGTAGTGGTTGGTGACGTACATCGGCTGTGACCTTGTCATTCTCTGGCACTAATTACCCTAAGAGATTAAAATCAATAGTTTAGTCTAAGGCAGTTTGATTATATAGATTGCTTTTACTCTTCTGCCCCTAAGAATGCTGAACATTCCAGCCAACAAAAAGCATGGCCCATATTAACAGAATCAGCAGATGTGTTTTGATCCAGAGAGCCTGTTTTTTTTTTTTTGCCGTTCTGAGATTTGATTTCCACAAATCAGCATTCTGTAGCCTAGTCAAATGCTGCCCAAAGCAAAAGTCACATCTCATTTCACAGGCTTTTTGCAGGTCATACCCAGATGCCAAACTTGAAAGAATTGAGGGAGCATGTTCCTCTGCGTTATCAGACAGAAACAAACAACTTATTACAGAAACTAAAGTTATTTGGGAGATTTTTCTAGGAAATAAAAAAAAAAAAAAGGATCCATGTAGCTGGATGACATCACAAGTTCAGGTTGTTCTGGAAAGGATTATATGGTTGAATTCTTGATCCTCATTGTGGCTTGGTGTTTACAGGCATCCCGTACAGCGAACACAGCAGCTACCTAGAGCTAAAGCGGTTTGTGCAGTGGCTGCAACCTCTGAAGATCATTCCCACAGTCAACGTAGGCAGCTGGAGCAGCAGGAAGGTCATGCAGCAGTGCTTCAGTGAGTGGCAGGCTGAGGTGAAGGCACGTACTGCAGTTCCACAGAAAGGCAGCGGTAGGTCCTATACGAGGCAGTAAAGGAGGACTACCTTTGACACTTCAGCTTTTGACCAAACAGTCAAATGGTGGATTTAGGACCTTTTATTTAAATGTCTGCTCACATTCCGAAGGACCTCTCCTCTCATTTTCAGGAAGATGTGGATCCACATTTTATACTGATTTTTATGATCTACTGGATTTTTATTGCAGACTTTAGTGTTGCACGGTTATATACTAGTGCCATTTGCTAAGGCATGAATGTTTACGTCTGTTAACATCTTACTTCAGAAAGATTAACAAGCAGTTAAAGCAGGTTGGAAAATAAATTAAAGTAATATTGTCAGTCTGAGGTGGCCATGTAAAGGTTCTTTAAATGTCTTAATATTGTTCGGTCCATTACACTAATGTCTTTTGATATATTTTAATTTTGTACTAAAATCTAAGTGAAATAAATTTTTAAGCTAATGTGAGATTTTGCATTTTAATATCCATGCTTTTCAGACCTTTAAAATGAGTATTGTCACCTTCTGTTCAGAAACCCTGTCTTAATTTGTGTCCAACACTATAAAAACACTAAACGAGTGATGTTCAAGCACAATAGAAGCTGCTGATGACCCCTAAAAAATGAGCCATGGTGTGGCCCGTTTGTTTACTCAAGACCACTTGTTCTGCAATAGCTCTGGGTAAAATGCACAGTTCTATGTGTGGAGGAAGAAGAACACTACACACCAACATTGTTCAGTACGGCTCATCGCTCATGAAAATCAGAAATGCTGAAGCTCATATTAGAAAATGTATGTCACCTTAAATATAGTAAACAAGTCATTTTTGAAATAAATTATATACCACAAATCTGTGAAGCATGGTGGAAGGAGCATCAAGGTGCTGCTTGGTTAGCTTGGGGCAGTAGAAGTAACAGTGAGTTATAGAGGTGCATTATAGGGTGTTACTATGAGTCCGAGGTCAGCAGTTCATGAGCTCAACCTGAGAAGTAAATTAACTATGCTTGAAAATGAAGGTTTGTCAGAGTCAGTGGCCCACGGCATCCATAAAATAGCACATTTGTTTGAACATTTGCTACAGTTATTATACACTGGAAGCATATTGTATAATTGTTTTAATATAGTTATTTCGTATGATACAATAAATACAGTCTTATAGGCTGTTTAACATGCCTACATGTCTTCATTATTCCAGTTAGTGCATTTACTAATTCAGTGTGTATTACAAGATTTCACATCATGTTTATGCCCATAATAATAAATAGGATATTATCAGATCTTTCAGAAAGTGCATATACATCCTATATATCCAGCTTAAGTGTTCATACGAGCAGTTTACCTTCACGTTGTCATTTAGGCAGAAACCACTAGAGGGATCCATGCTAATGGACGAAGGACAATAACTCTCACTTACACTGCTCACTGTAAGCACTGAGCCAGACCCCACATATATCACACACACTCATACTAATAGTAATGACTAATGAGTTGTGTTGTGCAGAGATGTGTTCTAGGGTAAGGACACTTCATGCGCTGCATCCACTCAAAGGTCGAGATCCTGGTTGTCTCAGGATGGTCAGCTTTACCTGCAATTGGAAGACAACTTTCAGCACGTCTCCAGTTACAACAGGCTGGCCATGCAAACAGAACCACTTGTGGATTTCACTCTTACTTGATCTTTACTAAGCCTCCTTAGATACGTGTGCACCTCCGCCAGACTGTCTGTGTACAAGTCATTGATGGCCACGATTTGATCACCCTCATGGAATGGGCCAGAAGATTGGACATGCTTCCAGTCAGACACACTGCCAAGGACAAAGGGATGACATGGTGAATAAAATGAGTATTTGAAGTTAATCATTAAAGTTTGTAACTCGTCTAACCCGGTTCAGCTGAGCTTCAATGACCTCGAATGACATTGAGGCCTATCGGTGTGATCAAATCTTTAGTCATGTGGGGTTAGTTTGGTTATCAGCACTCTTTACCATGGTTTTCCTGTTTCTTCTGAGAAGATCACGTTGTTTTTCAGCTCTTCTTGGCTCATACAAATCTCCTTCTCCTCCGGGTTGAGTGTTTCTCTGAGAAACGAGTACATCTTTCGTTAAAATCTGGACAAACACTCCACAACCAGAAACCCCAGGACACTTCTCAGTATGTTCTGAACTGTTCTAGTCAGAAATCTATATTTGCTTGTTTATCTTTGAAGCAGTCATTTGGCTCACCTTCTCAGCGGAATCTGTCTGCTCAAACCAGTGGAACCACTGTTCAGGAATGCATCCTCGGGGCCTTTATCTCGTCCAGTTAATCTACAAGCAAATAACATTTCCATCAAGGAAGCAGGAAGACCTGCATCTGGTTCATTTTAACCAGAATCACATAATTTATAGGTAGACATGCGTAATCAGGGTTGTGCATTTCTGCACTCCATTTCTGTTTTCTGTATGTGGAAGTCCAAACGTTTCTCAATAAATGAACGTAAGCCATGATCACTGAATATGCTCTGTGTGAAAAAACCCTTATTAATTAAAAGAAAATAAAATAACGAACTGTCCACCATCACCTGGATTGTCAGACTGGAACCTTATCAAGCACACAAGGCTCAGAGCAAAGCTCAGAGTAACCTATGGACTTATTCCACATACTGTATCATACCAAACTACAAGACCATATCTCCTCATTGTGTGATGGATTATCAGTGAGAAATCCAACACCGAAAAGAGCTACAAGATATTTATTTATTTATTCTGAGATGTGTTTTTAGTCCTTATAAGCAAAAAACCCAGAAAATATAGGCAATAGTTTTGAGCAAAACATTCATACAAATATTTTAATTCTCTTAATTTTGACATCTCAAATGAAGACAATTTTGAGTAGCCTAAGATCTCTTCCTAGATGGCTGCCCATGGCCTGGTGATTCGGGAACCAGCCTTGTGACTGGAAGGTTGCCGGTTTGAATCCCTGAACTGGCAGGACGCAACCCTGAGGTCACTGGATTGAAATGGATTGAAGGCAGCAACCGTGGCCTAGTGGTTGGGGAACCAGGCTTATGTCAGGACTTGAATGAAGTTCCCTTGAACAAGGAACCTAACTCCCCACCTGCTCCCCAGGTGCCGTGGATAGGGCTGCCCACCGCTCTGGGCACGTGTGCTCACTGCCCCCTAGTGTGTGAATACACTAGTGAGTATGTATCGCTGTGTGTGAATGGGTGAAATATGGGTCTTTGAGCACCTTTATCTCCTGAAAATAAGAACATCTGGCCCGTGTGACTCTCCTTTAAATACATTTCTAATTTTCTGGCGAATGAAAGTACATCAAATGTTCGTATTGACCTGAAAAAGCGTGACAGACATTGTGAGCTCAACTCACCTTTCACATGGACTTTTTGTCTCCTTACAATCGTCAGCTTGGCCATTACAGAAATCGGGGCTTGGAGGTATTGATTTGGAGGTGTTTTTCCTTCCAAAATGAAAAAAAGAAGAAGAAAAAGAAGAAACGCTTTTGAGGAAATAAGACTCTTTAGGTATCGGTGTAATTTCCCATTCATTAATGAGTGTTTGTCTTGGGTATGAGGATACAAGGCCAGTGCCAAGCTTCTGCAGTAATCCCAGCTGTTCTACCAGTCTGTCAGGTTCTAAAAAGGCAACAGTCACTGTTTATCCTCAGTGGCCTGGTTTAGTTTGACAGCCTACCCACATATAATACATTGTTTTATCTTCGTCAACCTTGTTACTTGAGAGAGCAATGTTTAAATTTAGCTTCCGAGGCTTTCTGCTCAACACAGAACCAGTGTGTATCCTCCCCAGGAATGAATCAGATAAAAATCAGCAGTTCCTTCTGCCTGATGCAGGTGTTTGTTTCTGAAGTTGTTTTCTTGTCTCTTTGTTTGTAACCTCATATTGTAGATGACGAACTACAACGAAAATAGATCAGTGCCCTTTATCCTTCATTCAGAGGTATGTTCATGGCCTGCTGGCTTAAGACTGTTTTCATATACTTCATATAATATGGGAGCTTTGAGAACCTTAGTTTTGAGATCTTATAACACTAATTCACAAATAACATCCACCATTTTTGTTGAGAACTTAAAGGGGAGCTCAGACAGAGTACGATTGGGCTTTAAATCCTTTTCTTTATCTGGATCAGATTGAACCATCTCAAAGTTCTGACCTCAACCCTACTGACAATGTGTGAACTGTGCTTCCATGTTCATAGAATTTCCCCAGTTCTGCTGAGAAGACTGGTCAAATATCCAACATTCTGCCACAAGCTTCTTTGATAGCTACCAAAAGTGTCTGGTCGAGCAGCAACATGGTTGTTATTATAATATTAATATATAATTAATAGTAATATGTGTACTGTACATACTGCAAATGTTGAACCATGCCAACATTATGCATCGCAGAGGTGTGTGAGCAACCAGTGGACAGAAAGCGTTCACACGAGAGCAACGATGAGTGTGTTTATATGCCCTCTGTAATCTGATAACTGAAACAATTTGATTGTCAGTAATCCGATCAATGCATTTACAAGCACCTGAGTAATCAATTAACGGTAACATCCAGGTCAAACAGGGTCTGCTTGCTACCAGAGAATAAGCTCACAGAAGCATGTGTGTGAGTCCCTGCTGGTTTATGCTACATGGTCCCTTATTCAGCCAGCTCTCTTGATTGGATTTCTGAGTTGGATTTGTAGACCTTACTCCGACGTCAAAAGCGTACGCTGTTTGCGTGACTACGTGAATAATCAGACGACTGCATAATGTAAAAATAAAACTGAACCTAATGCAGAAGAGTTTTAATGTTTAATATTTGATTTCCTATATTTGATCCTGCATTGATTTCAGTAAAATAAATTGTGGACTGAATTATGTTTTCTATTAATGTATGTGTTGTTATAACCTACAACAGTTCGTCAATAATTGAAAGTCCGATATTGCATTGATATTCATGTCCATGATGAGTGTTATTCCGATGTAATACACTGTGCCTGTGTACTAATTGTTCTTAATATCAGTATCAATTAATTGTGATCATCAATATTTGACTTTGAGTCCTGCTCACTCTAAAGCCCATGAATTATTGCTGTACCACTGTGCATTAGCGCTGGACGATACGTCGATATTTGTATCGATATTGGGATATAAACAGTGGACGAGTTGGGCTGAGGCGATATTGTTGATATTGAGTTTTAAAGTTTTTAAATTGCAGAAACCTTTTTTTTTTCTGCTCCCTCACTCTGCTCCACCCCCTGCTCTCAGCACCTCCTCTACTCTTCTCCCCTCTGACCTCATTTGCACTCTCACACACACACTATGAAAGAGATTTTTATCAGTGTTTTAATATAGTAATCACATTTTTTAAAACTTCATATATCATATCGTATATCACTATCCAGCTAAAGTATAGCAGAATATCAATATCGAGCTGTTTGTCCATATTGTCCCCCACCTTACTGTGCATGCAGTAATGAAGAGGCTAAAAAATAAAGCATTGACAAGCCCAGTAGTCACGTGGGATTGCCCTGTCTTTTCTATTGGTAGATATGAACCAGTACTTACTGCTCTTGAAGCTTCAGATCATCTTCCCAGTCCACCTCGTTTGCCACTTTCCTCCTGTCAATGAACAACACACAGTCATTCTGATTTATATTTCATTCAGCAAAATCTACTTTTTCACATATGTCTGCAAGAAATACATCACAAGTGCTTCTGTCAGGAAAAAAAAAACGTGCATACCAGACACAGCTTTTCAAACATTTCAAATCATTACTGGACAATCAATGAAGGAAGTTTGAACATGTTTTTGTCTTTGGTACAGTGTATAAATACCCCTTGGACAAGTGCCAATCCATGCTCACTTTCATGCAAACCGTGTCAATTTCACAAAGAAGGACCAATAAAAATGCCCCAAAATTCTCCTTTATGTTGTCACTTTGGAGATACAAGGTTTTCCTTGGACAGAAACAATACACTCTATGGACAAAATTAGTGGGACACTTGTTCATTCGTAGTTTCTACCAAAAATTAGGTAACTGACCAGGGAAGCTTTCTACAGATGCTGGAGCATTGCTGTGAGAATTTGATTGCATTCAGTGACAAGAGCATTAGTCAAGTATGTTGAATGATCATCACCCCACCTCATCCGCAATTCCCTCACTCACCCCAAAAGTATTGGATGGAGCACCATCATTCCAGAGAATGCAGTTCTACAGCTCCATGGCTCGATGCTGAGAGGTCTCGATGCTCGATGCTCTAGACCACGCCTGGCATTAGGCATGGTGCCAATAGTTTGATATTTGTCTGTTCTAGAGAGTCCTATACTATGCAGAGAAACAGATGGACTACAGGCTGTAATTACAGAAGTATAAAGTTCTCCATAGGGTCGGTGGAGCTGAGAAAATGGACAGTGCGTGTAGAAGGAGATGGTCTTAATGTTATGGTTGATCATTGTGAAATATACTATGCAAGTTGCAATTACTTGCAAATGCGAATCCCTGAACTGGCAGGACATGACTGAAGTGCCCTTGAGCAAGGCACTGAACTCCCCCAGCTGCTCCCCGGGCGCTGAGGATAGGGCTGCCCACCGCTCTGGACACATGTGCTCACTGCCCTCTGGTGTGTGAATTCACTAGTGTATGTGTGTGTGTGTGTGTGTGTGTGTGTGTATCACTGTGTGAGTTAATATTGGTTCCTGTGTTAATATTGCTTAATAAAGGTTAATATTTATATCTCTGTATGGAAAGCTACCGCTCTGGAGATACAAGCTTTAGTGGATACAGGAATACAGCAGCACTATGTAACGTCCAGTCCAGTTGGCAGCATACACTTATCTAAGAGTTAATTAGTTCACACTTACACACTTGCCATATCCATATAGCAGGTTTTCTCATCTTCTTCCTCATCTTCATCTTCACTTTTCTTTGGGAAGAATTTCATAAAACATGTCAATAGACATTCTTAAACATAACAATGCTTTAAAGGGCTCTTTAAGCAATGCTATAGAAGAACCACTTTTGGATCCATAAAGACCCAGGTTTGTTTTGAAGGCGTGTGACTGTGAAGAACATATTAGAGGTCTGATGAAAAGGTGTTTGTGGAACCAAAAGAGGTTCTACTATGGTGTCACTCAAGGAACCGTTTGTAACAGCTCAGTGTACTGCCTGTGTATATGGGTAAGTGTGTATGCCGTAGGTGATATAAAACATACCAGTGATGTTTTCATCCTGTAACTCCTCGGATAATCGTAGTGCTGGGTCATGAATTCTGGAGCAGACAATCTCACTGAAGGAGACAATGGTTTTTTCTGCAACTGCTGAGAAAAGCAATAGAAGCAGCATTGAGCAGCCAGGCACGTCAAAGTCTCTGCGAGCTCTTAGGTTTGGTGTTTAAATACTCACTTGCTTTTCATTCACAGCAGGGTCTTCATTCACCCAGACTGGTTTTATATCTGTGGGCTCTGATATTGACCTTATTTTTCTGTTTTCCTAGAAAACATAAACCATCGTAATGTCTTTTTTCATCATTTTTCCACTAAGCCAAGTGTTTTTGCAGATTAAAAATTGTTTTGTTCATTTTGTTTAAGTCTTAAGCTTCGAACTCTCAAAATAGTAACTCAAAAAACGTTTTTCAGTTTAAGTATAATTTTGATTAAATTCTGGAATTGGTTCATTTATTTTCATCCATGCTTAAGACTTGAGCTTTCCATTGTTTTTTTAAACTTAACAAAACGTTTGCCCAAATTTGGCTCCATAGCTTTTATGTCTTCTGCATAAACAACGAGTTTTACCTGTGTGGTGAGCAGTGTGTGTGTCTTTAGAGCTGTAAAAATGCTTTGAAACCAGGCATCCATCTCACTACTAAGAACAAAAGAGAGTATTCGTTAAGTTAAACATTGTTTTAATAATTAATACAAAGTTAGTGCTACTATTTACAGAGCAGCTTGGATCACCACCCATAAGATCACATCCTTCACTTCTAAAACTGAGCAGCTAAAAAATCTGATTATTATTATTAATACCTGAATTCTTTTTTTTTGCATTGTTCTCAGTGAAGGCAATGTATGATAATCCTTAAAATGTGGCTGTGTCCAAGTAGTTTAGCGGGCCTGATCTAGTTCTGTATAGGACGAATAGCTTAGATCCTCTCCAAGACCTAACAATTGAATGAACCTTTCACAAAATAACGCTCAAGATTTATGGACCTGCCAGCTAAAGTGCTTATGTATTTTGTTCTAGTGCATAGTAATCATGACTAACCTGTTTTCTCCTATGAGGAAATAGTCTCTGTCTATCACCCTCATATAGAGAACGCAGGATAACGAGCATCTGAAGTTCTTTTGAATCCATTCCCATGTAGGGTGTGCTTCCGGTTGCAGGAAAAGCAGAGAGGTCCTAAATAAAAATGACATACACAGAAATGATTGGACAGTTTTGCAGATATACTATAACCATGAAGTCTTTGAATCAGAGTACATGGTCCTCAGCATTTGCTTCAATTAGTGTTGCTGTGCAGAAACCTTTTAGCAACATAGAAAAAAACCCCCTGCAAACTATCTAAAATACAGTTGTAAGGATTCAGCCAACAGGAAGGAAACCTGGTGGGTAGGTTTGACATTATGAGACATGCATATTATTCAAGTTTCGTGCTCAAATGCACAAGATAAGCAAGGGCCTATCACTGATCCTGACTGTTGCACATGCTTTCCACTCTGACTCATTTCTGGTAACCTTTATCTTCCTTCCCAATTGTATTACATGTCTTTCTAAGTGCTATTCTTTGACAATGAGAGCAATTCATCTGGCATTTGTTCTTACTTCACAACAAAATTGAATGCCGAAGGGAATAAACAAAAACGTTTGGAGATACGAGTTTTTATCCAATACCAACAATATGTTTAGTTTGTCATTTTCTTCTACACTGCAAGTATGTCCTGCTTCTGTCCGGTCATGTTTACATTTGATTCCTTGTCTGTCATTAGCGATCCCACCTGTGCCGCCTTTCGTTAGCCCTGCCCTGTTGTTATCTTCTGCGGGTGTCTCTAGTCTCTGTCTGTGTATTTGTAGCCCTTTGTGTATGAGTTCATGTGTGTTTGTTCACAGCCTTCATGTTTGGACCTTTTCTGTCTCAGTATCCTGATCGGTTTGGTTCAGTCCGTTCCAAGTCTTTTGGTTTATTTCATGTTCTGTTTTGTTTTGTGTTTTGTTTCTTTTGTAAACATTATTATACCATTTCTGACAAAAATAAGAAATCAATTAACTGACTAACTCCATCCATTTTCTGAACCGCTTATTCCTGAATAGGGTCACGGGTGAGCTGGTTCCCAGCCGGCAACTCTGAGCGCAAGGGCGGGAAACGACCCTAGACAGGGCGCTAATCCATTGTAGGGCACACACACTAAGGGCCACTTTAGAGTCACCAATTCACCTACCATGCATGTCTTTGGACTGTGGGGGAATCCGGAGTACCCGGAGGAAACCCACGCGAACACGGGTAGAACATGCAAACTCCACACAGAAACTTCCCAGGTTGCCCAACCTTGGGATCGAACCCAGGTCCTTACTGTGAGTCAACAGCACTGTCCACTGCCGCCCACTGACGAACTCATTAAATGAAATGAAATTACTGTTTGAATCCCTGAACTGGCAGGACAGGAATGAAGTGCCCTTGAGCAAGACACTGAACTCCAGGTACTCCCCAGGTGCTGAGAATAGCACCGGTGGGCACATGTGCTCACTGCCCCCTGGTGGGTGAATTCACTAGTTTGAAAGTGTGTATCCCCGTGTGAGGATGGGTTAAATGCGGAGGTCTAATTATTGTGTGTGCGGGTCAAATGAGTATAATTGGAGTGTTAAGTAGTGTATGGTAAATAGATACATACTCATATAGCTCGATTTCTCCAATGGGTTTTTCTCTCTTATTTTCATCTTTATAGTACTTCAGCTCATAGTGCTCGTTGACCTTGGTGAACACAAAGTATCTCCGCTTCCATGATTTCTGCAGAGGTTGACAAGAATTTTAAGAATGAAAAATCCAAATTCAGAGTAATGTCCTTCACATTTACCTCACCTTAATTTCAGACGTACCATGGATTTAGGGAGGACAGACTGAGGTGGTGATTTGTAGAGGTAGCCTGACTGTACCTCCTCTATGTCAGTAGTTGGCATCGCGTAAAATAAGGAATTCCGACCCACTGTGGAAAAAAAGGACCACATTTAAGTAATGTGTGATGATTTGCATCTCTTTTGAAGTTTTTTTTTTTTCTCAACTGTGTTGTGATACATGTTTTGTTCTACAAATGTCCTGCTGTGACTGAGTTCTGCGTAGCTTTATCCAGAATCTCAGTTGCAGTTGTTCTAAAGTGTTACCTCCAGTAAAACTGCATAGTATGCAAAGAATTACCTGAAAACTTTCGGAGATTGCCTGGATTGGACATCGGATACTGTTCTGAAAATGACAAGTGTTCACACTGAATCATTTTGTGTGCGAGGCAGAACAATCAAATGATGTTCACTATCTATTTTCATCTAACACTTAGAATAACCTGTACTGAGAGAACCTCCAAAGAAACAAGAACATAGAAAACATGACTAGAATTTGCCAAAACCACCAGATTTAGCAACAAACATAAATAAACTTCACCACAAATGACTGGAAATCATTCTACACATTTAAAAATGGTTCTTCAAGGGTTCTTCAATTAAGAAAATGGTTCTGTTTATGAACATGAACACTCAAAATACCCTTTGCATGAATAAAGGCTTTGTGTCATGAAAGGGTTCTTCAGACTGAGAGATTCTATTATTACTATTATTATTCTATGATAGAGAGAGTCTAATATTACAATTTTGACATCATAACAAAAGTAGAACCCTTTTTAGTACCATATAGAACCCTCCATTCTCCATCCATTTGAAGAACCTTTTCACAATGTAAATAACTCATTAATCATCCATAGAGTTTTTTTTTTTGAGCTTTTGTGGTTCTATAGAGAACTGTTTTCTTTATTGAAGAACCCTCTTTTTAAGTGTGTAGGTTATCGGAACGTTGTAAGGAATTGCTTGCTGTTGTAATAAATTTAAGAAAAGTAACAAATCCCACGTTCAGCATATAATTCAGTAACTACATAGAAAACAAAGTGAGAAACTGTTCTTAAATGACAGGAATGAGACTCAGAAATCTAGACTTTGCCCTAAAAGACTTTCCGCTCCCTAGCTTTTCAGATTCCCACGCTGATGATAATCCTGCCAGTAGTTCTGAAGTTATACATACAAAGCACACAAGCACCTCACCTGATATCACAACACAGTGAAAGAAGAACCTGATAGAACCCAGCTGATAAATATAAATCAAATACCTGAAGCAGGAAGCAGTGGAAGAACTCTGTCCTCTCTTTAACCCTAACTCTGTACGACTGCTCTCTTAAGGATCAGGGAATTTGAGCGGGGCTTTTGTTTCAGCTTGCGACATAAACAGGAGGCTGGGTTTCAGGTTTATCGTAGAAGTAGTTCTGACAAGAAGTCCATCCCTTCAGCGAATACCATTGTTGTCCTTCTCAGAGCACACGTGAACAGCTGAACATGAGAATTAGAGCAAGTCTACTGATACGTACGTTACTCTGGAAAAGCTTTGGCCGGGAATATTGGCTGCTTTTTCCCATTAGAGAGCTGAACCAAACAGTTTAGTAGACTTCGTATCAGCACTACTGAATCTTGCTTAGTTATATAATCAGTAAAATGAGCAAATGTCCAGGTCTATACACTCATTACAAGACTGTTTTTCATGGAGGGGACTGGGGACTGCCTGGGGTCTACGATGTATATCCAGGGAGTTTATAAACTCTGTCACATTGTCAATACACTCATTAATCTGTCCCACAACTAATATGAACTAAATTTCAACTCGGTCGTTGTACTTGAAACCGCACCCTGATTACAATCGCAAAATAAATAAATCTAATAAAGGCACAAATGAGGAGTATAATCTTCTGGAATCATTGATCTGAACACCGTCGGCAGTTGAGTGGATTACTGAAAGCCAGAGGTCGCGCACATTAATGGAGGAGTGGAATCCTGCTTTCCACTTTATTCCATAGACACAACTATAAAAATGTAAATATGTATTTAAATTTACATTAGAAATAGACAATATAATGTCTGTATAATTATCATAATTATAACAATAATAATCTCGCCAGATTTAATAGGGTACTGATACCGTACTAAGATAAGATAGAACTTTATTTATCCCTTGGGAGGGTTCCCTCAGGGAAATTAAGGTTCTATTAGCAGCATCAGTGCAGTAAAGAAAAGAGAAGAAAGATAATAATTTAGTAAAGAAACACTATATAAATCATATATAATATAGAGACTATATTACAATATAAAATATATATATAAATAGTGCTTGAATAAAGAGCACTTTATTTTATTGCACAAAGTCCAGTTGTGTTGTGGTTATCGGGTTGCAGGTTATTGGTTGGTTCCTACTCGTTCCCATCCTCTGTCCTCCTGTTACCGCTCGTCCCCCAGAGACGAGTTGAACAGTCTGATGGCGTGTGGGACAAAAGAGTTTTTAAGTCTATTGGTTCTGCACTTGGGAAGGGGCCATCTGTCACTGAAGGCTCCTCTGTTGACTGATGACAGTGTGTAGAGGGTGACATTGTCCATAATGTCCAGAAGAGTCCTCTTCTCTGCCACTAACACCAGAGAGTCCAGCTTTGTGCCCGCCTGATCCATTTGTCCAGAAACTCTCTGGACTTATTCTAAGCAATGCTTTTAATACTGAAAACCATTTTTTATCACAGATCCCAGTTTGTTAGAACTTCTTTCCACCAATCTACAAGACAAAGCCTGGCCATTTTGAGCTACTTAAACAGACCAGTTATTTCCTGACCAGCATAGAGTATGTTTTGGTGTGAGGTTTAGCTGGTCTTCAAGCATGACCGACCTTATCAAACTAGACGAGTATGACCAAATGTGACCATTTGGATTGACCAGCAAGACTGAGCATGACTATATTCAAATGTAACTCAAATGTAACACCATGCTGATCAAGAGGTGGGTAACTAGCTGGTTTACCAGTATAGGGCACGTTTTCATCTGAATGACCAGCTGTGAACCGTCTTGACCATTAAAGGCCAACTTAGATCATCTGATGACCCCAGGACAGGGTGTCAAATTTGAAGATTGTGAATGACTCTTTGTTGTCCTGCCCCAGTTGCAATGGACATTCTGCAGGTACATGTAGACCAATGGTAGCATATTTAGTTCTGTGACAACCCAAGTATATAACCCAGTAGTTTTTCAGAAGTCTTGGTCCACAAGAAAAGTCCTGGTATGCCAAAGTAACGGGTAGCAGTGACGCCACTGCCGACCTACTTTGGAGAACTTCCTTAAACCTAAACTTAACACTAACCAAAACCAAAAACCATTTCCTAATCCGGGTCCTAATCCCAATTTATATGAGATCACCTTCACCTGGAATGAGTGTTTCTAGATCATCTATAGGGGAGTAAATCATACTACTTGAATTGTGAGACCAAAAACATCTCTGACTGAAAAGTGGAACCCTTTTTGGTTCTATTTAGAACCAATGTCTATATTAAAAATCCCCTGAAACCTCCCTAAATTCATGCCTTCCTGGTACAGACCCAGTGCAACTCTGACAGGAAGAAGCAAATAAGAAGATAAGAAGATGTTACAAACCTTAACCATTCAGACCTTAACAACACAAACTAGAGAGGGGTATGAACAAAAATACACAAAAACAGGCTTTAATGCTGCATGGAAAGTCTTCATCTTTACTGACTGAACTGACTTTGTTCAGGGACAAATGATCTCTGCTAAAACATGTATTGTCTTTTGCAGGTGTCTGAAGTGACTGGTTAAGTGATGTAACCAAGTTCTTCTTCCTCATGCCAGTACCAGTAAGAAGGAATAGTTGTGCTGCTAGTGTTATTCTACTTACTGTAACTCACGCAACTGGGGAATTCCAGGGGATTTTTCCATCTCACGTTCAGTTGCTGGTATTGGACCTTTGTTAGAGTGCTGGATACTGGCTGAAATATATCTAAGATATTAATATTACATTAAGTTATTATATACAGTGAGCATTAATACAGTACATGATCAAGCAAAGCAGACAAGCAGATATTTTACTGAATGTTTCTACTGGCAACAGGGGAACTTTGATTTCCTCACCTGTCAGTAATGCAGTTAACCTGAACCTGGTCTTGTCTTCTTACCTGACGAGATCAACTGGCCTTTATATAAGTTAATATATGTACATTCCACACACACACACACACACACACACACACACACACACACACACACACACACATTCATTTCATTCACTTAGTTTAGTAAAACATTCCATTGGTTTCATAATATGTTCCCCAAATAATTGAGGGAACACTTTATGCACAAGATCTTCCTGCAGGTTCCAGCTCCAACCCAAATCTAACACCCCCCATTCAGCCAGACAAGAACTTGTGAAGGCGGTAATTAGTTGGATCAGGTGGGGGATTAGGGTTGGAACTAAAGTCTGCATGAAGGCAGCTCTCCAGGTGCAGGGATGGAGAAGTAGGGACTTTTTTGGTCTTGTTTGAGGGTGAAAACCATCTCCGCTGCTGTTCCAAGTTGAACGGCACAGAGATCTGCATTGGTCCAAAACATTCTTCCTGCCCCTGCCTGGTCTGACCAAATCTTTTGGGAGGTCATTTGAATCTCTTTGTTTTATTTTTTGAACAGTGCAGATTGTCTGTAGGTGGTTGTATGATTACGGCAGCCAGTTCTGTGTCAGTTACTTGTTTCCTAAAGCTCATGCAGAAAAATCACCATGTACTGATTGTGTTTTTGTAATTGTGTGTATTGTCATAAAGCTACTGCTTCTTGTGATCTTTAATGTGTCATCTACATTTTCCCCTACAGACCCTTCACAGATCCATAACACTCTGTGTTCTGGGGAATAAGTCAGTTGTCAGTGAAAGTTGTCAGTGTGCACTGATGTTAAAAATAAATATCCGGTTGAACAAGGTTGTCAGATTGTCAATGAGCTGCTTTCATTACAACAAATGTTACAGTGTGTTTAGATGACAACATTAACACCTGTTGTGTTGAGGAGGAACTGATTTCTTTACTCCTGTTCATTTTGCCTTGTAGCAACTCAAATATGGAGTAAGTTCGAACAATTGGTACCAAATACAAAATGTAAAGTTTACATAAAAATTTCAGCTATTTATTTTTTTAAGAATTGATCTCTCAAGTGTTCCTGGTAGGTGACTCCCACAGAGGTATTCAGTTATGGCATTAGCTCTTAGAACCCAAGATCCGCACTTTACATCCAATTTTCCTAACTCAGGAACAGAGTAACTCACAGACATGATGGCTGATGAGTGGATTATCAGCTCGGAAAACAGCTCAAATTCACTTGTTTCCAACTCATTCCAAAGGAGCTTCCAGTGCATGTTTACTGCTCTGTCCATGTGTACATGCTCAACCTGCATGCAGACTCTGACTGATCAGCAAAAGGGGGTGGGGCTAATGTCCTCACTGATCCAGATATAGGGTATATTAAATTATAGAGTAAAATGAGAAGAGAGGCCGGTCACTCTTTTTTTGGACCACTGTCTGTATCTTCAAGAACTTATTATTATAATATCCTTGTCATTTTAATCATTACAAATAACTCATTCTTGCATTTTCAGCTCAGAAACACTTTGGATGATCAATTTACAACAGGATTTATGAAATATACAGTTTTATTTAGTCCTTAATAGCAAAAAACAAACAAACAAACATAAAACAACAACTAGTAACAAAAAAATTGTAGGCGCAAGTAATTATTTTTACGAAAACATGATCAATTTCATACAAATATTTAATTTCTCTTAATATTTACATCTCAAATGAAGACAAATTGAAGTTTACTATGATCTTTAAACTTGTATCTGGCATGTGGGACTGTCTCCTATAAATACTTTTAATATATTCATTAAATATATCAATGTTTTGGCAAATTTGGCAAAAGTAAATCAACCTTAAAAATATTTAATCTTAACTAAGGTTAAGACCAAACAGCCAGACTGCACAAACAAGTGTTCCAACAAAACACGACTGATATAACAGTACTATGCTGAACAAGAACATTTAAAGTACAAAGCTTGGTTCTAGACTTCTAGACCAGCTGGTTCCTTCAAACACTTTAACATCATAAGCACAGATTTGCCAAATCAGGTATGGATGGTTAAAGGAAGCTTTTGGATATCAGTATAAAGATACAGCTGTATCATAACAGACTCCATCCAGTACAACAATGGGTTCGTTTTTATTAGTTAAAGTCATTTGCAAAGCTTCAGTTTAATGAATCACATTTATAAGAGCTGCAAAGGATGCAGTGAAAAATCAGCCCAATAAGGAACCAAAACCCAACCTTTAAGTACAGTCCTGTATTTACACACATTTAGACACAGATCTCTGGGTTAAATCTAGAGTAGACACAGAGGGAGGATAACAGAAGCATTACTGTTGATCTAATTCTACAGATACTGTAATACTCTCAGACATGGACTCCTAAGACCTCTGAAGACGTCCTGTGGTGTCTGACTCAGATCACTTTCTTCATGAGCCTTCTGTGGTGGGGCCTCCATGGATCTCGTCCCTGTCACTGCTCCACTTTAACCTAATAACCAAAGGAGATTAAGAAGCAACAGGAATTTCAGGGTTTATTTACTCCCAGTCCTGAATGGCCAGTATCCCTAATCCAGCACACCATCTAAAACCATCTGAACCTCATAATTACTGAGTTGAGTCGGTTCACTTGGGTCACTTTTTTCTTCATTTTTTATTGTTGTTACTATTATTTTATTGTCATTCTTTTATCTTATTAGATCTTAGTTCAATTATTAGTATTGAATAATTGAACTACAGTATTAGATCTTAGTTTAATTTTAGTTACTTTATGTTTTTAATCCCTTTGACTATAATTACTTGATTAATTGATTGATTGATTGATTGATTGATTGATTGAACCAAGTCAAACTATTTCATATTTCCAAAATGGTTCATGGTAGAAGGGAAAATGTTTCGCTTTATTAATTTGAGACATTCATGTAACAATTTTGGATAATTTCTTTCGGTCCATTCACTTTAAAATAAATGTAAAGGTCACCTGGTCATAAAAGTTATGCGTATCTCAAAATGTGTGTACATATATATACTCACCTTCTTTGTGGTGGCATAGAGGGGCTTTTGGCTGATCTCCAAGGCACTGTCTCCCCACTGGGCTTTCTACAATCAGTTCAACAGTAGCTTACTTATGTATTTCTTCTTAAGTCTAACATAATACTGTTCTATAAGTCCTAATTTTTCCCTGTCTGCTTGTAAATCTCAGGGAATTCTAATATATAATGTTTTCATGTGTCATGTTCATTACACAAAGTGATTTTTTCTTTGTTTGTATGGCTTTTTGCTTTTTGCTTATCAAGCCCATGCAGTCATAATCATGGGGAAGACTCCTTTGATTTGAAGATTGTCCACAAGGCATTAATCAACATCTTCCACAAAGAGGGTCAGCTATAGCAGGCCACTGCTGGCTGTTCTCAGAGTGCTGTATCAAAGTGTATTAAGAGAAAGTTTACTGGAAGTGGAAAATAAGATCAGATAATCCTTTATTTGTCCTGCAGTGGGGAAATTCACATTGTTACAGCAGCAAAGGGATAATAAGGCACTCAGTCCAATAATATCAGTAATAGATAAAGTATAGTATCTACAATATTAACACTATAGATAATAAAGGACTGTACATAAACATATACAAGTAAAATGTCAGAAGCACCCTAAGAAGAAAAAGAACTGGACTGTGGCTCAGAGCTCCAAAGTCCTCTTTACCGATGAAAGTGAATTTTGTGTCCTGGAGTCCAGAATCCAAGGTGTCAATGTGTAATGAATGAAAGCTTACCATTTTTGAATTCAGTTATTAACAAAACCTTTCATAACATAATATAATATAATATAATATAATATAATATAATATAATATAACATAATATAATATAATATAATATAATATAATATAATATAATTCCCTGAGATGCACTTGCACCTTCACGTCTTTTACAATCTAAATTCTACTATAAAAAAGTTTCTACATTTGTCACATATCAGTCCTGTTATTCTCCTGTCTTCCTGTCTTGTCCTTGTTTTGTCTTCTCTCCCATGTGCTTCTGGGTTGTGTTTTTGTTTTGGTCCTGTCTCCTCCTTTGCTCCGCCCATTCCCAGCTGTGTCTCCTTTGTAACCCTGCCCAGTCATCACTGTGTCCCAGGTGTGTGTACTTCTGTCCCTGTACTTAAGACCCTTTGTTTCAGTCAGCCTTGGTCAGTCTCTATGTCAGTACAGATCTGTTTGTAAGTCTGTGTCCGTGAAGTTCCATTGTTTGTCTAGTGTTGGTGTATCTTTTGTTAGACTACCAACACTGCACTCAATGGGTTTAGTTTAATAAATCCTAAAACCCAACACATACAATTAATTCTTATGTTTATTTTTCTACAACTATTCTCAACATTCATTCTTCTGGTCCACCTACGTCTACTTTCACAATCTATATTTATTATATTCTTCATTCATCCTGCATTCACTTTTTTAAAAAACTCAACACATACCTCGTCTTTCTTTTCTGAGTCTGGAGGTGCACTTATGTCTCTAATTCCACCAGAATCCTGAATGATGGTGTGTAGAAAAAACATGGTCTTACAAATCATAAATTGATTTCATTGATAAAAAATGGATAAACCTACTCCGAATGCAGTAAATACAGTGTGTGAACGTATTCAAGCACTCGTTTGAATTAATTCAACTACATTAAGATACATACTTTGCTGAGACAGGTGTTACTTTGCATGTGCACACACACACACACACACAGTGATGCTCCCTCCACTCTTTGGTATCCAGAACTTATCGTTCAGTATCAGTAGCTGACCTTATGAAAGCTCATGAGCCTGAGTGCAGTCTGACCCTCACAGCAATATTCCAACATCCAGGGTAATGCATTGCCAGATGTGGATGTTTCTGCTGTTAATTAATAACCCTCTACTAAAGGTTGGACCTGCAGTGTCCTGTTGAAGTGTGTCTGAAATATAAGCACAAAACGAATAGTTTTCAGTGCACCAATGGAGACGTTACCTCAGGATCGAGCAGCCTGTGTGGACGATAACTCAGAGCATCAAATAACGCACAGAACCACCGTTCTACCTCCCAGCTGAAGAGAAAGATTGGAAATACAGGTCTCAACTACAGTGTTTCTACAGGCTTCTGAAGTATAATCAATCATCTTCAACTTAAACATTCATCCTCAGTTAATACACGTTGTAGTTAGACTTGGTTTAGTCCATCTAAACAGTCAATTTAAATCTGACCTACACACGTAAAATTGAGGGGTCTTTGAACCATGAACACTCAGTCTATTAGAACCATGAACACCTTGCATTAGGCATGATGTTCTTCACATCATGAAAAGGGTCTTTAAGCTGTTTTAAAAAGGGTTCTATATGGCACCACATGGATTCTATGATTGTTACACTGTCAACCCTGTAATAATAAAAGGTTCATTCATTCAATTTGGTTCTATAAGGAATTTTTCTCTATATAGAACCATCTACAGTACACTGTCCATCAATTTGAAAGACCCTTTCACAATGCAAATGAACAACCCTCATTTTAAGTGTATATGTATAACCTTTTTATTTCTATTCATTTAAGTGTATTTTTTTTTCCTTTTTTTACAATTTTCCCCAATTTTGGAAGTGCCAATTACCCAATTAACGCTCTCTCCCTATCAGTACGCTGCTTCTTCCCCTAGGAGGGTGAAGACAAGAACACGCTTCCTCTGATACATGTGTAATCAGCCATCGCCTCTTTTCAAACTGCTGCCACTGCATCACTGCTGGGCAGCCAACGTGCTTGGAGGAAAGCGTTGGGTCCACAGGTCCGATATGGCTGGTGTGCCCACTAGCATCACACTGTGTGTGATTTTGTTCTCTCAGACTCCGGCTGATGATGTCAAGCAGCATGACCCAGTATTTAATCCTATTTAATGCCACTAAGAGGTCAACTAGCACTGGTTTACTTTCTAATTGACCAAGGAGCTGGTAATAGACTTTGGGAGGTCCAGATTGATTTAGAGAGTTGAGGTGGAGGCTGTGGACAGTGCGTTATCCTCCTTTTTAACTCATGAAGTCCCTAAGTGACATATGCTGAACATCTTGGATGCATCATAGGGGTCTGATTCAACCAATTCAGCTATTCAAACCATTTATTTAAATGTCATGTTAAATCGAGATTTTAAATTCAGAATATGTCCTCGTGTGACCTGATTATCACATTTTTTTTGCGATGAATTGAACTGATTTGGTTATTTTGTTCAATATTACACTGGACTGGGCTGCCACACATTAATGCTGATAGAAAAGCTGGAAATAATAAGCTTGGAAGTCTCACCTGGTCTCTCCAATGAAAAAGTAGTCTCGGTCAGGCACCTTCATGAAAAGAACAGAGGCTGCAGAGCATCTGAAGTTTTCGTGGACCCATTCCAACAGGGTGTGTTTCTCAGGACGCAGCAACAACTGGGATACTCTAAAAGACAGCATTCGTCAGAAAAACAACGTCTGTCAATTCTGTCAGTTTTCTATTGGCCAATGTGTGGAGAGAAGCTGGACATACTGAGACAGGTCTATAGCTCCCAATGGTTGACTTTT
Source organism: Acestrorhynchus altus (assembly GCA_034509495.1). Classification (NCBI taxonomy): domain Eukaryota; kingdom Metazoa; phylum Chordata; class Actinopteri; order Characiformes; family Acestrorhynchidae; genus Acestrorhynchus; species Acestrorhynchus altus. The sequence goes on along the minus strand of CM067510.1, from coordinate 3,910,851 downwards.
GGTCTTTTCCTCACTTTTAAAATACTCAAGCTGGGGTGAAGATCGAAGGTTCTTCAGAATAAAAAACCTTCTCTTCCATGACTTCTGTAAATCGAGCAGGTAATGGAGACGTGAGAATACAGTAAAGCTGGTTGGGTGAAATTGTGTGATTTGTAAAGGGTTCTAGATGGACATTTACCTGCGACTTGAACAGATTTGCTGGGGGAGACTTGTAGAGATAACCAGAACACAGCTCGGCCTCTTCTGTTCCATGTGTGGAAAACAGACAGTGCTCAGTGTGTAGATACTTATAGAGACTTCAAATCACTCTTTAGCTCATATCACTTGACAAACTTACGTGATGCCATTTCGGTAAGTCGTGAACAATGGAGCTCTGCGTATTGTGTCTGAAAACAACATCAGTGGCAGGGTTAGAGGCATTCCATAATTGTCAGTTTCCAGATGAACAGGTGCCTGATTATAGTCAGGCAATGGAACAGAGCACTGGTACAGGAATGTTTTAATAGAATATTATAGATAGAAAGTAAAGGAAAGAAGAATAATACTGACAATGTCTTCAACCATTTCATTATACCAAATAAGGGCAAAGGAAGACACCAATAAAGGTGCCATAGATAAATAGATTCGTTTATTACTTGGCGTAATTATCTGACGTATAATTATACACTTTGACAAAAAAAAAAAATAATAATGCAACAAGAAGCAGTTGTTGGAATCAAATGAAACTTTAAATGTGTGAATTAAATTGATGTATGAATATAAGAGCAAAAACAAAAACTGAAAGGAGGCTCTAGTGCTCTGTTGGGCCGCCACTAGACCGGATCCAAGGTGAGATACACTTGGGCATGGAGGCTCAGGTTCTGTATGACATCATATTGCCCACAGATGTTGGGCCTCAAAAGTCGCCAAAGCTGGCACCTTAATTGGTCCCATGAATACTTAATTGGTGATAAATCTGGTGACCAGTGTTGCAATCTGGCAGAAACATTCTGTGCTGTGTGTTGGTGAGCATTAGCCTGCTGAAAAATGCCATTTGGAAGACCTGACATAAAATATTGCTAAGCTAATTGGGGTGACGTCACTTCCAAAGACTCTTCACTGGGAAAATGTCTTCAAGAATCTTGTAGAGGTGTGTCGAGCGGTCAGTGACCTTTCGACAAGAGATACACTACCTAAAAGTGGCCTCTGAGAGCCTTTTTATTGGGCAGCCAGGGAAGCACTTTTATCCCCTGTGGTCTAATCAGACCACAAATCAGGTCAATCACAATGCAGCTTTACAGCAATAAAAAAAAGACAATCACCCCACAAAACAAAAGATAAAGACATGAACTCCCAGTGAGGAAAAGCTCCCTCAGCGCTGGAAGAAGAAACCTTGGGAGGAACCAGGCTCATAAGGGAGGACCCCTCCTCCTCTGGTCAAACTATTAATACATACTCATCATTTGTTTTTCTGCCTAAGAAACATGCTGAGTTTGCAGTTTTGCAGCAGACATTAGATATTTATGGTCAATAAGTGTGTAAATAGTACGGGTGTGACTTTGGTTGAGGCAAAATGTGCAGACATAATTTGAAAGAAAAAAAAAACACTGATATTCTGCCTCTCTTTGAAACAGGGATTTTCCTTTTATGGAGGGATTGGGAATGAATGACTTTTCATTGTCTGGTGTACATCACCATTTCACATGAACACAATATAACATAGCATAACATTTATTAAACTATGAAATTATACTTACTTACATAGTGTTGCTGTCCTCTCGGTGTCCTCTCAGTGTCCTCTCAGTGTCCTCTCAGTATCAGTTCTTTAGTTGAAGGGATTCCTGAGGCTGGCTCAGTTTTCCTTTAGGTAACAGAGTCTGGTGGTGATGTGTGTACTTGTCTCAGAAAACTCTTAAGGGGGCATCATGTTGACAGCTCTTGTCACTAAAGGGGCATCATGTTGACAGTTTGTCACTTCCATGTTGCGAATTCTCACTGTTCAACAATGCCAACATAAAACGTTTCCATTCTGAGGCTTAAACACTCTCATTACACCTGTTCATAGCTGCAATGGACGGCAAAGGATCATCCCTTTGTCTTATTGTTTTACACGACCACTGATCATTACTGATATAGTGCCAAAAGGGGTGAAGATGCACAAAAACAACCTCTTCTGCTCACAATTACCACGAAAAAAAGATATGAAAAGGTTCTACTGTACCTGCTATGGATGTGTTTCCTCGAATCTGCAAATAGGGAAGAAGTACACAGGGAGTAGTAGAGTAATGGCAAAACCTCAGCTCTTGCGTCAGAGGGCGTAAACCATGTTAATGGATATGCCCTTAGATGGCTTAGTTTATGAAAAGCCTACCACCTGGTTGTGCAACATTATTGAAGAGAGCAGATTTCAAATGAAGACAAAGCCGGAAGGCACTTCAAACAGAGGTGTGTTTCAGGCAGAAGAGAAGTAGTGGAGGAAACACCAAGTAAATAACACTAAAAGAATATTGCAATACCAACTGTGGTCCATCATCAGCCATGACATTTTTGGTGGCATACATTTACATCTTTAGATTTACACTAAAGCCACCTGATGGTGGAGATGTAGTAAACATACAACATCATAACTTTGTCTAAAAGATCTTTTCATATTTGCACATCCTCCCAGAATGCTGTCAGATAGCTGGACAGAGGATTTTCACAGTATCTCTATTCCTGTATTCTTGCTTCCACATCTGGGCCACATCTGACTTTTGAGTGCTTAGTCATTAGATCATGAATCAACGGTTGTGTCCAAATTGTGTAGTACACACTGACTATAAGGTATAGACTACAGTGATGCTTAAACGTTGTGCAATAAAACAAGGATCAGCAGATCATTTGAAGGTGAAATTAGAGTCAGATGTTTTCAATCAATGGAAGACAATCTGGTAGTGAGTGGTTAATCTGTGTTATTTAAAAAACTATCATCTATCAACGTTTGATCTTCACAACATGTTTGTGGAAGTGTATCACAGCACCTACAAAGGAGATTTCTGAGGAGCTGAGAAGAAGGGTTCTTGATGCTCATCAGGACCTTTATTACTCTCCTCAGGAATGCTCCACGAACAAAGATCAAGAGCAAGATGTGTCTGAGAAGTCACAAAGGGACCTAAACAGCTGCAGGCCTTTCTCACATTGACTAATGTAACTCATTTTGTGCACTAAAGCTGTCTACACAGATTCGAAGCTGTGGAATGTTGCCCGTTTCCCTGCTGGCTAGTTTCCCAGCCTGAGAAACCAACGCCATCTGAAACTGTATTGCACACCTTTCATGCACCCACATACAGTATGTCTGTCCTATTATAATGATCCTAATGCACAAACCTCAAGCTTGAAGACAATCCTTACAAACTTCTTTTGATCGTGAAGACAAATTTGTTCATATGGACTGAAGTTCGTAACTGTATATATCTCTAAAGACCAAGTGCACGTTCCTAAAGCTTCGCCTTCGGGTTATTTTAATTGATGATAGTCTGAACAAATGATATTTGTTCTGTCTCAGAGGCAGAACTGCCTCTAGAAGCGTTTTTGAGTCGTGATTTTGCACACAAACATAAAGCCTATGCATTTTTAAGTGAAAACATATTAATATGGATGTTTTATCTTTTACCATTGAAATGAACTTGGCTTAACTCAGCTAGATAACAGCCCTCCTCCACCAGAAGTGAAGAACTGTGTCACGTGGTCTCAAAAAGAGCTCAAGCAAATATAATTGAAAGATTTAAAAAAACACTAATATAACATTTACATTTGCTGCATTTAGCAGACGCCCTTCTCAAGAGTGACTTACAAAAGTGCTTTGTTGTTTACTTAGAACATCCTTAGCTAGTAGACGAGGCTGGAATCTAGAGATTCCACATGTTTAGACCGTGTTGACACAAAAGCCTTGATGGAGTTAAATACTCCTGAAACAGATGAGTCTTCAGTCTGCGTTTGAAGACAGTGAGGGACTCAGCTGTTAGGACTCTCAGGAGAAGTTTGTTCCACCACTTTGGTGCCACAACAGAAAAGAGTCTGGATGCATGTTTTCCTTGCATTCTGAGGGACGGTGGGTCAAGACGAGCTGTACTTGAAGCTCGAAGGGCTCTTGGTGCAGCTCGAGTTTTGACCATTGCCATCATGTATGGAGGGGCTGGTCTGTTTTTGGCTTTGTAGGTCAGCATCAAGGTTTTGGATCTGATGTTCAGCTACAGGGAGCCAATGAAGGGAACGCAGCAGAGGAGTTACGTGTAAGCTTCAAAACCGTCCCACAGCTCATTTTAAAATAAGAGATTTATCACCATACTTTTGCTTTAGTGAAGCAGTGCCATCAGTTCCAACCATCTTATAAATGTGTAGCGTCAATCAAAACACCACAAACCTGTTGGCATACATCAGATGAGACCCTGCCAGTCGTGGTCAGAATGCTGGTCAGGCCGGCCTTCAACCCTCTGTTCCCTTGTGGGGCAGTGGAGAGACAGGCAGCAGCTGTAGGTGATTTGGCGTTTTCCTCTGTACTTCTGTTCATGCACACACACACACACACACACACACACACACACACACACACAATTCCTACCATTTCTGTAAGCCATTCAGAAGATCTCTTAGGGTCAAGGCCACAGCCTATTCTGAGGGGGTCTCTCTCTCTCTCTCTCTCTCTCTCTCTCTCTCTCTCTCTCTCTTTATATATATATATATATATATATATATATATATATATATATATATATATATATATATATATATGGCTGTTATTCCTATATGGTTCACCTAATATAGATCAAACGTTCTCTACTTTAATGACATAAAGCACAACACAAACCATCACTGCATTGGCAATGATTTCTGAGTCCTAATTTAAACTGGCAAGCTTTTGTTCGAGCATGTTCCTGCGCAAACCCCTTCTGCTTGAGTAGCAGATATAAATAGGGTTTGGTTTGGCTGTGGCCTTGTGTTTGGACACAGTACAATCAGACCGCAGCCCAGAACAGTCTCTTTTCTCTGAGAAGTCATGTCTTTAGATTTACAGACCTCCATAGCCGAAGTTGAATACTTCCCAGGGCACAGAGGAGTTGGCTTTGCTGTGATGGACACAACACATCGCAACCCCCAGCCTTGGCATCCCAGCAATGGAATATAAAGGCTGGAGGCCATCTGTGATGAGGAATCCTTTGACAGTTGAGTGCAGGAGCAGGAGCAGAGGGATTTGTTTGGTGGAACCTTGCTAGATGACAAGACCCTGCAAACATGAAGACTCAAGCTCAGGTAAAGCATGCAATTTACTGTGTTTTAGGTCAAAAGGATTGTGGGATTTGGGATAAAATACTTGATCTATCTTAATATGTATCATTTATTGTAGGACTCAAGTGTAAACCAGAAGGAGCACCTGAAAAAGCAGAGGGACCTTCTCGCCTACCGAATGAAAAAACTGTCAGCAAAGCAAATAGGGTTCAGTGTAAGTCATGCTATTATTACTTGTGACCTTTGCATTGCATTGTTTGCAGTTGTACGATTTACGTGGCTTTTAACAAACGCTGCCTCTCAGAAAAAGACAGAAGAGCTCAAGACAAAGATAACAAAGAAATATGACGACATGAAACGAGTTCTGGATGAGGACCTGCGGATTACACTCTGCCAGTTAGACATGGAGCAGGAGGCCATGGAGAGAGCCTTTGAGGAGAACATAGAGAGGTGCTACCACCTGACCCAAGATCTGGACCAGCAACTGGCTGAGATCACCAGACAGCTGGAAGAAGACAAACAGAGCAGTAATGACAGGGTAGGGCCTGTGGTCATTCCTCTGATTATCTTAAACTCAGTCGTTCCTTCTCATTTGTGAATTCTTTCCTTTTTTCCATGCAGATCTCTGAGATGGAGGGAAGGTACGACATGTTGGGTTTGCTGTCTTCATTGTGAGAAAAAAAAAACAAGTTTGCTGTCAGAATTAAATCAAGTAATATATGAGAAACTGACCATAAACAATAACAAAGCCAACAGGTTTCATATAGTAAGTTGCAAGGATTTTTTTTGTCCCCCAGAAAGAAATGAGTGAACCAACTGGAATGACTAGTTAAACCATATTTTCAGTGCACAGCCAGAGCTGAAGTTCTTTCCTCTTCCTCTTCTCTGTGTCTGATAGGGTGATGGAGACTCTGAAGATTACAGATCCAGACCAGATGCAGATGGATGAGTTTAAAAACGAGCAGCTGCTCGGTTTAACCATCAACTTACTGCTGTTCATCCGCTCACAGGTCCCAGTTACCAAGAAACTCTTCCAGAGCTGTGAGCCTCCTGTCTCCAATCATTCATGAACAAGCCAACATATCCTGATCATCCATGACATTATGTCCACCTTGTTTCTACATTGACTGTCCACTTTATCAGGTCTACTGACCAAACAGGAGCACTTTTCACCATGCTCTTCAATAGTCATGTCCCCAAAGACCACCACAGAGCACATATTACTTGGGTGGTGGGTCATTTTGAAAGTGAGACAGACGTGGTGGTGTGTTAGTGTGTGTTGGGCTGGTGCGAGTAGAGTGTTTAAACCCCTCAGTGTCACTGCTGGATTGAGAACAGTCCACCAACCAGAAATATCCAGACAACAGTGTCCCATGGGCAGAGTCCTGTGAGCACTGAAGAAGGACTTGAGGATGACCAACACAAACTGTGCAGAGGAACGTCTGTGTCTGACTTTACATCTACAAGGAGGAGTGACAGGTAGGAGTGGACATTGAGTGCACACAGCGTTTTAACACACACTAACACATCACCACCATTTCAGTGTAGGTAGTGCTGAGAACGACTCACCACCCACATATCTGCTCTGTGGTGGTCCTTTGGGGTCAACGTACGCAGAGACACAGATGGACTACAGTCTGTGATTATAGAACTACAAAGTGCTGCTGTATGGTCAAGGAGCTGATAAAATGGTCATAATGTTATGGTTGATCAGTGCATATTGTCCTAAATAACAGTGCCAAATTAAGTAATTTGGAAAAGAGCCTATTTTGGTTCTAATAAAACCTTTTTTGTAGTTTAAAGAACCTTTCATTTTCTTAGAACCATTCAAAAATGTTTATTTTTAAGAGCGTAAGAAAGTGACGTCTTTATGATTTGTTTGCTTTGATACACCATATGTCCAAATGTTTGGGGACATCCCTTCTAATGAACGCATTCAGCTACTTTAAGTTGCACCCATTGCTGACACATGTGCAAATGCACACATAGTTTGTCTATTCCTTGTAGAGAAGTACTGGCAATAGAATAGGACTCTTTGGAGCAGATTAACAATAGCCTAGTGGACACACCAAGTAAAATGCAAGGCTGTGGAACAGTGGAACTGTGTACTGGGTACGTTTGGGATGAATTGGGGATAAAGTGGGATGGTGAACTTCCTGACCTGACTATTGCTCTTATTGCTGTATGCAATCAAATGCTCACAGCAATGTTCAAAAATCTAGTAGGAAGCATTTTCTGGTTACTCCAACAAAAGCAGCATAAGCTCTTTTTTTATGAATGAGCAGCTGTCTGAATACTTTCGCCCATATATTGTATCTCTCATTCTCTCACTCAGATGCCCAGCAGGTGGTCCTGAATCCTGACTCTGCCCACCCAAAGCTCATAATTTCCCCAGCTGGAGATTCAGCCACATACACAGAGACCTGGCAAGAAGTTCCTGAGAACCCATCCCGCTTTGACACCACCCTGAACGTCATAAGCCAAGAGGGCTTCAAAGAAGGACGCAGCTACTGGGAGGTGCAGGTCAGCGATAAAACATACTGGGAGTTGGGCCTCACCTACCCCAGCATCCCCCGCAAGGGTCGAGAGGAGGATTGCTGGTTGGGCCGTGGGCCAGAGTCCTGGTGTGTGGAATTCTTCAATGGTGACTACACAGCCTGGCACAATGGGGCACCCAATGAGCTCACCCACTTAACTGGCAGGACCTTCCAGCGCATCGGGGTTTTCTCCAGCTCTTATGGGGGTCTTGTTTGTTTCCTGGGGGCAGAAACCATGACCCCGCTCTATAGTTATTGTGCAGGCACCTTCACAGATGCTCTTTACCAGGCAGTCTGTCCTGGACATGACAACCAGGGCACTAACTGGAAACCACTGCTTATCTGTGATGCCTCTCGGTCTGCTCCTATTCTGTGATTCTTGTCTGGAAAAGCAGACGATGGTGTTACTGCAGGAATTTCAGTACAGATTGAAAACACTGGAAGCTCCTTTGCACAGCACGGCTCTTCGGAATTACATGTGTGAACGATGTTGATAAAAGAATGACAGAACAGACGAAGGTTGTATTTATGTTTTAATACAACAAAATAAGGTTTACAAAGGCATTCTTTCCATGTGAAGTCATTGAAACAAAACATAGCCCCGAATTCCAAAAGAGGCAAAAGGTATGGCAGTAATCAAAAATACTTTCACATTACTTTTTCATGAGAGCATTCATACCTCTCAAAATACCATCATTTCAATGTTCCAAATTATTTCATATATTCCTGAGGACAATTTTATTGAACACTGTAAAGCATTTAAAATGATTTACTTAAAAAAATTCCCTTAAATTCCATTCCAATACAAATGGAGTAAATACTCCCTTCGGTACAGTTTGGGCACTACATTGCTAAGAGGAATTTTCTCTTTCTCTCTATTTTATATGTATATTGATATATTGGCTGCGATTCCAAACTCTTGCATCTTCAAAAGCGCTGAATTGAAGTCGGTCTAACAAGATTTTATTCAAAGTAATTGAATTCGGAGTCATTTTGGAGCATTCGAAGGGACCGATACATTACATTTGATGCAAAGTAAGGAACAACTGCCAGATTTGTGTTGAGAAGCAAAGAAAGAGAAAGAGTTTGTGGACATGTTGATCCATTTCACTAGGAGAAGGGTGATCACCATTACATCCCATCAGAATCTGATTAAATCACTGACAGTATCGTCTGCTTCATACTGTCTGCAGTGTGCTGCAGACTGACTGTGATCCAGAAGAAAAGTGAACGTATGACTGATCCAGATGAAAATACATGTACAACTGAAACGAGGAATGAGAGAAACAAGGTGGAGCAAAGCACTAATGCAGCAGGTCCGAAAAACGTCAGATGACCTCAGCCCTGCTGCAACACTACTACAGCCTTGGTCCAGCTGGTTGGGACAGTTGAGTGGTGTAATGAATAAACTCGTCACCAGTAATACAGTAGCTGCCTCTGTAGATTATTAATTAGATTCCAGACAGACCAGTAAGTGAATATTGTGTGAAAAACAAAGTGAATGGGAACTCAGTCAGTAGTGTGCTTTTTAAAGGGCGCCTTGAATACACCAATTTGATGTTTATATTTTGTTTTTTTTTACGATACAAAAAATGGTGTTTTACTCACAAGAGGCAAGATAGACTGACAGTAGACTGACAGTATTTTAAAAACCACAGTTCCAACTTATTTCAATACAATAATCGCATATATGTCACTTCAAATCTGTTCATGCCCTTTCACTGTCGAGCCAGTTTGAACTCTGGACTGGTAAGACCACCTCAACCGAACTAAAAATCCAACACGTAGCCACTTGTGCTTTAGGTTAATAACTTTGGTGCAAATTAGATGGCACTGTTTCCTAAATGATGGCAAATGAAAACCAGCATCCTTCACATTTCTATTCAGCCCCCTATAAAGTAAAATGTAAAGGAAGCTAATATTGTTGGCCAAAATCAAGGACCCACCAACTACAGAATACAACTGAATCCAAGCCAGAACGAGACACTGATAAAAACTCATAGACTGCTCTGGTCAAAATCGGAAGAACAAGCAATAAACACTAATGGTGTTTTACTGCCGACTTCATGAATGATGAAGGAGGTATTTACCATGCAAACAACCATATACAGACACTATATATTTCAATGCTACAGAGGGCAGGGTCATACATTCTGGTGATCTGTGACAGGTATAGATGATATTGCTGAACCTTAACCACTTCAGAAGTGAGGTCCAGTTTCTCCAAAACAGCAAGGATTAATGCTTCCCGATTAACCAAATAAAACTCGTCCAGATCTACTCATTGTCCACTTCAGACACTGGATTCACTTCGTATTTAGTCTCTTATCGCCGTGGTAGTATTTTGTCCTCTATATTACATCATAACAAGTGTCCTTGGACTCGTTTTCCCACATCTGCTGTATGTCTGGTTCTAAATCATGGAGGGCAAAAGCTGAAAATTCTAAAAGAATATCTACATGCTCCGATTCCTCACCTACAATGGCAGCAAACCTTCCAAGTTGGTAAAATAACATGGATATTTCACACTGCCAGCAGACAAAGACCAGTGACATCAGTGTTCCCTGGAATAACTAAAAGAGGCAAAGTATCACCACCAACACTTGAACGTTGAGTGCCACTAAAGAAGCACTCTTCTGGAGAATCTAATAAGTGCCCAGCGTAACGTAGGAAATAAATTGCTTTCACACACAAACACCGCTTCCAGCTGGGTCTGGATCATCCCTGAATATTGAGACCACTCGGTCACATCTGTCTGTCAGTCAGTCAGTCAGTCCGAGGTGTCTGTACTGCCTGTCCGGTAAAATTTTGTGCTGTCAAAATAAAAAAGCCAAAATAAAAGAGGTCTCTAAAAAAGGTCATTAAAAAGGCAGAAGGTGTTTTTTTTTTCTGATCAGTTCTGGTAAATTAAACTTGTCTACTGTGTAAAAAGTCTGAGTGTGCAAAAGATGAAGAGATAGTCTGAGGTGGTTGTAAAGTCATCAATTAAAGTAGAGCTCTTTCGTCAGCATAGAGACCACACAGGGGATCTGCTTCTTCTCACTAAAGCGTGGATCTTCAGACCAGGACTCAAAGCTAGTTGCCACCATGTAGTTAACCCGTGTGAGGATCTGCATGATTTCCAGCTGCTTGCCAAACTCATTGAGGACATTACAGAGGGCCTGAACGAACCAAGATCCTCGGCCTGGATTCCTCCAGGAGTAGTAACCTGAAAAACACAGCACACAGCACATACAGTATGTCCATGATCAAAAGAGCAGGTTATTAATATTCAGCTGCTCAAGAATTGGAGACATGGGCATCATCAATGGTATAAACCCTTGCAGATGGTGCCTTCTATATTATAATATATCACTACCGTTGTATGCAAAAGTTTGGGAACCCCTGGCCAAGTTGCATATTACAATAAACACAAAAAAGAAAGTATTTATTATTATTAATAATAATAATAATAATAATAATAATAATAAAAATAAAAATAATAATAAAAATAACGAAATTAATTAAATAATTAATTTGTGAGTGTGCCAAATTTTGGAAGCCCAAATTACAATACACTTTTAAAATATCTTTTAGAGGACACCCTCTGTCCTCATTTGGCTGAAATAATGTAAATGAGATTCTAGGAAGTAGAGATCTCCACGACATTTCCACCCCCATGCTTCACAGCTGGTATGTTCTTGTGCTCAAATGCTGTGCTTGACTCGTGCCAAAATAACTGTTACTGTCCCTGAATAATTCAACTTTAGATTCGTCTTTTCAAAGCACATTGTTCCAGAAGTCTGTGTTCTCTGGAAAACTTCAGTCTTGCCCCAATGTTGCACACCTTTCATGATATGTGATACCTCTCTTTTAAACGGCACATGCATGCAGTTTAACATCAACCGTGGCAAGATCTATGACATTTTAAGATTGCTGGACATCTCTTTGTGCATCTTGCGGTCTCGGACGGAGACCTTAGAGGACACTTTGGATCCTGCCATTCTGAGTTCACTCACTTAAATAAGACAGCTTCCTCCAAAGTCCTGTCTAATGATGGTTTAATCACGGCACACCTGATTCTACTTTTAGGCATTTAAAGCAGTAATAAATGTGGGGGTGTCCAAACTTTCTTCCTCACAAAACTCCATTTCTAATGTTTAATGAATTATTCTAAGACACTCCTTAATTTTATCTGTTAGGTTAGATCACATATCCATATATTTAAATATAGGGTATATTTTTAAAAATGTCCTGAATTTTATTTGCTTCATTTTCATATGCTACAATGCATATATTTCCATTTATATCTATACATTAACATTTGCCTGACATTAGTTCTTTAAATAGTTTGTTGCAAGGTTGTGTTCACTTAACAAAAATGTGCAAAAATGTATTCTGATCAGGTGTGTCCAAACGTGTGCATACAAATGTATAAAAGACGCTGCCTTTACACTTTGGACGCGCTGTGTTCTTTCCATAGGAAGTGCGTTTGCACATTCAGAATGCAATTAAAAAAGGCTCATTTCATTTCAACGGTTCACAGCAATAAAAGGTGATCAAAGTGTGACGGACACCCTTATTACTACTGTTTGTTGAAAATATTAGTTTGTGTCACAAACAAAATCAGAATGCATCATTTTTTATTTTCATTAGCTCGTGTTTTTTACAAGTCAGCATTTACAGATCAGGTTTGCTTTTTTCAGTTCAGTTCTCACACATTTAAATGTACTCATTTATTAAAAGATGCAACCAAAATGAACCAGTTCAGTTCAATCAGTGCAGAATCCTCCATTTAGCCACTGTACCATAAACCACCACATTACACAGAAGTAAAAAAAAGTATTTACTTGCTTGTATGTGTATACAGTGTGTATACAGTGTGTATACAGTCTTTTCTTACTCAAGTATATTTGTGGAAATAGACACCTGCTTTTAATTCATATATTCTACCCATATTTTCAGTGTACATTCCTATGAATTTCTCCACCATGATTAGCAGAGAAATCTATACTGAAAGGCAGAAATAGCCACAATTGACAACACATTAAGTACATTATTCTCCACATGTCCGACGTAGAAAAACATACCTGGAACAGTGGAGTATGCGAACAAGAAATCTGCCTCCACTGGGATCTTGTGTCTAGGATTTGCATCTGTCTCTATAGTGTCATTGGGAGGTCCGGAATCAGTCTGTATGCCATCATCAAACTCTGAACCTCGACAAGCCTGTGTGAATAACACATTAATATCCTCCACAAATGGAAAAGAATGAGTTTGCTAGGTAAGTGAATATGCGGCACAAACATTAATCCTTTACAAGTGGACAAGAATGAATGAGCTTTTACGTGGAATAAGGTGTGAAGACACCTGTTTGGAATTAGTAATGTGTCCTGCATATCTTTGCTGTCTGATGAAAAACATCTCAGTTTTTGTAGGGTTTTGTTTATCTTTATTGTTTGAACCTTGTAGCTGCTCATTACACTGTGTAAATAATTCTGTATAAACAGACCAATAGAAATGCTGTAAAATCACTTTTAATTATTCCTACTTTACATTAAAGTACAATCAAAATGTAGAAAATGTTTGTCTTCTACTTTAAAGTTGCCATTTTGGGTAAACATGCTTTTTATTAGACAGCGACTGATATATAAAATCGGTGTACACCATGTGATACTGGTCTTCCTACCTCCTCCTTTCTGTTTTTATTTTTTACTTACCTGGATGAAGAAGAGCTTGGGCTTGCCCACAAGGCTCTTGCACATGTCTCCTCTGAAGAGTGAGGTCATACTCTTGATGGGCATGGCCCCGTCTGTTCCATAAATCATGCCCTCCTCTCCATGGCTGAGCAGAATGCAGGCAAAGCAGGAGCTGTCGCTGTGATCTTCCTGTGAGACTGGTGTAAACACATACATCCAGAGCATATGGATGAAGAACAAAACAATTTTTTGCTTACACGTGTGTATACGAGTTTCTATACAGGCCCTGTCCAGAACGCAAATGAACTCAGTCCCTTCCGTGTCTTAACTACACACTATTTCTATTTGGTTCACTCACCCTGTTTCAACAACCGCTCCATCCTTGCACAGGTCTGGTCATTGTAGATGACGACATCAAAACCCAGGTTCTTAAAGCACTTGTACAGCTCTCCTGCATCCCGATCGGTGCCATTGCGTACATTCATCCCTTATAAACACACAAAGGAAACGCTTTAGTTATCATCACTCGTTCCTTACATACATAAAAATGTAAGTTCCTAAACAGTTCTTGGCCTAGGAAACAAAAACATTACTGTAAAGATTATGTAGAGGCTCTTTAAATGTTTGGCATCTCCTATTGCATCACTTCAAAGATACCGTATGGACACCTTTATTTTTTAAAAGTGGAGTTGATGTTGCCACATGAATCCAACCGGAACAACAAATCTTTAAGGTAAACAGGAATTTGTATTTTTACAGTATAAAGCAGGCAGAGGTTCAAATAAGACCTACCTGTCTTTTCATCAAAGTTCTTGTTGTTAATGATGATGCACTTGCCCACTCGCCGTTGGCTCATCTTATACTGGAATGCTGGTGAAACGATCCTGTAATGGTCCTTCTCCCGCAACTTGCCATCCTTATTCTTCTTACTGACAATCAGAAAACAACGGAATTTCGAATCACTAGATAAAATGTCCAGTAATCAGTTAAAATTAAAACGTCAAATTATCACCTTGGCAGCAAGGCATTAGATGTTTTCAAAAGTCAATAAAGGCAAAACTTCCTTCCTGACAGAATTTCTTGGCAGTGAAACATCAAAGCAGTTAAAGTCATTGAAAAACCAAGTCTAATTACTAGGTCTCAATGATGAAATGGGAATCTAGCCAAAGTCAACAGCCCTAAGCCTAAAATATTCTGGAACAGTTCCGAAAGGCCACATATAGACAAAATACAGAATGCACACCTAACATGTACATAACTAAAGAAGAAACAGCAACAATGACTGGGTCTACAGGACTAAAAAAAAGATTAACACACAAAGAAAAAATGAACATACGAAAGCAATGTCATGGTTGCTTATCAGGCTGAATCCAGTGATCTTTCCCCCACAATAAAGCTTTAAGTCTAACTAATAAAACATTTTCATAGTATAATAACCTTAAATACAATCCCAAAAAGAGTATTTTTCACATGCCTGGGGGAAAATTCTCACAGGCTTCTCATATCTCCATTGCCATATTTCCAAAAGATCCATCCAGATTGGTAGGCCAGAGCGGCCATTGGATACACAATATGTGGAAGTCTTCCAGAAGAACCTAGTCAACACGTTACCCAACGTACACAATGGCTCCTAATCTCTCTCTCTCTCTTAACACATTCACCACACACACACACACACACGCACGTGTGGGCCCCATACAGTGGGACGAATCACCGCTCCATAGAAATCCCATGTGATCTGCAGCAGCAGGTTGCCAAAATCACCCATCCCCTCCTAAAACCTGACCAGCTCATCCACGGCTGGGATAAGGGTTATCCTACCTGGGTTCTTCATTTAGCGCTACGCCACTCTGCATTGAAACGTGTTGCTCCTCTCTTTAGCTCTGCTTGTTTTGTCCAAACTTCACCTCTTTGGGTAGATTTTTTTCCTTGGCGTGTGGTGAGGTGTACACTAGGATCCTGACATGCTCTATACTCTACAAAGAGTGGAGTGATGGCTGTGCTGGCCAGGGGCAGTGCACCCTACCTGAGTCAGCAGCCACGCCACCCCCCAGACCTTTCTAAAGGCCTATTCAACTGCGCTGCTGAGGTCATTCAGGACACCACTGACCCTCTGCTGACTGCCACACAATCCGGCTCGGACCTACAGGCTAGCTCATCTGTGTAGAACTATACAAGCTAACACTAAACACTCCAGTGGCGGAGAGACTACTTTGCATACTGAAGTGTACTTGACCTACTCACAGTAAGTCAAACACACATTTTCTTTGAGACTGTCCCAACTATTCAGGAACAAATTTCCTTTTTAATGGACATCTTTTAATAGCACGGATTAAGCTGTTTTCTGGAATAATGTGAGGTCTAGGTCAAGACTAGATGGAAGCTGAAGGTTTAGCTACAAGGGTCTTGAAACTTCTGCATTCACCCAAGCATCACAGTCCATAATGGCAAGTGCAATACACACACAACTATACATGACTGTGAAACGTTTAGATTGTTTTTTAAATTTCTGCATAAATCTGATCCAAAAAGCAGACGAGGAGAGTCAAATCAAACCAATGATGAATCAGTGAACCATTAGGGTTAGTGGATCATTTCATGTTGAAATTTGAGTTAGGTGTCTTCAGCCAATGGGAGGAAAGTCAGGTGTAACTGGGTGGTGGTGGTCATATCATGGTTTGGGCCTTAGTGTTCTGTATGCAGGCCATGATCTAAGGGTAACAAATGACCCACCATCAATAAAATTAAAATAGCTTGACTTTAAAACCCCAAATCTACGTTGCACGAGTTAACAACTGCCATACAAGTCTGTCTTTATGAATATTTGAGTTTTCTTTCTTCACATTGCAAAAAGACATTTACAGTTATTGTATTTAGCAGACGCTCGACTTGGTGGTGGTCGTGTCATGGTTTGGGCCTGTTTTGCTGGATCTGTACCAGAATGTCTTGTCACCATTGATAGAATAATGATTTCTAAATTAAACCAGCAAATTCTAAAGTAAAATATCAGGAAATCTGTCAGCGAGCTGAATTTCAAGAGAACATTGGTCATGTAACGAGAACCCTAAGCACACAAGTTGTTCTACCAAAAAATGGTAAAGAATATTTTTTTTTATCCAAATCAAACAAAAATGTTGTGGAAAGATCTGAAGTGAGCAGTTCATGGGAGGTAACCCACCAACGTAACATAGTTAAAGGCATTTTGGGGGTTTTTACACACTTTTCCCACAGATATGTAACACTGGCTCATAAATAAATGATGCTTAGTATTATTTCTCTCATTTGTTTGATTTGGTTTATACAGAATGATACGAAATTCTGAAAACGGTTCACACGCATCATTAAATGTATATATATATACTAGTATATGCTCTTCTACAACAGATTACCAGTGATGTCCCAAACATATTTAGATCATATTTATCATTATCATGTTGTTTCTAAATATGTATGTCAGTAGCAATTGCCTGAGCAGGATGTGCTGACTTTAAGGGGCTAATTACAATCTCTCTGGTGCCACCTACTGGAGAAAACAGGGGCAAGAATATTAATGGCTGTATTCTGACAACTGTTCTGACTTATTACCTACTTATTATTATTAATTAAGACTGAAAGTGTCTTAAGGCTTTTAAATGAATCCTCGTGTTGTCTTAGTATTCCGTATACATTGCAAAAAGGCTCTACTTACATTTACAGTTGTATTTAGCAGACACTCTTATCCAGACCGACTTACAAGGTTACTCATATTACAGAGGAGGGTCAGAGTAGTGTTAGGAGTCTCGCCCAGTGACTCTTATTGGTGTATCACAACATAGTTGCCCAGACTGGGAATCAAACCCCAGTCTCCCACATGGTGTAGTGGCTTGCTGGTGGTATCTGTTGCACCACATCAACCATTTAATCAGTGGCCACCTCTCTGTTTTATTACAGCACACCTGTTATATGCTTTTTCTACACCGAAGTACAGATTATCATTATCATTTTAACTAAGGCTCTGCATTGGTGACAACATGAACATTTAAGAAAGAAATGTCAATTCTATAGCGTTAGAAATGAGCAGAAATATAAACAACACTTTTTCCAATCTTAAAGATGCTTTAGGAAAAGCAATCAAATCACATGTAGAGATCATTAAGGGGGTTTTCTCTGCAAATAAATGTGGTCTGGGTCATTTTTGATATATTTGAAGCTATACTTAAGGCTTCCTTAACTTTTCCAGCCAATTTTATAGGATTTTGTGTCCTGTTAACTATGTCCTCTACCATTGCTGCTAGTTATTTTTTTTCTGGATGAGAAATTGACCAAATGGCGACAAATTTAAAATGTGTCGCCCCACATTTATAGTAAATTGTAAAAAAGTTCAAAATGAATGGTAAGACTTTTGTACGTTATATTTTTTCTTAGGAACGTTGTTGTGAATTCAAACCCTGTTCTCTGTCTTGTTCTCAGGTTTCTCAGTTTTTTTTCCCGTTCTCCGTGAAGGACCAGTGTGGCAGCACGCTTTCATTCCAATCAAGCAGAAGCTCAACTTGTTCCACTTGTTTATCAGTTGGCCTTTAAGAATTTGAGCAAGTGTTTTTCCTGCTTTGCCAAACCAAAGGTTAATATTAGACACTCCTGCTTTCTGCTAAACTGACATAAAACAGGTACAAAAACAGAAATGTCTTTAAAACTAACTATAAACTATAACTAACTTTAAAACATAAAAAGGAAGGTTAGAAAAAAAATCAGTCCTGGCTCACCGCCCAAAAAGCAAAAATCTTGCTGTACGATCAGGTATTGCATCAACTGTGTCCTGTTCCTCGTCCTCCTCAGAGTCTTCATCAGAGTCTTCAGCAGACACTTCAGCTTTAACTGAATCTTTAAGCAAAGATTCTGCATCTGACCTTTAAATACATCAGGAAAGGAAACATCAATTATAATTGATATAAATAGTTACATGGAACATATTTAAAGATAAAGATTCAATAAAGATTCAAATTTTGTGTGTGTGTGTGTGTGTTTGTGTGTGCACAATCTGTCAAATTAATGTTATGAATTTGAGGAAATATGAGCCATACATAGCTTGTGAACAGCATGTTAAGATCATTTAATGAAAACATAAAAAAACATGAGAACAATATACGGTAAAGTTTAAATAAACACATGAAAATGTAAAGGTAAATTCACATGCATTGCACTAAATGGAAAACATGACCCTACAAATATTTCCATCACTTGTTGTTACATGTTGTCTTCTGAATCACATCAAGTTGTGCAATCCTGCTGCAATTAAAAAGGTGAATCAGTGAGATAAATACTAGAATCTGGCGCCACCTGCTGGAGAAAACAGACCTATACAGATACACTGTTCGAACTATTAATCTACATAAGTTTGTCTTCTTGTTTTTCACACTGCACACTATACTACAGTATATACTCACTCTCTTCCTTTACTGTCAGGTTTTGTATCTGCTGTGTCTCCTTCTGCATCGTCTTTACGGTCTTTCTCACTCGATACGGTTTTATTAAGAGAGGTTTCTTCCTCCATCCTTGAGCTTCTGGAGAAAAGAACTCAGGTTATACATGTAGGTTTAGTTTAGGGGTTGATCATGAACGTGATTTTTTTTACCTAAAAGTCACACACACACACACACACACACACACACACACACACACACACACACACACACACACACACTTCCTTCATTGTGACTCAGGCTTCAGTTTCTACAGAAGAGCTCAGCCACAAACAGGCCAGGCCCATGTATTCAGATGTACTGCATCTGCTTATCTGATCTGGTTTTAGTGCAGTTTACTTTGTGGAGTATTTAGAAGCCATAACATTATGACCGCCTCCTTGTTTCTACATTTCATACACATTTAGTAAACTCTGAGCATACAGGAGCATTTTGTCGCTCTGTAGTTTCTCTGCATACTTGTTTTAGCCTCCTTTCACCCTGATCCTCAATGCTCAGGACCTCACAGCTCCACCACAGAGCAGGTATTAAATGTGTGTGGTGAGTCATTCTCAGCACTGCAGTGACACTGACATGTTGGTGTGTTGGTGTTCGTCGTGCTGGTACAAGTGGATCACACATGACAGTGCTGCTGGAGTGTTCAAACACTGTGTCCACTCACTGTCCACTCTATTAGGCTCTCCTACCTTGTAAATGTAAAGTCAGAGCCAGTCTGCAAACTAGTCCTTCATCAGTGCCCACAGGACACTGTTGGCTGGATGTTTCAGGTTGGTGGACTGTTCTTAGTCCCGCAGTGACTAGTGTTTAGCAGCACCGCTGTGTCTGATCCACCCATACCAGTGCAACACACCATCACCGTGTAAGTGTCACTGCAGTGCTGAGAATGACCCACCACCCACATGTTGCTTCGAACCCGACGCCATACTGAGAGACACTACTTGTGTATGTATAGGTCAATAAATATTGTCCATATCAGTCAAAACTTTTCATTTATTGTTCCTGATTGTTCCTTTATCTTCCTTCCCAAAAGCACTGCAATCCCTATTTTAGATGATGAATATAGAAATCTCTCTAAAGCGTGAAGTATGTTTTGGGACTTTGGTAAGAGTTGACAGCTTAACACTTTTGGAATGCCCAAACTTTTGCATGATGTTCCTTTCCTTTTGTTATTATTATTAATGATAATCATCCATATAATAAAATAATATTTATTAATATTTTAAAGAAAAAGGGACATTTGTGTAAATCAACTCAACCAGGCTGAGGGGCAGATCACATCTCTGCTAGCAGTAGCAAATAAATGCCAAACCTTCAAGTTAGTCCTTAAATTAAATGTTCCTGTAACTCTCCCGTCATACTGTCTTCGGTCTTCCTTTTGTCTCTGCGTTTTTGCAATGTATCCCCGTATTTAAGACCCTTTTGTTTGCACTACTTTTTGTCAAGTCCTTTGTTTGTTTTAGTGGAGATCCTATGTCAGTTTGTTTGCTTTGTAAGTCTTCTTCTCCTTCGTTCGTTCCTTTGTTTGTCTAGGTTTAGTGTATTTTGAGTACCAATGCCTGTCTGTCTGTTTTCTGAGTTGGATTAATCACTGATAATGTGATGAGATAGTTTAGATCGGTCAGTACTGTGGTTTTGTTATGTATATCATGTCTGTAGGTTACTCTGATCCTGAGTTATGAAGCTTATAAAATTACATATTACCCACAAAGTGTAATCTTGGGTTCTAAGAGTTAAACCTTGGTTATACCAGTAGATTTGACAGAAACTGATGTTTAACACTCAAGTGGTCATGCAGCAAGACAATGACCTGAAGCACATTGTAAGTACATCAATAGACCTTGATTAAAGCAGGTGAAATGCCCAAATCAAAGTCCAGACTCCAATGGATTTCATTAGGACGCAAGAAGAACAGGAACCCAATCAATGCCATCAACATCTTATAACAACAAAATGATGTCAATGTTAAAGAATTAATCACCAGTTTCTGGAAATGCGCCAAATATAATAGATAATCAAATAATGCAGAGGCAGCTTACAAACCTCAAACAACTATCTGTAATCTGTACAATAATCTGTAATGCTTGTACAATACTTTGTAGTAAACTGTGTTGTAAGCCTATTTATATCCTGTACAGTTTGCTGTAGTATTACTATAGCTTATTAAATAATGTGGGTCACATTAAGTTAGTGAGGTCACTCTAGTCATAGACTACTGAGTTTTTAATAGACCCAGTGAGTAGCTCCAAGAGGATGGACAATACAGCCTTGCAGACACTGTCTCAGCTCTCACTCAAGATATTAATTGCACTTCAACATACAACATATATATAGGCTATAAGTTGTTATACATGTTATATAAAGAAAGCATAGTTAAGACATGTTGTTGGCAGCAGCATATTGCTGGCTGTTGCTACACACACACACATAAGGTTGTTGCTGTTGCTGTTGAGCATATTGTTGGATATATATATATATATATATATATATATATATATATATATATATATAAAACCATTCAATTATTCAATTAATTAAAATTATAATATGATATATTTTAATTAAACACTAGATATATACTTTGTGGGTGGTTACATGCTGGCTATATTCTAAGCATATCTCAGGATCAGAATAACATATTTTAATGTATAACATTAACATAACATAACATTATACACATATCATAACGAACTACAAGTTGAATTATCAGTGAGTAATCAGCTAAAATTCCAACTGAATTCCAGTTGCATGTTAATTGCTCTGTCCATGTGTACATGATCAACCTGCATACAGACTCTGACTGATCAGAGAGAGGGGGCGGGGCCAATGATGTCACTGACCCAGAATTTGGGTTATGCAGGAAAATAAGTAGACAAGGGTTTTTTGTTCTCTGCCTTTGCTCACACAGTGTTTTCACAATAAATTCCAGAATAAAAGTCCTGATGCAGGATAAAACTGATACATACATAAATGACAAAAATAATAAAGAATGTTTATTTATTTGTTTATTTATTTTTTTGGACTACTGCCAAGTATTTTGAAGAACTTGTATATCATAAGTTTTACTTGATACAGATAAATCAGAAAACACAGATCAATTTCCAACAGGATTTCTGAGATGATGTTTTAGCTTTTATATTGTAGGTGCAAGTAAATTCAAGTGAAGACAAATTTGAGTTGCCTAGGAAAATAGCAATATCTGGCATGTGACTGACTCCTATAAATTCTTTTCAAATTTTCTGGCGAGTCAAAGTATGTCAAACTATGAAAACATCCCACAAAAATGTGGACATTTTTCAAAAATTGGCAACTGCATTTCAGGGAGATTACATTTTCCTCTACCAATCATCCAGACCATTTGAGAAGTCTACAAGCCAGTACCCTACTAAGGCTATTCAGGCTTGTCATATAATGTGGGCCAGCCCAAATTGTGGACTCACTGAGAACTGCAATGATGACAGAGCATAGTAAAAGAAAGCACATAGGTAATGACGTTATTACACAGACACCCAGCAAGCACTGTCATGTCATACCCCTATTTTTGTGCACATCTGGGAGATGCGAAGACCCCTGTGACTAAGCTGCCCAAACGAACAACAATAAATTCTGTATTTAGTTACATAAACCCAATAGCATCTCTTCCCCCTCTCGACTAACAGACAGCTGGCCAGCCGCTCAGCTGACTGACAGCAACTAATAAGGGGTGGGACCTTGCATCCAGGTCATGTAATAGACAGAGCTGGCCTGTGAAAGACCAGAGCTAAGTTTAACACAGGTCAGAGAGTGAGACAGTTGTGGGAACAGGGACTAGAGGGACTGTCTGGGACGCTCTGTAACCTGTCCAAGACCACTGATTTTTTGAGAACTGGTATGTTGATTTGTTTTTCTCTGTAGCGAAGGATCCAGTGGGACAAAATCATGAATATTCAAAACTGTGCCAGATGTGGGTTTGTGGTGTACCCAGCTGAGAAGATCAATCTCATAAGCCAGGTAAGAGTGAGTGCATGTAATGAGTGAATATGCATGTGTTGCAGATGAAAAAAAATGGTTTAGACTTTTAAAACAAACTATAATCTAGTTTAGTTAGACTACTGAGTGTTAAGTATGTGATGATGCTTGTAAGGTTAAGATTCAGTTTGGGTAGGAACTTGCCCATCACATTATAAGAGGGAATAAGACTATAGCATATAGGATGGTCATGTTTATTGGTGGTGGTTATTATTTGTATGTCTGTACTCTCTCGTCTTAACAGAACTGGCATAAAGCATGCTTTCACTGCGAGGTCTGTAAAATGGTTCTCACAGCGAATAATTTCGTAAGCCATCAGAAGAGGCCTTATTGTCAAGTGTAAGTACATAATGCCCTTTCCTTACCCTATTGCTTCTGTGTTCCTATAAAGATATGGTGTAAACACTGCAACTGTGCTGACCACTGCCCCCAGTTAAACCACCGAACCATCCAGTTTCCATTGATTGTGCTCATAATCTGCATGTAATCCACAGACATAATCCACGCAACAACACCTTCACAAGCGTCTATGAAACTCCTATCAACATCAATGCCAAGAAGCAGGCAGAGGCTGTCAGTGAGGTGAGTTTGCCATCATTTGACTGATGCTTCAAGCCAGACTGTGTTTTCCATCTCACAATGTTCATTTCTTCATATGGAGATCCAATTATATGGGCCAATAGTCTTAAATTCAACATTTCATTATGGTTATGTTGGAGGGCAGATTCTAAAACTGAATTTGTAAGATTGAATGATCTATAAATGGTATATAAAATAAATTATTCTATGCACATCATTACTGAAAATGAAAAACTCCAAAATGGAGATGACAAGAATTTCTTAAAAAGTTCTTAACTTTTAAAGCAAGTTCATGTAAATACATACATATATACATATATACAAAGCAGCTACAGCCTTCAAACGATGGAGAAAACTGAAAATATTGTCATTAGACAGCAGTAATATAATTTATATTGAATATGTTACTATCATAAAAAAATGCTGGTCTGTATAATTTTATGCTAAAAATCAGGTTATGAATTATGAAGTTTGATATGACTGATGATATTATTGTGGTCTTAAACCTTCATGTGACTTCATGTGATTATTTACAATGAGGAGTAGAAGTGTTTGCATGGACAGTCTGTATGCTTGTGAGACTGTATGCTGTATATAAGCCCGATCATCACGACTAAATTGTCTAAAATTATGTGAAATGAAAGTTAACTGAAGGCAATTTATCTGTAGCTCCTTTATGAGAGGGTTGTAAAGCTGTTTTTAGGAGAACTTTGCAGCCTCTGTGACTCTACCGGTTTGGAATGGGGTCTGAGTCTCTGAGCTATTTCTGTGGTGTGAGAGCGACACGACACCCCTCTCTACCCTACTTTATGCACTTGGTGGTTAAATTTATGCTTTAGGAAGGCAGCCGTCCACTTCACCTTCCTCTCTCTCTCTCTCTCTCTCTCTCTCTCTCTCTCTCTCATATCTTGGGAGACCCAGCTGCTCCTGTCTGTCAGTGTGTTTAAAAGTCTACTCTTGCTGGTCTCCTGCATGTGGCCTATCAAAACTCCGTCATGCACATCATTCCCCCACTTCCTGGAAAGACTTGAAGAACACAGATCACTTTACAACTTGAAAAGATAGAACCGGACAGCACTAGTTTCAGAAATTAATCTTAAAACTAAGCGCTATGACTTATTCAGTAAGCATGACATTCATAAATACATGATGTAAATAAGAGTTAAATCAAATAAAGTAAGTGTAGGCCCACGTACAGGTCCTTAACCCTTGTGTACACCTTTTGACATAAGGGTCAGAAATGAGACAATGTTGACACGTTATGATACATTAGTGTAAACAGGTGAGCAGCTTTCATGCAAGTATGAACTGGGGATTTTTCCCTCGCTGTTAAACATGGTGGCGGTTTTATAAGCCTGTATATAGTCACTATTTAAAAAGTGTCTCCAAAATGGTAACTTTATATAGAAGGCTGTACAATTTGGAAACCCGTTTGTGAAAGTTAATATAGAGCGATTTTATTCTAAGTACTTTTGGACATTCCTACTGGCCTACTCTTCATGGAATGGTCAAGCAATGTAAAGGACAGCTGTGCTACTTGAAGATGTTGGATGGTGACATTAGGTGCCCACACAATGTTTTGTATTCACATTTTCATTGGTTGATCTGAGTTTTGTTAAGAGCCAACACTGTGGTTCTTTTCAGATTAAATACCGAGAAGAGGGTGAACGTTTCATGTCCACGTTCCACTACGACATGAGGACAAAGGAATTTGAGCAGGCCCGCAAGGCCAGCCAAAAGGCCAACCAGGTAAATCATCAGTTCATTCCATTTCAGATCAGCTCTTCAAACATTAAATCCAGGACCAATGAAATGAAGGAGCTCACATGTACTAAAATCCCATCATAGGCTTTCCAGTCTGAGTTTTCAGAGCAGCAGACGTGGTACTCTGGCAGTGTAAGTAGCCAGGAGATAGTTCGCATGACTCAGGCACAGAAGACCATCAGTGATGTAAGTGATCTCATTCTGCTTGTGAATACTGAAGCCCAGGTGAGGCCTACAGTCCATGGAAAATGAGGGTTTGCACTTCTGTGAACTGTGTTTTAGGTGGAGTACAAACGGGGTCACGATCAACGAGTTACACAGTTCACCTCTGTGACGGACACACCTGGAATCATGCATGCTAAGAGTGGATCCTCACTGGCAAGCGATGTATGGACATCTTCTGTCTTCTGTTAAGAGTCACTGTCACAGTGACTTTCATTGCACTTTTACTTTATACTTAGATTGAATAACTTAGACCAGTAGATGCTTCTGATCACTGTTTGCAGATGTATTTTAAAATTTAATGACCTTTCTGAGAGTAACCTCAATATTAAACATAATGAGACACTGATTTTGTTCATCTCTATGACAGCTGTACACCATCTCGGGTGCAAAATCACTTTTCAAAACAGTTCTGAAGGCAGTTCTACCTCTGATGCAGACCAATGCAATGTTGTGCAGGAAAAGTGTGCTAACGACTAAACATGAGCATTTTCTGAAGAAAAGAATGATTTTTCCAGCATGATGGAGCACCATGTCACAATGCAAAAGTGAAGACCAAGTGGCTCGGTGAAGAAAACATTGGCATTTTGGGTCCATGGCCAGGAAACTCCCCAGATCTCAATCCCACGGTCCCATGGTCAAACAAGAACCCAGAAACTCCAAGCTCTGATTAGGCAAGAATGGGTTGCCATCATTCAAGATTTTGCCCCAAAGCTCATGTTCTTCAAGTCTTAAAGTTGAAGGGTCAACAACATATTAAGTCTTTGCTGGATGTATCTTAACTGGATGTACTGGTCAATACAAAGTCCAAAAACATATGGAATGCTTATAATCGTACTTCATTATACCATATAAACATCTGAAAAACGAGGCAGGAAATTGGGGAAACTTGTGAAAAACCAGCTGTTCTTGTTCTACCTCAGAGGTAGAGCTGCCTCCAGAATGTTTTAGAGTATTAATTTTCAGGGGATGACCATAATGTTGAACGTGCAGTTTCTATGAATGCTGTGTGATTCTGAAGCCTGGATTCAAAGACATCACCTAAGCAATCTGCTTTTAATTACCAGGTGAAGTACACAGAGGAATATGAGCAGTCCAAAGGAAAAGGCAGCTTCCCTGCTATGCTCACCCCAGGATATGAAGTGGCCAAGAAAGCCAATAATCTTGCTAGTAATGTAAGCAAACCCTGTTTAGGTGCAACCACTGTATACTTCCATAGCAAATGTGTCAACAGAGGTCTCCAGCACTTTCTGCAATTTACTTTCAGGTGGAGTATAAGAAGGGGCATGAGGAGAGGGTTTCGAAGTACACTACTGTGATAGATACCCCTGAAGTTATTCTGGCTAAAAGCCAAGGGAGGATTGCAAGTGACGTAAGCTCAAACTCACTTCCAAGAACACCTTCTACATTCATGAACTCTTCTAATCATTTTGAATGACCGGGGACATTCATTTTTCACCCTTGATGAACAGTTTGTCTACACGGAAGATTATGAACAGCAGCGAGGTAAAGGGAGCTTCCCTGCCCATGTCACGCCCGGATACCAAACAGTCAAGAAAGCAAATGAAATGGCCAGCAAAGTAAGTATGCACACAAGACTTGCAATACATTTCACCCTGATATGCCCCCAGATTTGCAAAGCTGATGGCCACTGTTGTGCAGGTGAAGTACCAGCAGAAGTATGAGCAAGAGATGAAGGGCAAAGCGAGCACAGACGCTGGAGCTGCGGAGTTTGCACTGGCCAGAGAGAATGCCGAGAAGTTCAGCCAGGTGATACACTCCTTTCTTTTTATCCAGTGATATCATTTCATTCCCATACAGGACATCTTCTCATCGAGATGTTCTCTTTGGGCTGCACTTGTGGGCAGACACCTGATGATAAATTCATGAATTTTGTTTTTTTAAACCCTCTTTTGGAATAATCGTGACAATTTCAGGAAGTGAAAGAAGTCACAGTATGGTTAGATCATCTAATTTGATCATTACTTAGAGCAGGTTGTTGATTCGCCAGGCTCGCGGCAGGATGTTCAGTGTATTCAGCGCAGCACACACGAACAAACGGAAGTGAATTAGTTGAAGTACCTGCAAACAGCCATGCTACATCCCATAATAAAAAACTGAATTAAACTCTTTTTGAGCAGTTATATTTTATAATATAGTCATATATTATACTATATATTTCTCTTAGATTTCAAATTGGCCCCTTTGAATATGATATTTGTATACCATTCAAACTTTCTAACATATTAACAGTATGTTAAATCATCCTAATCGAGTGTATGTATTCGTCTGTCTGTCCAGCATGCCTACACTGAGGAATATGAACAGCAAAGAGGCAAAGGAAGCTTCCCTGCTTTGATCACCCCTGCATACCAAATTGCCAAGAAAGCCAATGATATTGCCAGTGATGTGAGTATATTTGTATATATTATATTACATTGTCCTATTTTTCTGATGAGGGGATAAGAGCTTTCTTCACATCTCCACATTTGTCCTTCGTTTTTTACTGTTCTGCACAAAACATCCAGCTCCAGTTGTTGGAATCAAATGATAAATTGTCTGTGTAAATGTAATGATGCATAAATGTTCTGTATGGTGTCCTGCTGCCCAGAGATGATGCAGCTGGGCTGTAGATCCTGCACACTCATAGGCTACTGAAGCTGGCATCTCAGCTGGTTCTCGATTGGTGATGAATCTGGTGACCGGCCAGGGTGATGTAGTGTTGCAGTCTGGCAGACATTCCTGGCAAACCCTTGCTGTGTGTGGGAGCATTATCCTGCTGAAAAATGACAGCTGGAAGCCCTGCCATGAGAGGCAACACATGTGGCCATGCGATGTCCTGCACATATCGCTGAGATGTTAGTGTCCCTCATATCACTACTAGGGGTGACCGACTGCATTGGTTCCCCGTATCATCACACCAGCAGTTGGGGTACTGTGTTAATTAAAGCATTCACTACACAGCCTTCCTACTCGAACCTGACCATTATTGGATCCCAAACAGCACCCAAACCAACACCTCGTAACAGCTTGGTCAGAAATGACCATCCTGCTTTTCTCAGTCACCCCCTCTAAAAGTCTGTCAACTGGGTGAAATGTCTTTGAGTGCATGTCTAGCTGTCAATGATCCGAGAGGTACACGACCCAAAAGTAGCCTCTGAAAGCCTATTTATAGGGTCTCAGACCACACCCCATCTATCAAAAACACACTCACCTGTCCATCCTGCCCTTTCTGGGTGGGATCTCTGCTCCAGCGATGGGGAATCAATCATACTGTCATGACTCCCAGCCAGGAATCTAGCGTTGTCACTCCGAAAGATTCCAACAGACAGATTTAGTCATACCTCCGGAGTGATTTCAGCATGCGTGTTTGTGTTTGTTCACACCAGGAGAATGCAATCCAATGGGCATTGTTGTTTTTGAACAGCACTAACCTTGTTCCCTCTGTCCATTTTTAACCTGCAGCTGAAATATAAGAAGGACCTGAAAAAGATGAAGGGCTCCTCTGCTTATCACTCCCTGACAACTGACGACAACCTGACTCTGAAGAATGCCCGCAAGATCAATAAGATTGTCAGCGAGGTGAGGTTTTGGTTTATTTGTACCTGCGCCAGAATTATACCAAACAAGGCATGGATGCTTTAAAGGCAGTGTGCCATAATTAAGGCTAATCTTAAGCAGAGTATTCCAATAAATGTAGTTAAAAAACTACATTTAATAGTTTTGGAAACTATTTATGTGAAAGTCATAAACATATCTAGTTGTAAAATAATAATAATAATAATAATAATAATAATAATAATAATAATATTAACTAAATAAGAACAACAGAGATAAATTAATAAAATTATAATAAATAGATAAAAAATGCATGAATAAAAAATGATAAAATACACACATTTTATGTTTATAATATTTTTTTTCCTACTGTGTTTGTCACCATTTTATGAAAACACCTTAAAAAAAAAACATTGTTTAACAGCTTACACCAAGGGTTTCTCAACCTGTGAGCCATGGACCACCAGTGGGCCTTGAAGGATTCTCTAGTGGTCCACAGGCCCATCGTCAGGTGCATGTAGTTGTCCATAATGGACTAGTAGAGCACTTTAAATCATTAAATTCTAAGTGACTAATTGTGTTCAAACCAAACTAAATTATATAGAAATGCACAAATAATAACATATTGCAGAACAATTGCAGGCAATTTAAATGTAATAATTTTGAATAGTTGTGGGCACCTGATGTGGACACCATGGGGTCTGACATATAGACACAGCGTTTAGACAGAAATAAAGAAACCCACATACTGACACACTGTTGTTCACGCACTGGGCTGTGAGGTGGAGAAGGTTGAGAGCCCCCAGCTTACATCACTCAAACATCACTTTGTGTTTATGGACCATCACTGTACATCGTATCCTCGTACATCATGGGCCATTGAGGTGGACTGTCCTTCCCTGACGTGCATGACCACTAAAAGCAGACCTCCAGATAATACTGTGGATGACAGAGATGATTAAAAAAAGCCATCAGTCATGGGCTCAGTCAGACACAAAGGCTCCGAGCTTGCGTTGCGCTCATCTCTCACATGGCTCTCCTGCTGAGCTCAGCTCTTCTCCCTGGGAACTCGAAGCATGGAGACGGACAACACAAACGGGCTTTTAACACGACGTCACTCTCCACAGATGGCAACCTAGACACTGGTCTAAATGCCTCTGTTGATACCTAATGATACCACACCACTGCCTAAGTCAGATTTATCTTCCGTGGGTTAAAGAGCAACAAGATTGTTGTGTGAGGAGTGTGAAGGTCACTGATAGGGAATTCCAGAGCGATGCATCATTTCTATGAAATGGGAGGAATGGTGTCAGCTAAGGGTTATGAGGACCATAACCGATCACCTCATTTTCTCCTTCATTCAGGTTGAATACAAGAAGGACCTTGAGAACACAAAAGGACACAGCATCAACTACTGCGAAACACCACAGTTCAAAAATGTGTCCAAGATCGCCCAGTATACCAGTGATGTGAGTATGCTGTCTGGTGACGTGACTGGTCAAAGAGTGAGAGCATTTCTATATTTAAGTGAGATGTTACTATGCAGAGCTCTTACAGTTACCATTCATCAGATCTTAGCATCATAATAATGTATGTAGTCATAACAATCCAGTAACTAATAACAATATCTTGTAGATAAAAATGTTATCTTTTAATCGCTGTTTCAAATACGTGATACATATGTCCAAATGTTTGTGGACACCCCCTCTAATGAATGCATTCAGCTACTTTTAGGTGCACCCATGTATAAATGCACACATCCTGTCTAGCCCCTGTAGAGGAGAACTCTCTGCAGCAAATTAACACCAACCTTTTGGCACCTCAACTAAAACTGGGTGTGGGATAGAGGGGTATAAAGTCCTCAACACTGAGCTGCGGAGCAGTGGAACTGTGTTCTCGGGAATGATGGTGCATCAGGAGGAGGTGGGGATCAAATCCTCACAGCAATGCTCCAAAATCTAGGAGAAATCCTTTCCCGGACATCAGGGACACTAGAACAAAAACAAAAAAAAACTTTACCTGTGATTTGGGAAGAAATAATGAATGATGTGTCCCAATGTTTTTGTGCAATTAGTGTTAATCTAATGTACCGTCATGTGATCTGAATTTTAACAATTATTAGAAATGCAATTTTCTTGTGAGAAACAAATGAGGAAATCCCCATATATACTACTTAAAATGCCTTAAATTACAATCAGCTGCATCAGCGCATCAGCTGAAAATAAGCATACCATCGTTAGAGAACACTTTGAAGGAGTCTGTCTTATTTAAACTTCAGACATTAGTTTGGTTTGCTCTTGATTGTTGAAGTAAATGCTATCACTGTGGCAAGATTCAAAAAGCTCTATGAGGCCTTCGGTAAGATGGGTGTAGATGCAGATGACTCCGGGAAAGGGATTTAAAAACATCTCAAAACAAAGTGTCAAAGTGCATCTGTCTGCCATTAAAAAGAGAATGTACCAGTTTTCATGGAAGGTGTGCATGAAGGAAGCCCTTGCTGTCAAAAAATAAATAAAAAGTTTGTCAGAGGAATTCTGTAACAATGAATTCAAAGTAGAATTATTTGGGCACAGTATCAGAAAAAATATACTATTTGAGAACAAGAACCTCATACCACCTGTGAAGCATGATGGTGGAAGTGTCATAGTTTGAGGCTGCTTTGCTGGAGGGCCTGGAGATCTCTCCATCATAGAAATCACTATGAAATTTTATTGTATCAGATCATACATCAATCATTTATTGTATTGTATCAGAGGGGGCTTGAGGAAAATGTGATGCAAGACCATCTGTACAAAGAGTGACACTGGAATATCACATAGCTGAAAGAATTTCGCATGGAGGAGGAGGAAGATCTTTCTTCAAGTCGGTGTCAGAGACAGTAGACGGTTATAGGAAACATCTAATTGATATTATTTCAACCAAAGGAGGAAATAACAGCTATTAGGACATAGGGTGTTCTAACTTATAAAAATACAATTCTATTAATTGCATTTTACGAATAAATTTGTCATTTCTTGAGTTTTATTTGTTTAATTATATCACCGCCATCTCTCAATACAGTTAAACTGAAGATCCTTGTGAAGAACCTTTTCAAGGTTAAAAGAAACAGTTGATGTTAAGGTTCTTTACCAATTTAACCTTCAAATCCCCTCATATCTAGTAAAAGTGGTTAATTTATGGAAAAAAACATCTGTAGCTCCTTTGTTTGTGAGAGTGTTAATAATGAAATATTGCTGGTAGGGAATCAATCAGATCTTTTATTTCCATGTGTTTGCAGAATAAATATAAGGAGAAGTATACCAGTCACATGAAGGGTCACTATGAGGGGACTGGGCTGGACAAGAAAACTGAACATGCCATGAAAGTCAGAAAGCTGGCCAGTAATGTAAGACACCATTACTGTTATTCAACTACCTCTCCACCTCTGCGGTGTGCTGGTCATGTGAAATTATAACTGCATGTGTGTGTATTGTAAGCAAAAGTATGGGAAATGCACCAGGCTGTTTTA
Organism: Acestrorhynchus altus; assembly: GCA_034509495.1. Taxonomy (NCBI): domain Eukaryota; kingdom Metazoa; phylum Chordata; class Actinopteri; order Characiformes; family Acestrorhynchidae; genus Acestrorhynchus; species Acestrorhynchus altus. The sequence goes on along the minus strand of CM067510.1, from coordinate 3,878,297 downwards.
AGATAATGCCTTAATGCAGTGATTTTACAGCTTTATTTTGGGCATTAAAACCCCAATAACTGTTTTATGTTACAGTACAACATTATAATTAAACTGACAATTATAGTCATAGCTGCAGTGAGTAATATTTAATCTTTTTTTATTTCAGATTGCATATAAATCAGATTATGAGCAGGAAAAGACAGAGCAAGGAGAATACAACTACCCGGCTGATATCACCCCGTCGTATCAGTCCCAGAAGAAACTGGAGCCTCTGAAAGATGTGAGAGTTCTTTCTCAATGTGCAAAATGATGTCTGCCTTGAAAAGCAATGGGCCAAGGAAGCAAATAACCCTGCCTGTTGATAATACAGATAATAATACTCTTAATAAGACTCTAAAACTACTTGATAGCTGTCTGATTATGTTCTTTTATGCACAGAAAAATTACAGACAGCACATTGACAAGCTGAAGTACAGCCAGGTGACAGACACTCCAGATATTATTCAAGCCCGAATCAATGCTCATCAACTTAGTGATGTAAGTGTATTGTTACAGTTATGTAATGTGCATTATATATATTATATACAATAATATCAGTATAATCAATAATGTACTGTGGTGCATTTTGTAGGTGAACTACAAAGCCAATTATGAGAAAACCAAGACACAGTACACCTTAGCCCAAGACACACCTCAACTCCAGAAGGCCAAAGCCAATGCCGAGCTCATCAGTGATGTAAGTAGCTACCATAATGCACGCTGTCATATGCAGTATGCATCCTGTACAGAAAGGGACAGAGCAGGCTGTTCTTTCTGAGGAGGCTACAGTCCTTCAACATCTGCAGGAAACTCCTGTGGACGTTTTATCAGTCCCTGGTCGCCAGTGTCCTGTTCTCCACTGTGGTGTGCTGGGGGGGCAGCATCTCCAAGAAGGACACACACAGGCTGGACAAACTGATCAGGCGGGCCGGCTCTGTGGTTGGGACAAAGGTGGACTCTCTGCTGTCAGTGGCAGAGAAGAGGACTCTGAAAAAACTACTGGACATTATGGACGATGCCAGTCATCCTCTACACACTGTCATCAGCAACCAGAGGAGCCTGTTCAGTGATAGATTGCTCCTTCCCAAGTGTAGGACCAACAGACTTAAAAACTCCTGTCCTGCATGCCATCAGACTGTACAACTCCTTTCTGGGGGGGGGGGTGCTAACAGGAGGACAGAGGATGGGAAGGAGTAACCGGTAACCAGTAACTAGTAACCAGTAACCTGCAACCTGCAACCCAACCACCATAGCACAACCACACTTTTGTGCAATAAACTGTCAACAAGTACAATAATAATGTGCAATACCGCCTCCTACTGGACTCTTTTCATGGACTGTTTATATATATTTAATATTGAAATATAGTCTCTATATTATATATTCTTTATATTTCTATAGTGTTTGTTTACTAAATTATTATCTTTCTATTCTTACTGTATTGATGCTGCTGCTGTGTATTTATTGCATTGTCAATCCTCTTTATGGTCACAGATTAAGTATAAGGAGGACTGGGAGAAAAATAAGTCTAAAGTATGTGATACTGGTTTGGACACACTGACCTTTAAAGCTGCCAAAGCCTCTGGAGACCTGGCCAGTGATGTAAGCAGAGTTTTTTTATTATTTCTATGAATATTCTGTTTAATATGGTGCTTGACCTACAGACTGATTAATAGTAATAATGAATGAATATGAATGAATAATGAATAGTAATCCTATTCATTGTGGGTTGATCTTGCAGATTAAATATAAGGAATCATTTGCAAAGGACAAGAACAAAGCAGTGGGTGTGAATGTGAGTGACTCCAAGACCATCCACTGTCTCCAAGTGGCAAAGCTGAGCAGTGAGGTAAACATTCTTTGACAGATGTAAGAAATGAGGACACTATACAGTAATGTGTTGCATTGTAACACAACCCCATAACTCATCATTTCTATCAGTTTTACACCATTGCAACGTGTTACATTAAAACATAAAAGTAGTATATAATTGGTAAGTTGTTCATGTCAGAGACACAGCAATGATACACATTATGGACAAAGGTATTGGGACACCTACACATTACCCTTACAGGAGCTTTCATGGCATTATGGCAATCCATGGTCATTAATATGGAATGTAATGCCCTGGGATTTAGCAGCTATAACAGCAGGTTTGGAACTCTACAGTTCATCCCCCTGGAGATATAAGGAAGACGTCATATAATGTTAAGAACAATAAGAATATGTAAATAACTCCATTGTGATAAATAATGTCAGATAGAACCTTATACAGTAGTTCCAAGGGGATGAGTTATTGAGTCAGTAGAGCATTGGCAACTTTTATACACTAAGCACTGGACAGATACACGGTCTGTCATGTCATTACTCATTTGCAGCAGTTTTAATAATTAAGTGGTGTGTCTGAATACTTTTGTCCATAGAGCGTGTATTGAAAGGTTATGGAATGTCACAAATCAGCTGCATGCTCTCGCATCATCACAGGTTGCCTACAAGAAGAATTCGAAGGAGACTCAAACTAAGTGCAACCTGCCCAGGGACATGGTGACTCTAAGCCATGCAAAGAAGGCCCAGGCATTGGCCAGTGATCTGGACTACAGGAAGAAGCTCCACGAATACACCATCCTGCCTGATGACATCAAAGTTCAGCAGGCTAAGAAGGCCTACAACTTACAGAGTGATGTAAGAATGGGAGGCAATACACAACAAGACTAAAGCAGCAGTTTTGTCACTATAATACACCTTATGAGGGCTGGGGTTTGACCTTCACAGAACCAGTACCGCTCTGACCTGATCTGGATGAAGGGAGTGGGTTGGGAGGCTGAAGGCTGCCTGGACGTTGAACAGGCCAAGAAGGCTGGAGAGCTTCTGAGTGATGTGAGTTGTGCGGAGGGAAACGTGTGTGGGAATGATGATTTGAGTACTTTGACTGACATCTCCACAACTCTTCTTCATAGACCAAATATCGTCAGAAGGTGGACCGTGTTAAATTCACCCAGGTGGCCGACACTCCTTCTATACAACAGGCCAAGAAGAGCCAGGAACTACAGAGTGATGTTAGATACTGTTTTCTCTACCTTTTGTTCACCACATTTTCGTATGAGGTTTTATTCTCACTGCCCTTTTCTCTTTCTCAGCTGACATACAAAGCAGGTACAGAGCAGATCATCCATCAGTACACTGTGAGCAAGGACGAGCCTCTCTACAAGCAGGCCAAAGCTAATGCAGAGCTTCTCAGCAATGTATGAGTTCATATCTGAACGTGTTGCTCACTTATGCAAGACATTAAAGATTTTAAGCTAATTATGTTTTTGTTTTCAGAAATCATATAAGAGTAGCTGGGAAGCCCAGAGGGAGAAGGGCTTTGAGCTGAGTATGGATGCACTGTCTATTCTCACAGCCAAAGCTAAGAGGGATCTTGCCAGTGATGTGAGTGACCAAAACCAAAATTCGGTTATTTTTTTTAAGTATGGTCTTCAATTCTGTTCTGTTAAACATATCTCTCTTCTCCAATTATATTCCCTTTCTCTGTGGGCCACAGGTGAAGTACAAACAGAAATATGAGAAGACAAAGGGGAAGATGATTGGGGTAAAAACTGTATCAGATGATTCTCAGATGGCCCATTCAGCTCTGGCCACCAAGCTCCAGAGTGACCGCAACTATAAGAAAGAGTACGAGGATACTAAGGCCAAGTACAGTGCCTCGCTTGACATGATGACCATCAGCCAGGCTAAAAAGGCTCAAGATCTGGCCACGGAAACCAACTACAGGACTTTCCTGCATGAGTACACAACCCTGCCTAATGACATGAAGGTGGAGTGGGCGAAGAAAGCCTATGGCCAGCAAAGTGATGTAAGAGTCAGATCTGACATAGACCTAATCATGCTTGATATGCACACATCTGTTCGTACAAGTGCTCTGACCATCTGTTTCCCCTTAGAAAAAGTACCGGTCAGATTTGAACTGGATGAAAGGTGTTGGCTGGGAGACCACCGGATCTATTGATGTGTTGCAGGCTAGGAAAGCTAGTGATCTCGCCAGTGAGGTACTGATTAAGTGCTGATACAGTTACCTTTTCACCTTTTCAGGAGTCTCATAATGTATAAATAACCCTGGAACGGCTTCTTGTAGGACTAATAGAACTATTCATATGGTTCTTGGAGAGATGCCATAGAAGAACCACTTTTGGTTCTTTTAAAGGACTGTTTTTTTGTTCAGAGTGCCAAATTCCTGTTTAGGTTACTGATTTCCCTGCTCTAACACAGTGTTTCTCAACATGTGGCCTGGGGACCATGGGCTGGGGGGGGCTGGGGGCCATGCTGCACTTTCTAGTGATCATCAGACCATCTTCAAGGGGAGGAAGTAGTCCATAGTAGGCCAATAAGTGCACTTTAAATCATAAAAGACCAAGTAGAAAAATGTATTTTTATATGTAAAATGCAAGACATCAATCATGAACATATAAAACTATAAACAATAATAGAAATACACCAATAATACCTTTTTGCAGAAATAACACAAGGTAGAAGAAATATGGTGACATTGTTCCGCAAGTACAACCCAGACAGATATGACATGATAGTGTAAATATTGTGGACATGGTGTCTGACAAACACACACCACTTTTAGAAAGAATTAAAGACGTCCACATTTTCTAACTAGACAGAACTGTTTGGGGCACCTTTGTTTTAAGAGTGTATATGTTATGTAAGATTTGATTATAACATATAATATATTTGTATTATTTAATACGTTTTTAAATTTAAAGACACTTAAAAGTTAAGGTAGTTAATGCTCAGGACATTGGTGACGGATAAAATCCACAAAGCACAGTTTGGACATTTTGCTTGGCAACATTTTGTAATGAAACTCTATGACGTGACTTGGTGATTTTTGGAGAATAACCAGTTCGTAATTGAGTTAGAGTTGATTGGCAGGTTTATGATTGAGGCCGTATTTTGGGAAAGGGAGTCATGTTAAGAATGGGGTTCTCAGTTAATCAGGGATTGACCTCAAACAAATCCCTTGGTCAGCAAAGGTCAAACATAGCACATATGAACTACGAACTCCATACAGCCTTCAGCTGATGCTTAAACTGTTAGTTAGACCCTGAACAAGCCATTATGACAGTCTTCATAATATACAGGGATTGAGATGAGTTAGACTTAAACATTTCTTCTTACCAGTTCATAGTGCTGCCTCCTTAATTGCAGCCACGACTATCATCACTCATGCTTTACTCAAAATAAAGCTCTTTTAATAGAGCTATTTAAATAGAAGGGTACATGCCAGGGTTAATATTTCATCAGTGTGGAATGTGAAGAGTACGCATTAAAATATAACAAGTAGTCTATAGTTAGTATGTTTGAAATATGGTGAAATGGTGTGTAAGTCTTGTGTAATATCCATGGCTGAGCCATAAATATAAGTGTCAATTTTCCTGAACACTGCAGTAATGAACTAAGCAAATAAATCCCTGACACTTTGTCTCCCGTGTGTTCCAGAACAAGTATCGGCAGCACGTTAGTGCTCTGAAGTTCACCAGCGTGGAAGACACACCAGAGATGGTGCAAGCCAAACTCAGCAATAAACTGGCACTAGATGTAAGCCAAGTCCACAGCTTTCAGTATTATTATTATTTATGGGTCACATTTTTCTTTAATGTCCATAATTTGACCTTTCTGACCTTTCCTCAACACCCATATACTGTATGAATATGATTTCTGTGGTGGACATCTGTCCTTTACTGTGCATCATTGAAAATAATTTCAGGCACTCTTTATAACTTCAGTTTGAATGGGTGGAGCTACACTGCTAGAAGCTGAACAGGTTCTGTCATCACACTCATCATCAACAAAATAGTTGCACCCAGAAGAAAACTGCTATTGCAATGCACAACTGTAATGGTGTCATGCCAGACTGTCATAGAGTTGCTCAGAATGGCAGTGGGTCATCTTCAGTGGACAGTAAAGAGATGACCAGCAAATACATGAGTGGAGGTGCCATGGTCAGCACCAAGATAGAGGATTTGTTATGCATCATACGTCCAGAACACCTGGTGTCATGCTGTGGGGTGCAGTTTTACACAATGCCAGATCACCTTTGGTCTTCATTACAGGCATTTTGACAGTCCAACTGTACATTAATGAGCTCCTACAACCCAGTCGCCCTACCTTTTCTGAACACACAGTCCAGTGCACTATTCCTACAGGACTGTGCTCGTCCACATACTGCTGCCCTCTCAAGACCTTACCTTAAAGACATGGAGATCATGACATGATCAGTCACATCTCCAGACTTCAAACTGAAAATACACCCCTGAGTCAGAATATTCAAGCTGCATGGGATGGATTTTCACAGAACACCACCTCTAGAGACATTACTTCTGTAGGTGTAGCTCAATAAATATAGTAACCTTCTAAGGTGGTAATCGTTATCTTCCTGGCAATCAGCAGTGAAATCTGACACTTCCTTCTGGGTGCAACTATTTTTTCATGATGAGTGCATTTATATGACATCAAAAAGACATAAAAAAATAAGTCTTATTTAACTAGAAATAATACTATATTGCTTTTTTAAATGAAGGATAGATGATTAGCTGCTCACTATACAGGACCTTCAAAACGCAACGTTAGTCAGTATTTTGCATTACATTAAATATTATTGCAGATCTCATAACATTGTAATCATGCAGAGGCTGTACAGAGAGAAGGGGGAGAGTGAGAAGCACAAGTACACACTGACTGGAGATCTTCCGGAGCATGTGCAGGCCAAGATGAATGCTATGAACATTAGTGAGGTGAGTTTTGAAACATCTGTTTCAGGAATGTTTTTTTAATGTGACAGACATGTTTAAGCACCATAATGTAAATTATGCCCATAAACTCATTATTCAATCCTAGACGCGATACAAAGAGTCATGGACAAAGCTCAGAGATGTGGGGTACAAGCTGCGTTTGGACGCTATTCCCTTCCAGGCTGCCAAATCCTCAGCTGAGATGCTCAGTGATGTAAGACTTGTGGCCTCAATCTTGCGTTTTGTCTTTCATTTCCATTTGGACTGATTCTCTGTGGTCCGTTGAAAAATAACAGATTTTGTACTGTACACCTTCAGCAAAAGTACAAAGAGGAGTTTCAGAAGATGAGGGGGAAGATGATCGGCCTGAAAGGACTTCAGGATGACATCAACATCGCCCACTCGGTGCATGCAACCCAGCTACAGAGCGATGTGAGTATAGCCGTGCAAACGGTGAGACTGACTCTCAGTTCAAAACGAGACATGAGCAAAGGGGGTTTCAGTTTCGCAGAACTTGATGCACACCTCTCTTCTTTCTCTCTTCAGATCAAGTATAAGAAGGACTCTTCTAAGGTACACTCTCAGTTCCAACTACCAATGGACATGCTCGATGTAGTCCACGCTAAGAAAGCTCAGGCTCTGGTCAGCGATCAGGACTATAGACTAACCCTGCATAACTACACTGCACTGCCTGATGACCTGAAGGTGCAGGCTGCCAAGAGAGCTTATACTCTGCAGAGTGAGGTAAATCTGATCTGTTAAAGCATAATATCATCATTTATTGATGTGTTTATTCATGTGAATATTATGAGAGCACTTAAAGCTGGGTCTGTTGATCACATTATTGGTGCATAGTTTGCAGTTTATCACTGTTTTGTGTGTGTAACAGAAAGCCTACCGTTCTGATCTGAATTACCTGCGTGGGGCGGCCTGGATTGGCACCGGAGCCTTACAAATCGAAGGATCCAAACATGCAACGCAGCTGATCAGTGATGTATGACATATTGGCCTCGTGTTCAATCATGACAATATTAATCTCGAAGAAAACGTGAAGAGGTCCCCAGCAATCCAACTTTGTCTTTTTGCTTTTCTTCATTCCACAGAAAAAGTATCGCCAGCAGCCTTACATGTTTAAGCATACATCTGTTACAGACTCTCCTGACATCGTTCATGCCAAGCTTAGCAACAAGATCACCAATGAGGTATGTGAACCCTTGTATATATATATATATATATATATATATATATATATATATTCCACTTTACATATATTAATCTGAGCTGAAAACTAAACATATTAAAGTGGTTATGAAGAGTTAATCTGCATAAACAGATGCATGTTATACCTTTACCTTCATATTGTCAAAAGCCTTGTTATCTTTTACATTGATCTCAATTGAAGGTCATTTTTCCTCCTAATGCATGTGGTGGGTGAATTAATTGCCTGTGCTAAATTGAACTGTGTTTTTATACATTTACTAATTACATCCTGGGACGACACATTTAAATATGCAAAAGATGTGATTAATATGGTCATATTACAGCTCATATTAAAGTATTACAGTAATTTAAAGTGTTTAGTGTTGAATCAGGCAGTTCAGACTAATATATTTAAACTACTGGTATATTAGAAGAGTGCATCAAACAACATATGACCAGTATACTTTGTATATATTAAGTATAAAAATGAGTATAATTTTAATTATATTTTAGTAGAGCTTTAGTGCAAGAGAACAAGAGAACTTAAGAACAGAACAGCACAAGGGAAGTTAATCCATTAGCACTGAGATCCTGATATTTAAACAAGAGGATTTTTTAACACATATTGCATGTGTTTCAATTTCTTTCCCACAGCGCCTGTACAAAGAAAAGGGGGAGAACTTCAGGCATAACTACACAATCACAGCTGAGCGACCAGAAATCACCCAGGCCAAGATTAACGCTGCTAACTTCAGTGACGTAAGACATTCAGACCAACTTCACTACAGTTACATTCACACTTAACTGTGTTCTATAGCTTTATTCTTGTTTCAATAAATAGAGCAGAATATGGTTTTACACCCTAATATTCAAAATATATACAGATGATTTTGGAAATCCCTCTTGGCTTTAGATCCAATGTTCTATATCTGGGAATATGTTCTATGTATGGAACTAGAAATTGATATCAACTAGATCCACCATGAATAGAATGGAATAATGTTATGAAAGGTGTTTCTTCTCATGGAAAACCTTTTGATTTAACACCACAATCAGACATCTTGCATGTTTTAGGTGGAAGTACATTCATGCTCCTGCAGATGGCATTGCACAAAGATGATTGGGCTATAAATACCTGCGGAGTGTGTGACAGGATTCACAGATTTTAAAAAGGGGTACAGTGCAGTGAATGTCTCCTTCAATCTGTGAAAAATGGGTTGCAAAGCAGATGTTAACGATAATGTTATAGACCATAGTGTGAAGGATCTAAATTTGCAGGTCTATCAATGCTGGCAACAATTGTAGTCTACAGGACATTTTCATCAGAATTGTGGCCAAAAGACGTGACTTCCTGCTTCTAGAAATGAATGCAATTTCTTTAAAAGCCCTCAGAGAACTACAGACGATGAACATATGGAGCAACATGGCACACAGCTTTGTCTTTCGGCCACAATTCTGGTGAGAATGTCCTGTAAACTGGGATTTTTGCCGCTGCTGGTAGACCATACACATCAATACCCCTGTGAATTCAGCTGCTTCCATCACACCATGACCTTTGGCCTAACTGCAATCATTCTTTTTATTTTGTCAATCATTAACATCTGGTTTGTGACCCATTTCCTGCACATTAAACAAGACTGCACTGTTACCACCTCTTCTCATTCTATGAATCCCACCGCACACCCTACAAGTATTTATAGCCTAATCATCCTTGTGCAACTCCATCTGTGGAAGCCTGAGTTTGCTACCACCTTAAACATGCAAGGTGAGTAGTTTTCATGTTTTAAAGATACACTGATCAATGACACAATTTGACCACCTCCTTGTTTCTGCATTCACTGTCCACTTCATCAGGTCCTCTGACCCCACAGGAGCACTTTGTAGTTCTATAATTACAGACTGTAGTTCATCTGTTTCTCTGCATACTTTGTTACCCTCTTTTCGCTCAGGACCCCACAGGACCACCACAGAGCACTTACACAGTGGGGGTGTGTTATTGTGTACTGCACTGGTAAGCGAGGATTAGATGCAGCAGTGTTGCGGGAGTGTTTAAACACTGTGTCTACTCACTGTCCGTTCTTTTGTATGGTAAGAGGAGCTGATGAACTGGACAAGGAGGTGCTCATAATGTTATAGTTGAATGGTGTATGCAAATTTGTTGCCATTGTTAATCTCATTGTCATCTCCCAAGGAAGGTTTATGATGGATGTTATCTGTAATGGGGGAACGTTTTGAGTTATGGAATACTGACCATATGCTTTCTTGTTGTAGACCAAATACAAAGAGTCATGGCACACACTAAGAGCACAAGGCTATAAACTGACCATGCAAGACATCCCCTTCCAGGCAGCCAAAGCATCCACAGACATTGCCAGTGATGTAAGACAATCCATGCTAATTTTACACCTTCTGTAAACATCTACAGACATAGACAGCAATGTTCACCAACCTGTAATTCAACCCCGGCCTAATGCATGCATGCAAGCTTCAGAATGACACCTTTACCTGGTGTTTAGAACAAAACTGCAACCTGTATTTGTGATATAAAAGGCATAAATATGCATGCAGGATAGATGGAAACATATCCTGTCTTTAAAAACACTATATTGCACTTGCGTCTGTCCATAGTACCAATACAAGCACAGCCACATCCTGGACAAAGGCAAGCATATAGGTGCACGGAGCATCATGGATGACACCCACCTCCTACACTGTATGCAAGCAGCACATTTGCAAAGCGATAAGAATTATCGTAAAGATGCCATTGCCACCAGTGGCCAGTTTCACCTGGGACTGGACCTGGTCAACCTGGTTCATGCTAAGAAAGCCCAGGCTCTTGCCAGTGACCAGGACTACAAGACCCGCCTCCATTCCTACACCGTCCTGCCTGATGACATAAAGGTGCAGTGGGCAAAGAAGGCCTATGAGTTGCAGAGCCAGGTAAGTTTGGTTGGAAAGACTGAGAGTATGAGTATTTAATTTGCACACATACAGTGCCTTGAAAAACTATTCATGCCATCTTTTGCTGCAATTACAGCTGCAATCTACCAGCTTTGCCCATCTAGAGACTGAATTTTTGCTCATTCTTCTTTGCAAAATAAATTGAGCTCTGTCAGCCTGGATGGAGAGCATTTGCACATTGGGATTTAGGTCTGGACTTTGAGTGGACACATGAATGTACTCTGATCTAAACCAGTCCATTGTAGCTCCGGCTGTATGTTTAGGGTCATTGTCCTGCTGGAAGGTGAAGCTCTATGCCAGTTTGAAGTGTTTTGCAACCTCCAACAGTTTTTTTATTCCAAGATTGCCCTGTATTTAGCTCCATCCATCTTCCCATCAACTTTGACCAGCTTCCCTGTTCCTGATGAAGAAAAGCATCTTCAGCATAATCCTGTCACCACCATGTTTCACTGTGGGAATAGTGTGTTCAGGCTGATGTGTGGTGTTAGTTTTCCACCACACGTAGTTTTTTGTTTTTAGGCCAAAAAGTTAAATTTTGGTCTCATCTTACCTCATCACCTTCTTCCACGTTTGCTATCTCCTCTACATGGTTTGTGGTAAACTGCAAATGGGACCTTTTTATGGCTTGCTTTCAAACATATATTTCTTCTCGCCACTAAATTTGGGGCCAGATTTGTGGAGTACACAGCTAGTAGTTGTCCTGTGGACAAATTCTCCCAGCTGAGATATGGATCTCTGCATCTCCACCAATGTGACCATGGGCCTCTTGGTTGCATCTCTCAGTAGAGCCATACTCCTTCCATGTATGGATGATGGATTGACAGTGTTCTGTGAGATGTGCATAGTTAATGTTTTAGAAACTAACCCTACTTTACACTTCTCCAAAACTTTGTCCTTGACCTGTCTGGTGTGTTTCTTTTCAGTCACTAATGTTCTTTAACAAAGGTCTTCACAGAACATCTGTAGTTATACTGAGAGTAAATTATTAGATTTCATTTAGTATCCAAATTACTGAATCGAACAATGCCAAGTAACTTGTTTTCATCTCAGAATGCATACAAGTCAGATTTGAACTTCATGAAGGGAGTGGCGTGGGATACAGTGGGAGCTCCTCAGCTGGAGTCTGCAAAGAAGGCTGGAGAGCTCATCAGTGATGTGAGTTCATGTCCGAGCTAACACTACAAAGATGATAATAGTTTAAAAATGAACATACCCATTAACAAGGCCTCATCTTACTTTGTTCTTGCAGAAGAAGTATCGCCAACTACCTGACAGGCTGAAGTTCACCCAGGTTGCTGATTCGCCTGATATCATCCACGCTAAGAACAGCTACATGCAGTGTAGTGAGGTACATCTAAAAGAAAACTATCGATGTCTAGAACTGAGAGACGAGTGATCTGCTTCTGACCTACTTCTGTCTACATTTCAGAGGCTGTATAAGTCTGGAGATTCTGAGTCCATGCATAAATACACCTTACCACCTGATCACCCTGACTTCATCAGAGCAAAGATGAATGCCCAGCACATCAGTGATGTATGAAGTTTTTTGAACTCCTCGTTTATAAGGAGGAACTATCTAGATCTGACACATTCAGCTCATCCTCTATCTTTCTCACCATACAGAAAGTTTATAAGGCATCAGGAGATCAGGTGAAGTCAGCAGGCTATGACTTGAGGCTAGATGCCATTCCCTTCCAGACAGCCAAGGCCTCCAGAGAAATTGCTAGTGATGTGAGTCTTGCCTTAATCTTTTCGCTGTCATTAAAATATGAAACACATTTGAACAGACAGAATTTGGACTGACGTGATGTTCTTTATTATGCTCCAGTTCCGATATAAGGAAGCCTTTGTGAAGCAGAAGGGTCAGCAGGTGGGTCTACTCAGTGTAGAGGATGACCCCAGGATGAGGCACTCGCTGGCTGTAGGCAAACTCCAGAGTAACAATGAGTACAAGAAGCAGTTCCAGGAGACGCGCTCTCAGTTTAAGATCCACGCCGACCAACCTGAATTTCTGCAAGCCAGAAAGAGCCAGGCTCAGGCCAGTGACCTCAGCTATCGCCAGCGCCTCCACAACTACACCTGTGACCCAGAACAGCTCAACTTCAAACATGCCAAACAGGCCTACAAGCTGCAGAGTGATGTGAGTGGCACATTTGAATTAAAATGAGATGCATAATATCCAATAAACACAGAATAACACAGATGGTCTTCAATGTTTCTTAACATTTATCAATATTTTGATAAACAAAAATTCCTTAAACTCATTAGACATCGTTAGCAGCTCTTGAGTAGCAGCTTTGGCTCTGAAACGAATTCTGTGGACCAATGTCTGTTTACAGGTTAAATATAAGTCAGACCTGAACTGGATGAAGGGAGTTGGTTGGACCCCTCCAGGCTCTCATAAAGTAGAGATGGCTCGGAGGGCAGCAGAACTCGGCCTGGCCGAGGGAGTGGACACGGAGGAAGCTATCGCAAAGTACCAGCAAATGATGGTAAGACTAAAAGTGGAATCCTGTGAAAAGAAATCTGAGAAAATGAAATCTTATAAATGTACATTAGCTCAAGTCCATTGTTCTAAAATATTGTTCTATTCTAGGCATTTCATTTACGTTTATTGAATTTCACAGAAACTCTTATTCCAAGCAACTTACAAATGTGCTTTGCTGGTCACTCAGAAAAGATCCTTAGTTAGTTTATAGAGATTAGAATCTAAAGATACCTCAGACTTAGATACAGCCAAGAACAAATGTCATAATGGGGATCTTGATAAACATTGCTCAGCATATTATGCTTTATCACACAAGACGACGTAGAATTATAAGCCTTTTAATTAGTTAAATGATCTAGAAAAAGATGGTCTTCAGTCTGAGTTTGACAACAGCGACTCCATTGTTCAGACTCCCAGGGGAAGTTCTTTCCATCTTTTTGGAGTCAGGACAGAAAAAGTCTGGACGCTTGTCTTCCATGCATCTTGAGGGATGGTGGATCAAGCTGATCTGCATTTGACTGAACAAGCACCTGAGTGGCATTTTAACTCTTGATATCCATATCCGTTTTCCTTTCCCTTCTCTTCTGTCCTCTTCCAGATGTTCCAGCATGAGCAGCAGTTGCTGGAGCAGAAGCAGGACTTCTCAGATCAAGTCGAGACCCAAGAGCATGTCCAGCAGTCTGTGGTCAATCCAGATGCCATGGAGATCCTCCATGTGAAAAGGAAGAAGACCATCCACACTACTTTCAAACAAGCAAAGACTATCACATCACAGTCTGTAACATCTCACTCTTCTACAAAGCAGTCCACAGAGAGCCAGCTCAGGTCAGTTACAGAGAAGTCCAGTGAAAACAAGTCTATAACAATGTAAACCCAAAATTTATGTACTAGTATATATAATATGTCATGTGTAGCCTGGTGTTCCTTACCAGTAGATATTGAGATTGAAGGAGGTGTATGTGAACTCTGGAAAGGAACTGTGTATGTGAACAGAATGATGAAGATGAGGACAGTGTGCAGAAAGGAAAGGTGTATTTGAAATGGTCATATAGGATGTCTATGAATTTGGAATACAAAAGAATGCTTTGGAATGTTTATCGTGCAGGTGCGAAAAGAGTGGAATTGTTTAGTGTTCCCATAGTGGAGACATAAGTGCCTTTCTTGTTTTCTTAATTCATGAATTTTGTTTCACTTAAGGATGAAAAAATAGAGAGAAGACAGCGAGGAAACTTTATTTAACACTGACATTCTGTAGTAAGGAACAATTAAATACATCACTGCTATGTGAAGTCACAGGTGGACAGATAAGCTTTTAGATTGCCAGTGGCAAAAGTGTTCTACTGTATTTAAGAGATATGCGATATACTGTGTGCCTGACAGGTTCAGCTCAATTTAAGACTACCTGCTTGATGTATGACTTATGACTGTGGGATCTAGAAATAAAGGTTCTGTAGACGCTGCACAGCAACCTGTGACTCATTGCACTCGTACATTTTAGTCCATCCGTGATCTACATGATCTTCATGATCTTCATGTGCCTCTGTTCTATAAAGAGGTCATCTTTTTGTTGATCCAGTCGAGGAAGTGTGTAACACGGGCATAAATGCCAGGTTTATTCTTCTTGCCACAAGCGTCGCCCCAGCTCACTACACCGTAGACGTAATATGTGCCATTCTGCTTACACACCAGAGGACCCCCAGAGTCTCCCTGTGAAGAGAAAGAGGCAGTAAATGTAAACGAATCTACAGATATGATACACCTATCATACCAATCTACAAGACCTGTCCTGTCTACAAATGGTGACCATTGTGAGATGATGCTCAACCAGCATACAGACTCCAACTGATCAGTGAGAGGGGGCGGGGCTAATGACCACTGATTGTCTTATAGAGGAAAATGAGAAGGAAGGGTCTGTTTGCTCTCTTTTTTTAGGTTTACATTTCCTTTAAACCAATATTTTAATTTTCATCTCGAAACACTGGATGATCAGTTCCCAACAGGAGAGTTGAAGTATAAAGTGTTTTTGTTGTTGTTTGTTTAACATCAACATTCTTTTTTTACATCTCAAATGGAGAGGAATTTGAGTAGCTTAGTATCTCCTCAAAACAGCAACAATATTTTGGTGAATAAAAGTCAAAGTGCCGAGACATTGGTCTAGAGTTCTGAACATTAAAATAGCACCTTCAAAATCATTGTGATGCTCCACTGACTGTATTAGGGAGAATAGCATCTTTACCATTGATACTACAGGAACTCTGCTAACTTTGGTGACGTGGGCAGGACAATAACTTATACATAACTGTATAATGCTCAATCATATTTGTGTAAAATCCTGTCCACATGCCTCGACCACTTTCAGGGATGGTTGTGTATCTCTCAGCTTGTCCAGAAATGCATGTGTAATGCACAGCCTTTATGGGTGGCACAAAGTGCCACTTCCAATTTGTGACTTAAGCTGGAACTCAGAAGCAAGAGATTCAAGTTTACATAATGCTGCTTTGAAAGACTATGTGGAGTCAAGCATTCCAGTGTCAGACACACATGAGGACACACCTGGCAGGAGTCCACTCCTCCTTGCATGTGTCCAGCACAGAACATGCCTTCATCCAATACGTTCCCATGAACATGAGGAGCCATGCACTGCTTCTGGGAGATTAGGAGAACTTTTGCATCAAGCAGCTGCCTGGAACCTTCCTCATCTGCAAGAACAAAGGACGTGTATGTTATAAGTCATTATATGTACAGAGCTCAGACTATGTGGGAATAAATGTGTAGGATTAGTGATACCACCATGCTCAGTGACTCCATAGCCGGATATGGTGCATTCCGTCCCATCAGGGATTGGACCAGGGGGCAGACAGGCACTCTTTACATACCTGGTCTCTCTGGCACAATGTCCATCTATGGCCTTCAGCTTGAGCAGGGCTGATATTGGAGAATTTACATTATTAGAATTAACAGCACAGCAAATACGTGCAGTTAATTGAAGGTTAAAAAGCAAGACAATTCGGAAATGTGTGCAAAATCTTTTGACCTATGTCATTGTAGAGAGCATCATCAGTCTCTCTGTAGTTCTCATGAGTGACATAACCTTCCACCTCCAGGGTCTGATCTGCAGCCTCATGTCTGTCCAGGTTTATTCCCCCCAGATTCACCTGCATCTCGTTTATCCTTTCACTGTGAAGTTGCACACACACACAGTACAACACTGTGTACACAGACGTTCAGCATTATGAAAGTGATTCTAAAATCTGATGGATTGAGCCATTTCATTAACAATACGCTTGTTGCCAAACAAAATCATTTATATTAAAACAGAAACGTGCACATAGACCCAATGGCCAACGCATTGAACCCATCCACACAGTGAAACACAAACACTAGTGAATTCACACACTAGGGGCAGTGAGCACACATGCCCAGAGTGGTGGGCAGCCTTATCTATGGTGCCCAGGGAGGATCTAGGGAGTTCAGTGCCTTGCTCAAAGGCACTTCAGTCATGTCCTGCCAGTTCAAGGATTTGAACCTGTAAACTTCCAGGCCATGGCTCCCCCCCAAAATTACTTCCATAACCAGAATTAGAGACGCTGATATGGAAATTGTGAAACAAATGTTTCATATCCAGTATTGTTTATGTACATATCCGCTGTTGTTGATAATCTAATCTAATGCAATTTAATTTAATATCATTTTTAAACATATACTGTATGTCTTTTCGGGAAGGTTACAAATGTAGTAAAAGAAACAAATTCTGACATTATAATGTAGAAACCCACCATAGCCTAAATGCTCAGCTCTTCTGTAGTTCAGTTAATACACTCAATGGACAAAAGAATTGGGACACCTGCTCATTAATTTGATTCTGGAATCAAGGATTAAAAAGAAATTATCCCACTCTACTAGATTCTGGAGCATTGCTGTGAGGATTTGAATGCATTCACTGACAAGAGTGTTAGTAAGGACAGGATTCCCACAGTTGCACTGCTCCTCAGCTCAACGTTATGGGGGATTTATACCCCTCTAGCCCGTTTGGACCTACAGTGTACATCATCATATATCAGGCCAGGCTTACATGCAGTGCGCAGCAGTGAGGACCCAGCAGGAGTCGATTAATATCCCTCCACAAATGTGACGGAAGGCCTCATTAGTGCGTTTGCGTCGAGCCTGCAAAGAGGCTTGCCAGGGATGAGCTCCAGGTCGAGCTTTTCTTCCGCCAAAGATCTTCCCCAAAGCCCTGGCAGGCTGGGGATTCCCACACACAGAGAAGTCCTTTGGAGGGGGCACGGTGGAAATGAATGGCCCTTCAGAGGTTACGTGGTAGGTTGTGGAAACTGGGAAAGAGTGGAGTACACTGGATTGGGATAAGGAGACTGACATGGGATAGAAGGAAGAAGGTAAATGTGGATATAGGTTACCTGGTTCAGGGCAGCGCCTGACATCACAGTCATCCCATTGTAGCTTGCCTTGGTATCGGACGAAGCACCAGGGCTGGCTCTCTCCATCTGGGTTCCTGAAAGAAGGAAATGTTCAGTATCTACACAGATCAGATTTACTCATTTCTTTACATATTCATTGTTTCATTCTAACTCGCTTCTACCAAATATCAGGTAAATGAAGAAAAATTAAGAAATATATTATAATAAATTAATAAGTTAACCGTTAAAACCCAAGTCCCAAACTTTGTGGGCAGTTACATATTCCATATGGTCTAAGCCATATTCCGGGGCCTATGGTGGTCTCATTAATGTGTGAGGAATTTTCACTGAGTAATCCAACTCAGAAAACAGCAAAAATTCACCTAATTCCAACTGAATTGAACTGAATTAAATCCCAGTTTAAATGCCAAAGGAGCTTCCAGTGCATGTTTACTGCTCTGTCCACGTGTACATGATCAACCTGCAATCAGACTCTGACTGACCAGAGCGAGGGGGCGGGGCTGATGCTCACCAACCCAGATATTCAGTTATAGAGTGAAATGAAAAGTAGGGGCTGTTTCTCCCTTTCTTCATGCACATAGAAGATTATTTCAGAATAAAATTCCTGAGAAGGAATAATACTTATACATAAATAAAAAGTACATCCATGTTGTTATGTTCATTTTATTTGGACCACTGTCAAGTATTTGAAGAACTCCTTCTTGTAAATATCCTTTTCAATCTAACCTTTACAAATATTAAGTCCAAATTCTCGTATTTTCAGTCTAGATGATCGATGTCCAGCAGGATTTCTGAAATGTATAGTGTATAGTAAAGTGACTTTAAGTCCTCTTTTAGGCCTTCATTTTTACTTCTGTAATGAAGACAAGTGTGAGTAACCTAGGATCTCATGAAAATCTGAGACAACATCTGGTATGTGTGACTGCCTCCTTGTGACTTTTCTATTTCTTGGCAATTAAAAGTAAGTCAAACTATGAAAACAAAATTGGCCTTGATTTCTAAAGGTTAAATCAACATGTCACTGAAATAAACCTAAGTTTGGTTAAAAGTGTGAATGTGTCATAATACTTGTACATGTCCATGCACTCCTGACCTGCAGTAGTTATGAGGTCCGACTCCATCATCTTCGTCAAATTCACCGTATGGTAAGAGGTGAGAGTTCCAGGGCAAACACTCCAGTTTACTCAATGTTTGACTTACAAATCCTCTGTACGACTCGCCATTACCTTCATAACAGTCATCAGGAGCTGAGGGCAGACACGGCAATAAAAATGTCATTGGATGGATGGATGGATGGATGGATGGATGGATGGATGGAATTGTTGGTGGGTGGGTAGGTAGGTCGATAGGTGGGTGGATGGATGGATGGATGGATGGATGGATGGATGGGTGGATGGATGGATGGATGGGTGGGTTTGTGGTTGGGTGGATAGGTAGGTCGATAGGTGGGTGGATGGATGGATGGATGGATGGATGGATGGATGGATGGATGGGTGGATTTGTGGGTGGCTGGATAGGTAGGTCGATAGGTGGGTGGATGGATGGATGGATGGATGGATGGATGGATGGGAGGGTCAATGGATGGATGGATGGATGGATGGATGGATGGATGGGTGGGTAGGTGGGTGGATGGATTTCACATTATTATTGCACTTGTTTAACTATTATTGCACATAATGGTGCCATGACAGATGTAGTGGACTGAGTGTGGCAAAAGACCATATTACCAACTTGACAGAACTTTCCAGTATAGTTTTCAGGACACACACACCGGAAGCTTCTTTTTCCACCCTTAACACACATCCCACCATTCAAACAGGGGCTTGGCTTACAGGGTGAAGCTAAAGGAGAAAACATTAAAATGATGTATGTACGTTTATATAGGTGAGTTTCTCAAACATGACGTGACCGAAGGGCTACACTCACGTTTCTTACACCTGGGAGGCTTGTAGGGGGCTCTACACTTGCACTCATAAAAGGGCTCTTTTGAAATGCGGACACACTCGCCTTTACCACACTTCACATTCTTACACACATTTTCCACTGGAAAACAGAGAGAAATTATTAGCACACAAACCACTTGTCTATGTCGGTGTGGGAAATGTAACGGTGTAGGGGTCTCTGACCATCTTGACACTTTTTGCCTATGAATGGTCGAGGGCAGGTGCATTTATAATGGCCATCACTTCCAGTCTCACATGTTCCATTGTTGAGACAGGGGTTTGGATCACACACATCTAGAGAGAAAGAGAGAGAGAGAGAGAGAGAGAGAGAGAGAGAGAGAGAGAGAGAGAGAGAGGTGTCAGGATCAAGACAAGATCATTACATCCAAAGTCTGATTGTGATGTGGGGACCATCTAACCATGGCAACCATGCAGCTGCTGATGGCAACCAGCATGACCCTGGATTCAAACCTGCAATCCTCAGCTCATGTGCTAGTGCATTAGACTGCTGAGCCAGTCAGATCCCAGAACATTGATTCAATGTTGATTCAACCATGACCATGACATTGATTCAACAGTGAATAAACAGTGAATGCTGAATGCTGCCTGGGGAGGCATAGAGAACAGCACACATCCTATAATGTTCTTTAATCGTACATACAGGTATTTATAGATTTCGTATTTTAAAGCAAAATAAATTATAATACTCAAAAAATAAACTTGCATAAGCATTTGATTTAAAATGGATCTGTATCGTAAGTACTTAGAACATGAATTAAATGTGAGTTTAATTAAATTTTAACATTATTATTGATCTGCATTTGTTTTCCTTCAGCGTATTCTATACTGTGTGCCTGGTACCTTCCTCGTCTAAGAGCTCAAACAGCCAGTCAATGGTGCGGTCAATCGTCGCATCCAGTTCAGATGGTTCCTCTGTGTAGTCGTAAAAATATTCATTTATTGCTGTTCAAAAAGATAAACAGTAAACAGTAAGTTGCTGCAACGTTGTAGAAAGGTAATCAAAAGTGTTATTAAAGTGACACCACTCATATGGCAATCTGGTGCAAAGGGCTTCCGCCACTTCATTCAGAAACGCAGATACTGTCAGCAGATTATGAAACTCACCATCAGCTATACCACTCACAAAGTCCATCACTATGTCCTGGAAACAGCAAATTTCACACCATGAAATCACCATTACAGCTCATGGTGCAAATCTAAAACTGACCCAAACATTATGATGGAAATCTATTTATCCTGATATTGATTCTGTACCACATACAGTGCAACTAAACCAAGTGTGGCAGGAAAGCTTCATACCTCAACAGCTCCTGCAGGCTGGCTGAAGCTCTGCAGGCCCAGCAGGAGCAGTAGTAGTGAGAGCATGGAGCTGGGAATACTTGACAACCTTCAGGAAAGTATCCACCACAGACTGAGGCGATGATGTCTAAAGTCACTTCTTGGAAATTCATACGGTATCTCCGTCCTCTCTACCTGGTAATCATTAGCTCACATTGATTCTTCATTCTGACCAAACAAACAGTGCTACTAGTAGAGGGTCCAAACTCATTCATGCAGGCAAATGCAGTTATACAACAATCTACTCCGTTCAGAAGCGAATGTTGGCATGAATATTTGCAGTTCTATCCTTTTAACATTTAAGTTTAACAGGCCTTGGATCTTCAGTCCTGGAGTTCAGTTCTGACTATCAATGGGTCAATGGTCATATTGGTATGCCGTAATATTTACTTTAAATTAGGACCCTGAACTCAACTTTACAGAAGGATTACACAGCAATGGTTTTGCTGTTGTCCAGCACAAGTTACCTGTCCATGCAAGAAGTCAGACTGGTGAACCTAAGTTCAGAGGTTCTTAACCATTTCCACATCACAGCCCACCTGAAATTGTAATGACGTTTTTGCCTTTTTGTTTCTCTGATAATAAAATGTGAGTATCAGGGCCTGAACGGGAGCTTAACAATAGCAGGTCTTCACAAAAATGTCTGTCTGAAATGTACCTCAAACAAATGAGCAGTAAACATGTGTTCCTAACATCAGACGACGTGTCCAGTTACAAATTGTGGACACTGTCAAAAAACTGTCTCTGTACGTAGACGACATCTACTTATGTCCTCACATCATATCCGATGTAGTCCGGGTCATACTTATGTATGATTTTCTGTGTTTTCTAAGAAACGGTGTCATCAATCTTTCTTTGTTGAAGAAACATCTCTGGTGATCACTGTTTGAGTCACAAGTGCAGATGAGGCACTGCCCCTGGTGTGGTGGTGTTAACAGAGGCACTGTGGTGGGTCCTCTCCTCTTGTATCCAATGGAAGCTTATGAACACTGCACTGATATGTAGGATATGTGTGTGGAGCTTGTCTAGTTGCACTGACAATTGTAGCCAGATGCCACTAGTCATGGCCATTAAGCACATGTGGCCAGCAAGTATGCTGGGTGATGATGTCTCCTGTGACATAATCCAGGTACACACTGTGGATCGAGGCATGGTAAATACACAACTTCAGAAATGGAATGTCCATCCATCTGTCACTGACTATTAAAACTCCAGGAATTCATGTTGAATTCAGCCTCACTCACAAGACAACACCTCACAACCTATGCAGGTGTTGTCATTCCCATGAATCCCCTGAGATAACACTACGTTATAACCAATTTACACACTGCTATCCTGTGACCTTTGAAAGATATACTACTGCCAGAGTTCATCACATGCCCTTCTGACCTCCTCCAATACATGTGAAGCCAGACACCAAGTTTTTTCAAAACTGCCTTCACTGCATCATTGCTGGGCAGCTAATGTGCTCAGGAGAAAGCGCTGGGTCTCCAGCTCCGATACACCACTACCAGACCCCAGCATGACTCTGGAACTCCTTACCACCTCACATAAGGAGCATAAATTCACTACCAAACTTAAAATCTGCTCTCAAAACACACCTGTTTAGAACTGCCTTCTCCATCTGACTCTGTTATTCTTATCTTCTGTTATTTTATTTTTCTTATAATTTTATGTCTATTTTGCTCTTTTGTACGGTGTCCTTGAGTGCCACAAAGGCTCCTTTGAAATAAAATGTTGAATTATTATTATTATTATTATTATTATTATTATTATTATTATTATTATTGTGCATCTACCCTCTCAGAGAGAGTATGGCCAATTTTGCACTCTCAGACTCCGGCTGCCGATGGCAAGCAGCATAATCCGGGATTCGAGGCCTCACCAACTTTAATAAACTGCACTCCAGTATGGTCAAACTGATTGTATCTTTCATAGTGCCGGTCAGTATTATTCATGAATATTATTAATATCCCCATTATTAATGCATGGCTCCCAGGATTTGCAAGCTGGAGTTCACCTCACAGCAGACTGAGAGCAGTTGATTAAATTGCAATGGAATGAAATCTGTTGCTGCTGCTTAACAGCATGGAATTCCTGCAACCACACTGGCTCATCTGAGACAAAATCAGTGGCTGTTGCTGTTTTCTGTCTCATCAAAGAGGTCAGACAGACAATCGATGGTACTGTTAATAACCTCGTCCAGGTCAGGTTCCTCAGCATCATAGTTTTAGAAATATTCATCGAGTGCTGTTCAGAAAATTGGAAAGTTGGCTAAGATTCTGCTGAAAAATCCAGTTTATCATAATAGTTTATCATACTAAACAAATAGTTGTTGTTTGTTTTGTAAGGAGCTGTGCATGTTACGGCCACTAGAGGGCGACATTTCTACTAATCATGGCCACAATCAAGCTGATAGAGATCAGGTGTGTGGAGGTTTTATAAGACCACCCTCTCTCTTTTTTCCCTCCTTAAACAGGGGTTGAATCTCTCTCTGTCCCAGTCAGACACAGGGTTTGCTTTGCACTGTTTAATCAGTTTAAGTGATCTTGTTTCTTCTTTTGCAAAATGTGCTGCAGCTTCACATGCATCCATCTCAGGATTTCTCATTCGTCTGAACATTTGTAGTTTTCTTCTTCTAGTTTTTTATAATTACAGTTAAGATGTTTTTTTATGAATGAAACAAAACATAAAACAAGGGAAAGCTGGGGAGCAGCATACCTGAAACAGTTTGTGATATCCTTCATTTGCAAAAGATGCTGCAGCTTCACATACTGAACATAAAGAAATGAAATATGACGCGAGCAGTTTGCATATGCAGCTAATATCCCTACATACACATCCCTCCACGTGTGCTCATGTACCATTCAGTCAGCTGAAGCAGGTGTCTGAACAATAAATCCACAAAGCCGGCCTTTATGACCAAAACCATGTGCTGACTGATGCTCCACATGTTCATCTGACCTATAGCAGTGATATATATACACATGGGTTTTGGTACAACATGTCTTGAATGTTCAGAAATGAAGAAAGATAGCAGCTACAAACCATCCATCTCAGAGCTCTCACTGCTCTGATGGAGGTTCAGTAAAACCAGAGGGACATAACCTGTAGTTATTGTAAAAAATAAATAAATAAAATGATAAACTATAAATAACTTCTTATACACGTTTTTAGCCTCTTTTAGAATATGAATGTGATTTTGGTGAAATTCATTATATGAAGGGTTGGCTGACCCTTCTGTTTTTACCACAGTTTACCTGCCTTGAAGACCTGAATGAACATCATAATGAACTTTATGCATTTTCATGGAGTCATGATGTTTTGGGTATGAATGGATGATTACTCACTCATTCATGAAATAATCAGCGAATTAGTGTTGTTTCATGTACTCTTATTGTAAAGTGTTGCCGACCCATAACATCATAAACATTTATTGTTTAAGTCCAAATACGAGGTTTAACAATCTGACCTATCCTTGTAAAAAGTGACTGAAGTAGTATCTGCATTTAGACCTGAACGACCCCGTTACAAAAAAGACCACGAGTTCAATGGTGTAAGACTCCACAGGCACTGCTCAGTAAAACCTGGAAAGAAGTGATGCAGCAATATGTAACACAATTCAAAGAAAGAAGTGATTAAAGACATATTTGTGATGAAATCCCACCAAATCCTGATGTATGTGCTGCATTACTTCGTGTTTTATGGACTAAATAAGTAGTGAGTTATCTTTGGAGTTTGTGAAATACCTGTACTGTCCCTTTAAGAGGCTGCTATAACTGTCAGTATTATTAATGTTCTTGGCAAAAAATGCTTTATAAAGTGTTATTTTCCGAGTTTTACATGAGATGTTTTCAGCAGGATTCCACGTGAATTCTATGCCACTATGGAGTCGTAGCCTGTGTGTATAGAAAGGATTTGCTGCACATGTTTTCTACAAACGGTTCTTTATTATTATTATTATTATTATTATTATTTACATTATTTACAAATATGTAGTGTACAGTCCAGTGGTCCACAAGTCTCCTTCACGACCTGAAACACAAACCAAGCAGAATGCATTAGGTCCAGATGTGCTTCTGAAGATCTGTTTAAACAGATGTTTATGCTTTTATTGCTTCTTTTCTTAGTCTTGATCTTCCTCCATGGCTGACCTGAGTCTAGGTTCACTCCAAGATTTCATTTCATGCCAGGTATGTTCCAGGAGCTCATGAAATGTAGGCCTCCTTGATGGCGTGGGGTGCAGACACCAGTGAATGAGATCCCGGCATTCTGTGTGGAGGGGTGGAGTTGGAGGAGGGAGAGATGCTTAAGTATGACATTTATATTTTCCTTGATTTCCATGAATTTGACTTTTTAAAAAGACTACCATGCAAATAAACAGGTAGGAACATTTGGGGTCACCTGATACACTGCTCTCCTTCAGCTTTAACGCTGTATATTCTTCTCCAACTACAGCTTTAGTTCTTGACTTTAGTTTCTTTACACTTAGATCTGAGTTTAAAAGGGAGAGCAGGTGTCAGCTTTACTCTGGCAGACCAGGAAGCTCTCTTTGATCTTACCTCTGGATACACTGCGCTTGAAGCAGAGACGGCCATCGAGAATCTCCAACTCATTTTTGAAGGGATAGTAGCCATTAACCAGCCTGAACAATAGGACTCCTAGAGACCATACTGTTGCAGGCTTGGCGTGGTACCTCCCCTCTGACAGGTATTCAGGTGGCCGGAATTTACGGGTGCCTGAAAACATCGAAACAGAAGAGAAACAAGAGCTGAACTCCATTTCTAAACAGCTTAATGGTTCTCATGGTCAGGTTTTAAGGTAGTGTGTGGATCCTTCTAGTGGATTTAGTGCCCTAAACACCATTTTACCTGCATAAATGCTGTAACCCTTCTTCCTGACCCAGTCGCCACAGCCGAAATCGATGAGTTTCAGCTGGAGGGTGTCTGTGTTGATCAAAAGGTTCTTAAGTTTGATGTCTCTGTGAAAGACACCTCGCTTGTGGCATTTGTTGGCTGCGTGCACTGCCTGCCACATGATAACCCTGGCCATGTCTTCGCTGACTGAACCTCTGAAGATGTCCGTGAAGGTGTGCAAGTCCATAGAACGAGGAGGGCGCTCGAGGATCAAGATGTATCGCTCGGGCTCATCGAACCAGTCAATGAGTTGAATTATGGTTCTGATGAGGGACCTGCTCACTCTCTGCATTAGAGCCACTTCCACAGGTATGAAAGTGGACTCATCAGGCTGCAGGGAAGCATCACAAGGTTAGTTAATGAGGACGATGAAGTGAAATTCAGCTCTTCTTACTGCCAGTATGAGTTTGGTCGTGTTGGGAAAGTAAAATCTGGGTTCCAGGTGAACTTACACCCTGGACGTACTTGTCACCCCTCCTCTTCGTCACTATTTTAATGGCCACCTGCACACAAAGACAATACAAGTTATGACAATTACGAGGATTTAAAAGGACGTTGTTGTGATGAAGATGAGGAGTGAGTGAGTCAAAAACCTGTAGGCCATCAGAGACACGAGTGCCCTCAAAAACTGATCCAAAGGCTCCATGACCCAGCTGCTTTCCAGTCTGATAGAGAGCAGTGAATAAATCTGTGGAAAATGGTGGTGAATATGAATATTAGCTTCCTGTAGATCATTGATCATTGGGTTATTCATCACCTCTCCTGGCTCTGCAGGATGCAGTGGAATCTGCAGCATGTAAACCTGGATCATGACAGTTCACTTACTGTATATAGAACCGCTTTAGTGTGTTTAGTGGTCTGACCAATGGACTGACCTGGCTTGGTGGCCGTTTCCTGCTCAAAAGACGTGACCATGGCCTTGTTTACTGAGGCTCTCCTCATCTTCCTGGGAGGGAATTCGGTGTCAGGAATGTTGGATGTTCCTGGGAGAAAAGTCCTGTTGGGTTCCACCTCTGTCCTTTTCCTCTTTCGTCTCTCACCATCTGTGTAGAGGACAATTTGTGTATTTAAAGGCATTTTATAGATGATGAGCTGAATATAAATGTTAATGATCATTGTTAGGCAGGTGTGTATGATTCAGATACAGTTTGTTTACATTTGAAACTGAGCTGGTGTCCATAAAAATGCTGCTTACTAGAGACCATTTTTGGGCTCCTTCTCTAAAGTCCTAAGCAGATGCAATCAGCAGTGAAAAGCTTTATTGTAAAACAATAAGTAGAGTGTTTGGACTGACCGGTACGTTCACAGAGCTGCTCCATCACTGCCCGAGTGTCGCTCTCCATCAAACTCAGCAGAATGACGGAACTTTTTAACTCAACAGCTGGATCTACAGGTGTCCTGTTTTCCTTATATGGTCATATGCAATGTGGGGGGGGGGGGCTTCATGTTGCTAGGAAACCCACATGATGGCCAAACGTTTGTGGACACATGAGTACATCTTAGGGGTCAGTTAATTACAGCATATTAGTTTGAAAAAGGGGTCTTTTTGTAGTCTTATTTAAACAGATCTGAATTCCTCACCTCTGAATTTTGTTAATTATAAAATAATTTATAATAAAGATATATGTAAAATAAATAAAAAAATAATTATATGTAGTACCCTTAAAAAATACTTTTGTATTTTTGTTCTTTGTTTTTTGTAGAAATCAATTTCCCAGAACACCTTTCGTTCTCTGCACACAAAAGTCGCGTTCATTTCCTGTTTAGCTAAACCAATGAGGTGAGAGCGCAAGATGATTGGCATTGCTACAGACCAATGAGAGTTTTGCGTGGGCGGGGCTAAAGGGGAGACCCGTCTGCCTGCGATGATACGGATGAGAACCCGAGAGAGACAGGACACAGAATAAATGAGAGATAATTCACAACAATCCACAGCACTGAGACAATGATGTCCGGAGTGGACATTCATACAGAATGTCTCCTCTGTAGTTGGTGATCATTTGTCCACAGTATTGATTTTTCATTGCTCTGGTTTTGCACTAAAGGCCACATCACACTGATCTCTTCTAAAATATCATCCTATGTTTCTAAACTGAGAGTGGAAGTGTTGGTATTTGGTTGTTTTTTTTATGGTATAAATGTTTAAAATAGGAGCATCTATCTGTAAATAGAACAATAACAGTCACTACAGTTTCCCCGTGCCTCATGTTACCATCCTCAATATTCTAAAATGTTCAGGGGTCTTGCTGAGAAATTTGTTCAGTGGCCATTTCTCAAGTCCATATTTACTTTACTTTAGCTTTTCTAAACATTACACATTTACAGATCATTAAATACTCCATCAAGGGACCAACTGCAAGACAGACTGAAGTTCATGTAAATAACTGAAACGGTTGACTCCTTTGGTTAAGCTGTTTGATCAGCTTAGGGTATGTTATTACATTGTCATTGCAACATTGGGCTGCCAGATCGCGTGTTATTACATTGTCATTTTGTTAGCAGTGTCGGCTGTAACAGTTATTACATTGTCATTACACTGTAATGCACTGTGATGTTGCATTAATAAACTGTCTATACAATGTTATTACACAGTGTGGGCTGTGAATGCATTACATTACATGGTTATTACACTGATGTGCTCCGCACACAAGCAACATTACATGGTCATTACATGGTTATTACACAGTATGGCATGTGACTGTTATTACTTTATCTCCAAAGGTGAGGGAACCCTATTGTTTTTGTTAGGGTTCTTTTTCCTAACGTGGCCTGCACAGACCAAACCACAAGTTGTACGTACATAACTTCTCCCACTCCATCCCACTTCTCGGGTGCTCAATTTCAGCCCAATTGGCCTGATGGTGGTGCTATAGTGAAACATCAAACTTGGAGTTCCATATCTCCTCTACTGCATTAGAGACATTCCCAAGGACCTGCGTCCCTAAGGAATGTAATCATTATTTGTAATACGTTGTAATTTCATTACTCTTTAGCACCCAAACCAAAAGTGTGGGTGGAGCACATATTGCAAAAATCACGTATAACGGACGTGCAGCTCTCCATGTTTGGTGGTAAAAGCAAAACACCACCTAAAGATATCTGATTGACATAAAAACTGGTGCTAGTACATGCTGTCCTGGACCAGTATCAATCTATGAGTCTGATGTCTTCTACATAAAGGTACTCAAAACCCTTAGAATTGGCTGATCACCATGAAACTTCATACATATCTCCATGTATGGGCTCTGTATTAAAAGGACATGTCTATGACTGAAGGAGCTAGATAAGGAGTCATTTTAACTGAATCATGTTACTTCCTTACTATACGTCTTTTGTCTTACCACATGATATGAATACATGAATGGCTTCAGATTGAGGCAAAATATCATGACACATAATCCAGTCATTTTCAAGATGTTTTTTATTCAAATAAGAAAGGAATAGATCACTTGACACTGGAAAACAGAAATACGTTTTCTAAACAGCATGAGAGATTAATATTGCAGTAGGAGAATTATAAACAGTATCTGCAGGTGCATAACACTGGAAGGCCATCTGGGGTCTCACTGGGACCAGTGGTTGAATGCTCAATCAATATTGGTCAAACCCCAAGATTGTTCTAGATCTTAAAAATTCATTCACAGGAGAAGTGTATCAAAAAAGGAACAATTCATTGAAAAAATGAAAAAAGCAGAAGACATAAGTACTGTACTTTATAAAAGATGCATCACATTCAATTCAGATTCTCAGGAAACTTAAATACTTTTCAATAAAAATTTTGTTCTGAAGTGAAGAATCTACACTTTGTTCATTGTGTTCACATGGATTCATATGGAGCAAGTGAACGAGGGAGGTGTCTGTCTCGAGGTGCACTGTGACTGGCAAACCACCAAGGCTAGATGTCTCAAACACACCACACTCAAACTGCCTTAACCTCCAACAAAACATGCACTCTCTCTCAGCGTCAAATGAATTGTTCATGCCAGTGTCAGGCAAACACAGGATTTCCTCCACTTCATGTATACCGTTCAGTATACCATTTAAGCGCTACCACTATTCTTGGACTGCTCCCTTTCAACCACTTTAGTAGGCATTAAGAGTGCGTTTAGAAACCTGAACAAAACCCATACTGTCACAGTCCATCTCATTTCCTTCTCCAAAACCATAACGCACAGTGCCTAACTATTCCAGGAGCGCCACTAGGAAGAGCAGAACAGAATGCAAAAAAATAAGAAAGTCATAAATACAGTCATGGAGAATAACATTCTCTTGTGATCAGCAGCAATGACCAGTTTCAAAAGAATTCTGTTCGCTTTCACCACATCAATCCATCTCCCGTTTAGTAAAGGCACAGAAAAGTCCTTTCTTCATTGTTGTCTCCTCAGCTGAGCCTATTTTGCAGTGGGCTGGGGTGGTTGGAGTGCTCTCTGAATTTCCCCATATGGGTGCAGTGCTCAAGTATACTCCGACTTGCGGATGTAGGTGGAAGGGACGTAGCCCCTCCTTCCTCCAGCCTCTCCAAGCCACCATTCCTGGTTACCAGTCATGTCCTGAAACTCCAGGATTCGTACTTTCTGGTTGGCAGAGATGCTCAGCTCATTCGAGCATCTTGCATTGAATGAAAAGAGAGCATAATATATCTGGAAAAAAGAACAGAAACAAAAACAGCTGATGAACTCTTCACATCACAGATGGCTCTCAGATTTTTTTTTGCACTGGTGGTTCTCCATTCTGGACCTGGAGGACCACTGTCCTGCTTGTTATAGAGTTTTACAGAACTGATCCACACCTGATCCAACTAATGTGCTCTTGCTGAGCTGAACTGGGTGTGTTTCACCAGAAAAACATTACAAGCAGGGCAGTTGTGCTCTAGGACTGGGATTGAGAACCACGGCTTTACATCATTTGAAACCAGCTTCCTTTTATGTTCTGTGAACAATCAATGACGAATGTACCAGATGAAGCGCTCCAAAATATTACAATGACATCAGCAACGTATATGTGCTTTTAACATTGCTGGCCTGGTGGCGAAAGCCAGGTCCTACCACTCTACGTCCATGCTAATTCTACCGCTCATGGGTCAAGTTATTGGTGGGGACAATTCAATAATCGCTGGAGATTGGTGGGGACGCATCACCCCATCCATACTACATCTATGCCTTTGACTGACGTACATTACAGTTAAAATGTTCTGTAAAGTTATCACCATCCTAGAGATTAACAAATGTTTGTTACAAGAGTGAAGAGTAGTACATAGCATACCTGATGGCCATCCAACTCTGGGTCAGGATCATGATCTATGTACTCATCAGCAGGGTACTGAGGCTTCTTCGTCTGCAATGAACAGTCCCCATTCCTCCTCTGCTGAGAACTATGGGCTGCGTACCTCTGAGATGGCTCATGTCTAGATTTCCAGTTGGAGGAGCAAGAGTCTGTCTCTGAAGAGTCTGAGAGGTCTCTGCGATTGGTTGGAGTAGCGTAACTGGAGCCAGAGGGATCTTTATCATCACTAAGGTTCTGGTACAAAGGCTCTGAATAGTCCCTGTGGTTTGTAGCATTATGATAGGCTGTTTCAGACAGTTCTTTAAGATTGGAGGAATTCCTGTAGGATGAGTCCAGGGAATCCCTCTGACTAGTAGGGGGGCAATTAGATGTAGGAGCATCTCGATGGGGGTTCCTCCGGGAGGGGACAGAGTCCTGAGTGGGGTGTGGAGATGCATGGTTTGAAGGTGCAACTGTGGAGAAGCTGACGGTGGCGGTCTCCTGGTTGAACGTTAGAGTGCTGTTGCTGTTCTGCCGTGAGAAGACAGGGGAGGAGCCACCATAACCGGACTCGTTAGAGGACTGGCTCTCAATCGAGACGTCCGATTGACTTCTGCGTGGGTTATAGGGCTTTAAGAAGGAACTGTAAACAAAGCCCTTTGTGGCTATGGATAAAGACATTGAAAAAGAGTTATTCCAACAAGCCAAATGTGTCCCACACCACGTTCATCCAAATTACCAACAATAAAGCATTCTGAAGGTAAATACCTACCGCCATTATCTATGAGCCAGCGATTCTGGCTTCCCATGGGGTCCTGCTGTTTAATAACACCCACTATATCACCCTCTAGTATGGACACATCCAGGTCCTGTGCTGCATTAAAGTTCCTTTCAGCCTGGAAGAGTTTCTCTGGGCCATAGCGGGCCAACAGCCCTGCCCGGTGCTCATCTGTCTGCAGCACGTAGTTGGGCTACACAGAGAGGATAGGAAAGAAAAGTAAGACCACAGAATATTTTATCTGGAAACAGGACAACTTTAGTGCTGGGGTTGGCTGAAATTGAGGGTAGTATTCCAAATACCGAATGTGGCAATTAATATGTGAGTTCTAGTGTGTTTTGAGCAGATAAAACCACAAAACTGTGAAGGAATCCCAGCCCTATTGTAATGCAATACGCCTGGAGTGGATTGTTATGAATAAGTGAGACTCACAGGCCCCTGCAGATGCTTCTTGGAGGTTTGTTTCTCTAGGGTCTTCTTGTCATAGGGTTTGCGGGAAGTGGGCAGGTTCTCAGGGAAAAAGCTGAAGCTTTGCAGCAGCTGCAGTACACGGCCATGCTCCTCCTGAAACAGGGACACCAGGGTCCCCTCTGTGCCGCCCATACCAGAGAGCTGAGAGAGAAATGGTAACAAAAGTAATTTAGTTATGAATGAATATGTATGATTAAAGCTAAAGCGATGAGGGGAATGAAGCTGGGGCGATGGAGGACGGAAACACACCTATCATTAGTGCACAAACTTCAAACCAAAAACAGAACATAGCTGCCTCAAAGAGAGTTAGGGCTGGGCAATATGGACAAAAAAAAAAATCATATCCTGATATTTTAGCTGAAGGACCATATATATGATATGAAGGATTATATGATGTTAAAAATTTAAGACACCCCATGAAATCCTTTTTGTCAATTTTACTATTTTTAAACATACTGAAATTTGCCATTTCTTTTATACACACCAACCTCTAAGCCCCGTTCATAGTATGTATGTGAGAACAGAAATGGAGCAGAGTAGAGGAAGAGCTGAGTGCCAGGGGTGAAGC
Source organism: Acestrorhynchus altus (assembly GCA_034509495.1). Lineage (NCBI taxonomy): Eukaryota > Metazoa > Chordata > Actinopteri > Characiformes > Acestrorhynchidae > Acestrorhynchus > Acestrorhynchus altus. The sequence continues at coordinate 3,845,097 of CM067510.1, read as the reverse complement.
AGAGTTAAGGAGCTGAGAAATGTTTCCACATGATTGAAACAGAATGTTATTCAAAATGTTAACTCAATATAAATATCATCACCTCGGCCCATATCACGCTCTGTTTATATCCCGATATAGAAATAAATATTGATATCACCCAGCCCTGTGTAGAGGTGATGATTATTTATTAATTAATTTATAATTAATAATTCATTATATCTAGACTTGTAGTTTTAGTCCCAGAAAAATGACCAAGGTACAGCAAATTCTGATCTCTTATTGACCCTAAACCCACTGTTACCATCCACTGCTGTGGACCTTTCATTTCAGTTCCTGACCTGTAGTAATGGAGTGAGCTCTCCCAGCGTGAGGCGGATGAAGTCTTTCTGGGCCTGGGCGAAGCCACGCACGCAACTAGTGAAGAGCTCCTCAGCAGCGTGGTGAAACTTGGGCAGCTCGTCCAGCAGCTGTGCGTTCAAGGCCTCATAGTTGTTCCGTGCTGCCTGCAGCTCGTCTTGCACACGCTTGTCCTTCAGCCTGTCAGCTCGCTCCTTACAGTTATCGTAATCAAGAAGCTTGTCAAAGCGCTTCTGGATCAGCTTGTGAGGCCCAGCGAACATGGACAACAGCTGCGTCAGGGGTGAGATGACCAGTGCCTCTGTCCTCTCCTTCTACTCAAAGACACAGGGACCAGCATTAGCATTTAGAGCGGGCAGATACATTTAATTATTGCAAAAATAAAATCGAACTCATTTACATTTACATCATGTGTTTTCATCTGGTAAATGGATTTCAGTTATATGTAAGTAATAGTGTAAAAGATCTGACATGTCCAGCACTCACAAACTGAGTGAACTGCTTGTCACTGATGCAGCGGTGGGCTCTCTGGAAACGCTCAGGGTCCAGCTGCTGCTGCCGCTCTGTGTAGATGTCACAGAAGCTGATGGCTGACAACACCTTGACTGAAGCTGACTCCTGTAAAGCAACGTAGACAAATAGAACCTTTAAACTGATAGACACATTGAAATTAAACTGATAAATGACACAAGCATCTGTTAAGGCATAGTATCAGACCTGGGGACCCAGCGATTTCCCCCAAGTGTATTGGCTACCTAACAATAATGCAATGATGCCAGTTTGACAAGAGGCACTGTGTCTGGCTTAACTGGTATAGGCGGTGCCTAAGTGCTTGTCTTCACCCTCCTAGTGTTAAGAGCACTGTATGTGATATGAGGGGAGTCCTAATGGGGTTGGATCACTGGCACTTCCAAATTGGGGGGATTGGGAGAAAAAAACGGGTCTTCCCACATTAAAATGTTTTTTATGGAAGTAAAAATGGTCCCTCTAAGGCATCACTCAAAGACCCCTACACAGAACATACATTTTTAACAGTGGGCTGTAATATAATAATAATTATAATAAAAATTATAATAATAATAATAATAGTCACAATTTGTATTTAAAGTGATTTAGACAAGTCAAGCACACACCAACATGTTCAACCTTTAGTGAAGCAGTTGACATTTCATATGACTGTGAGACGAAACATCCTTCTCACCCTTATATGCTGTAGGTAGAGGGAGATATCTCGTATGAAGGATTTGATCAATCGCTCCTGGAGCCTAAATCGCTTCTCCGCTTCATCGAATGCTTCATCTTTAATCTGAAGGAGCGCAAGAGAAAGTGATCAATAACCACACAAACCCACAGACAGAAGTGGGCTTCCGCATGCAGAACGGGAACAAGGTCATTATACCTGTGTTGACATCCCAGTCAAGTGCTTGAGATGGCTGCTCACTCGGTTGGATTTTTTGATGATCGAGTGCATGCTTAACTTGGAAATCTTGTCAATGAGCCGGTCCTCATCACCTTTGCGGTACTTCACCACTGTAAACATTAGAGGGCGCACTGCGGTTAGAAATAAGTGACGACTGCAGGGCATTCAGTGACTTTAATCAATGGGAAAAAAAGGAATTGACAGAAAACACACAAACTCACCGAGGTCCTTCCTCCTCTTGTACTCGTTTATGTTACCGTTGATCTCTTTGACAGAGAGAACAGCGTCTTCCAGCTGTTTCCTGTCGTGGTGGGACTCAGGTGTGGCATTCAGGAGCTCCATGAGCAGCAGTGGATAGCGCATCACCCTCTGCACCGGCTTTATCAGGAACGAACCAAGATTAATGTAGTTTGTTTTTCCCCTGAAAGAGAGAGAGAAGGTGGCTTTAATGAGACTCTACAGTCACTTACAAGTTCACACACAAGTTTGGTCATCATTCTTTCAAAATGGACCACGATTGTGCCATTTCTTTTCCATCCATCAATCAGTTCAATGTACGTCTATCACGTTTCACAAAGACAAGCCTAAAAATACAGCCAACCAAAGATATATGAACGGGGGAATCTAATTTTGATTTGATTGATGGAATGAACACAGTCCATTTTGAAGATGATGAACATGAACTTATGAACTTTAATACTAAAACTGAAAATTTACAGGAAGGAAAAAAATCAATATTTAGGGGAAAAAAAAGAGTTTTAATCTTGGAAACAATAGTACAGCAGCCTTTTTGCTCCACGGATGAGATCAGGTCTGCAATAACAAGAGCAGCAGAAAAGCCAAATGGCTTGCAATTTGCTTAGAGACCATGTTAATATCTTTAAATCAGATCACCAGATAGCATTATGTCAGTTGCCAGCGACAAAAAAAAACAACCAACCAGCTGGAAAACAAAAAGAAAGTAAACAGGGAACTTTCCACACGAGGGGGGACATTCTGACTTGACACTTTAGGAGTAAAATAAATCTTGGAGTAAATTTATTGTTCATAATTCAGAGACTTCAGTCAAGCCAGAATACAGCCCTAACAAGGGAGAGCCAAAACCAAACAGGTACAGCACACACACACACACACACACACACACACACAGCTCGGTGTAAACACTCCCCATAGTCATACACATGAAGAGGTTATGAGGGTTAATGAACATCATGCACGTTGTCAGGCATTTTACATGCAGCTGCTCGACTTTAGACTTACCACCCGCGGTATATCGCTCTGTCAGGAGGGGAGAGAAGAGAGAGAGAAAGACAGTTCAACACTGATGATGTTAGGTTAAAGGACCTCTGTCTATCTGAAATCATTAAACTACTCTACATGACATACAAGCATGATTTAAAGGAATACTCCAGCACCTTCCAAACAACTCTGACTGACACTTCTGAAACACAGTCCATTACCTACTCGATTACTTATAAAAGGACACCCTCCACTCAAAACACAGGCCGACGTATCGTCAGTGTCCCGCAAAAACGTTAAGAGAAGGGAAAACCTTCATAATCAATGTTAGACAATCTTTTATTGCAGGCTTTTCTATTGATGCATTCATCAGGAAGGGACAACCGTCTAATTTCAAACAATGAAAACTAAAAATGGAGACAATATAATATAATAGTGCATCAAAAATGTGAATATTGTGAAGGTTTTTTTTGATAATTGATAAAAGAACTATATTCATTACATTTTAATGTGATATTTCAAGGTTTTGTTTAAAATCTGATACTGATTTGTAATTTAAAAGCAAATTCTGTATTTTTGTAGCGATAAAGTTCTTTCTGAATTAAGGTGTAAATCTGGCATTTTCCTCCTTAAATCAATCTGTCCATTCATCCTTCAGGGCCCTTCAGTTATGATGCATATTTCTGTAACTGAAAAATTAAGAATAACAAAACCAAAAACAACCCCTTCGCCCTCAAAATCAAAGGCATTAAAAAGGCATTTTAGAAAAATAAAACAGTTTTCACTTCTTCCTGATCAAGCTTCCTGGTCCAGAATAAATCTGTGAAGTGCCCTTGGGTATCTTGAAAGGCGTCATATAAGTATAACTAACCCTAACTAACTAAAAGCAGGAATGTCCCCTGGAGAGGGACGTTCTTTTAGTTATTTTTTTATTTTCCAGAGGCAGGATTCTGTGTTAATGTTACCATTTGTTCTTGATTGCACATTTTGTTAATGCTTAGCTCCAATGTTGCAAGTGTCTGAAAATGCTGGAGTATTTCTTTAATTGGTCTGTTTATGAGAGCTTTCGATTATTGGACTTACAGTTCTACCGTAACAAGAATGAAGAAAGCAAGCAAACGGGCGACATTACAAATTCCACAAGAACAACCAAAAAAAGACCTGCGTTAATGAGTTCTCTGTTGCTGAGGCAACGTATGGTGGCAGCGACCCGCTCTAAGAGAACAGTAAGTCTGCAGTGGGCTCCTGCTGGCCCCACTAAGCTCTCCCACCGAGGGGAAAAAAGATGAAGTCAGTTTTCTCTGAGTCAGAGCTCTCATATGACTCACTCCTCTATCACACAGTGTAAAAAGACCCCAACGGGACCCGGAGCCAAGCCCTGCACTGATAACACACTCCTATTTCAACAGACCCCCTAAACAAAAGCCTGGTCAGTACCTGCGTCCTCGTAATGATGACAGAAATGAAGATGCCACTCAGGGGGACACATGAAAGTGCACAAGCCGTTGCTTATGAAGTGCATTTTCCGATTGTCTCGGAAAGCTGTGTTTACAGTAACTTTCAACAACCTAAAAATAACCCGCTGCACTGAAAACAGACGAAACGCGTTCACTGGAGGTCGGACTGAAACGCACAGCGAAACCAATAAGCTGGTGAAACTAGGAGAGTTACATTCTTCACTGGTTATGATTTAGTCCAAGGTGACAAAGAAGGAGCCATGATGCATGTAGGTATAAATTAAACTAGATATAACTTTAAACAACTTTAAACTAGTGTTCTACACTGATCCAAATTCACACCAGCAACAGGGAAAACCAAACCTTTCACAAGACACTAAATACTGTCCATTCAAATAAAAAACAAGACCGTTTCCTGTTGCACAGGGATTCCACAGATGCTTTCAGTCGTCCACCGTCATCTGAAGGAAGACAAGTAAGAATCTAAACCAAGCAGGTTTGCTACATCAACACTCTCGTCCAAAGACTTCCTGCATTCTGCCTTAAAAACCCCCCTAAATAACCTAAACCATGACACGACCATGTTTAATGACCGTTTCACCAAACAGAATGCAGCGAATATCACAGTTACACCGTTTCAGAAACACAAAACCCTGTTAGAACCAACCATGTCTGTTAAAACTAGTGCTGTCAAACCAAATCAAACATGCTCTAGTAATGATGTCACTCCATGCAGTGAGCTGACCGCCTCTACAAAAGCAGTCCGGGCACTTTTCGTTTCTACTGACCTGAGGTTCTCCAGGCATTCCAGCACGTGCTTCTGAATGTTCTCGTCTTTCTCATAGGTCTCCAGCAGGGAGATAGCGTCATCGTGATTCTGACAGTAGACCTTATACACCTCCTCCAGCTCTGATTTGTAGTCCAGAAAGACTTGTCCTAGTACACAGAGGACAGACAGACCGTTTAACATCTTCAGGAGATGGACAAACATGCAGCAAATGTAGAATTGAGTCAGTGTGGATTTCTTACCTATCGAGTCAGTGTCCTGAAGTGCCTGATTGAGACGTTTTGAGAGATGAATCACAGACTCGATGTTGCCAAAGAGACCGTCGAAGTCTACATTCTGGACCTTTATAACGTACAGATATTAGGGTTGTAAGGGGGGACGGAGAGAAAGATACAATTCCAATATGATCCCAGTGAACTATAAACAGCAAGTGATCATATTTAATATTATAATTAAAATTCTATTAGATATTAATCTCTTAATTCATTCATACAGTCAAACTCTTACCTTCATTTCCATTATATCATATTATTTATATATATCATCTTCTTTCTGCTGCTCCCTTTAGGGGTCGCTACAGCGGATCATCTGCCTCTATCTTGCCCTTTTCCCTGCATCCTCCACTGAAACACCAACCATCTCCATGTCCACCTTCACTACATCCATAAACCTTCTCTGGGGTCTTCCACTTCTCCTTCTGCCTGGCAGCTTCATCTCCAACATTCTTTGTCTGATATATCCATATATATTCCTCCTAAACGCATCCAAACCATCTCAACCTGGCCTCTCTGGCTTTATCTCCAAACTGCTCCACCTTCACTGTCCCTCTGATCTGCTCATTTCTAATCCTGTCCATCCTTGTCACTCCCAACGAAAATCTCAGCATCGCCACCTCCAGCTCAGCCTCCTGTCTTTATATATATATATATTTATATATATCTTTATAAATATATGCACCAGTACATTCATGTGTGACAATACTAATGAAGATCACTGTAAATTGCTGAAACCACACCCACCTGTCTTTGCTTTAGAGGTTCAATGATTTCCATCTTACACATCTTCAGGTCTTTAATGTAGTCTGACTCGGTCTGCAAAAGCTCCTCTATGACCTTTGATCTTTTCTCAAGCATTCTCTGTTCGGGGTCTTCAGTGGAGGCCGCCGGGGCTGAGTCTACAGATTTAGGCTGAGTTGACAGCAGAGTCATCTCTGAAGGAACACAGAAAGGAAACAAACATTAACACTGTCTTGGATATATTTCCGAGCCATGGCCTGTTTGTTGGGCTGCACTGCGAGTGTGGAAGTTTGGTTGTGCAATAAAATGGGCATAAAGGAGAAAATATTGTGGCATTGTAAAAAAAAAAAAAAGAAAAAAAGTATTGGTTTACACAGCGTGCTGCGGCTCGCTGTCCAGAGGATGTCACGCTGCAGGATGAAGTCTGACTGCTCTCTGATCTTCTCCCTCTCTGCTGTGAGGTTGGGATGAGTAAGACACTGGGATTGGTAGAGACAGAGTTGCTCTCATGCACCAGTGGGCCCCAACAATGGGGGCTAAAAAGGGCCTTTGTGGAAACACAAAGAGCTGCCACAGCTTCCACTGAGACATGGGCTTTTTTTGGGGCTTGGCCTGCTCTAGATCAGGCTGCAAGAGCCAGAAGCAAAGGGTTCCTTCCATATGAGTCAGTTACTCTGATGGCATGAGCACTCAAACTCCATTACTCAACACAAAAAACATGAAATACTTCTAATACTTTGCTGGTTTTTTATCAAAACAAGACAAACTTTCATTTTTTTAAGCATTTTTAATCTATGAAAGGCTTTGTTTTTTTTACTTTGTCTTCTTTGACTTTGTAACTCAAGGGTACACCCCCATGCATTTTACAATTTACAGACTTCTCCAACCCATACCAGCTGAGCTCCTCAGCGAAGTGTGTTGGGGCAAACAGTACACCATGGAGTGTTGTGTATGTACTCTCAGGAGTGGAATTACCCCTAACCGCTCGACATGGAAAGCGACAGGTGTGTGTAGTAAACCCTCAGACCATGCAGGGCCTCCTGGATCTAATGTGGTGACTAGCAGTGACATCATGCTGAGGTAAATCGTTCATGCTGCTGATTCATTAGAAGAAGCGTAAGAGATTAGCCTCCCAAACAAATGGCACTTAATTCATTTAGAGACTTGCCTACAAGCACTGCCACAGTGGAGTAAGAACACACGCAGGTTTCGTCTGAATGCGAGACATACTTGGACAATATATATGTATTAAGGCTGGAGGACACTGGAAAATGTCATGAAAGATTGGAGTAAATATAGTATAAATATAAGTTGTGGAAAACAAGAACAGCCCACATTTTTCTTTTGTATTAATCAAACTGTAGCACCATGTGTATGATTTCAATGTACGACTGCAATGGTGTCGTGCCAGACTGTTATGGAGTCACTCAGAATGGCAGAATCTGCCTTTGTCTTGGTGGAGGTGGCCAACAAATCCATGCGGGAGGCACTGTGGTCAGTACCAAGTTCAACGGTTTATCACATGTCCAGAAGACCTGGTATCATGGTGTGGGGTGCCAGATCACCTTTGACCTTCATTACAGGCACGTTCTGTGGCCAGACGCATCTCCAGACCCATCCCTGATTGAAAATGTGTGGGGTGCTATTGGACGCTCCATCATCACTCCACCGACCGCACAATCTGCAGAACTGAGTGAGAACATTTCAAGCTGCACGGGATGGATCATCACAGAACACCATTAGGAACCTGTACAACTTGAGACTCTATGCCACACTGAAGGACACTGTAGCTCAAATAAAGCAGACATCAGTCTAAACTGAAATCATACACTCACACAAACACACCGTCAGTAAAACACAACCTGTTCTGACCTACATTCATCAGAAAACAAAGGTTCTGAATTAAATCTCTCCTGATCTGCTTTCATCCGCGACACTAAAGTTTAAAACTGGTTTAAGCTAAAAGCAAGTGGACACACAAGCAAACAGGACGTCCACTCCTAGTAGTGACTCAGTCACTGTAAGAATTCAAGCAGGAATCAGTCGTTCACCTGCTTTACTAATCATCCACTTTTAAAGAATAGAACAGATGAGCTGGACAAGGAAACGAGCTGCTGAGTCATTCGCGAACTCACGCGAAACACGACTATCTACACTCTCAAGCCCTGTCCACACAGCTGCATAACAAGTTTTAAGGTTCAACTGACAGATCACACGTTCAGACCAATTCTTAATGAACTTCACTGGAAAGGTTCACTGAAAGTAGGTCTATGGCATCACTCCAAAACATTAGTACTAGTACCCTGCGAGTGTCTGTGAGCACATTCTTGCATTATTAGAGTGGTACATCAGGACTATGGAGGCCTGGAGACAGCGTGCCAGGGCTCTTATACTAACATATGTGTGCCATGGTCTGATGAATGGTTGAGTGGGTAATCCCAGACAGGCACACAAAGGCCTCTCTCTCCCTCTCTCTAATCTGTTCACATGCAGTGGAAGTAATTGCTTGTGGCATTGTGTTTGGTCTCCTTCCACAGGACTGGTCCTACCAGTCTACGCTATGGTGCACCTATAGTGCCCAACTAGGGCACAAACTGCAGACCCAGTTGTAGCACCGCAGGGGTTGCCCTGGTCCAAGCTTGACCCCGTAACTGTGCAGGGCAACCGTGTGGTCATAAATCATTTATGTCTGGGCACAAAAGATCAGACGCTGAATGTGTAGCGTGTACTCGTCATACAATGCCTGGACAGATCCTTTCTTTAAGAACAAAAACTTTGGAATGATGTAAAACCAGGACATTCGGTTCTGGCCACGCAAAGCCAGATTTCACACACTTAAAGATAAAAAAAAGTCACTTTTCAAGCCTTTAAACGACATTAAAAATGAACAAATGTGATGCTCAAGAGCAAGATTTTGTAATATTAACCTCACAGTTACAGTGCAAACAACGTCAGCAGTGCTTGTTCAGTTCCTCTCTCTCCCTTAGCCAATGAATTTGAGGAAACTGCAAGAAATTCCCAATTTACTCAAATCCACTGGCTAAGGAAACGCCCAAGTTGCCAATATTAGGGAATTGTTTGGACCCTCCGACAATGGACAACCGCCCGACATTATGCTAATGGTGACCCAGTGCTCATCAACCATAATCAATCACTTGAACATGAGCAAGAGGGTTCCTCCAAAAGTAGATGCATATCATTAGGGTCATGCAAATATCTTGTATCTTATCATTGACCATTTTGAAGCGTTTCTATTGGTCCGTTCGTAAAATTTGACACAATGTAAGGAAAGTCGGATTCAAATTCAACAGTTTAAAAGTGAAAACTGGCCAAAACGATTAGACAGCAACCATATATCCACCTTAATGGTCTGCATCATTAACCACACAGTGATGTAATTCAACTACTAGGTGAACCACAGACAACTGGAGACAGGACAGCTCCCCAGGAATAGAACAACAGGCAACACCTGAAGTCTAATAATGCTGTAGATCATTAGGTTTGACACTGCAATATCAGCTATGGAAGAAGATACCTCTCACTCATTTCATGCAGCCTATTGTTTTGGTAACAACTAAAATATACACAGAAATCACAACAGAACAACGCAACAGTGCCCTAACATGAACACAATCATTTGCTTTCACCCACCTGTAGATACCACGTAAACACACTTCTCTTCCTGGAGATCATAGCACTCCAAACACCCCACCCCCAGGTGGGAAGGTCATGTCCAGGGCATTCTGCTGAAGCCGAGAGATCTTGCTCTGTCTCACTGTATCATCATGAAGAGCTCTTTCTGTGGGACACACAGGCTCCATTCTGAACCCACATTACCATGTGAAAGAATGGGAACCCACGATCATTACACACATCCCAGTGAGCACAGCCACCACTGTGAGCGCACACACAAAGTCTGGAGCTGGACTCTTCACGCTTACATTCACACAGACTCATACACGTCCCATCGACTCCACTGCCAAGTGGATTCAGCAAGTCTAGCCCATGATTTCAGAATGACCAATCCCTCTGCAGGGCCCATCCCAATTACCCTAAATTCCATCAAGATCTTAAGGCTCTCCCAGTATGATGGGCCCTCTGCGTCTCAGTACTCAACTCAGCCTTTTGTTGAGGTGCATCTCGGAACAGGTGAAGGATGTGTTTCCAAAGGCTCTATATTCTGAAGCCAGATGAAACTTCTTCAGACACTTGTAGTGAAAAAAGTTAAATTTGCATGCGAAGGGAATACATCACTATCATTGCCAACAGTGAAAACTGCACAATCGGAGGTTTTGTTGAAGAACCAACAGCCAAAAGATACATAAACAAACTTATTTGTACCTTTCCAGGATGTGGTCACCTGTACTTTATACACTCATTGACAAAAAAATGTAAATAATCAATAAAATAAAACAAAAAAATGCAAAAGGCTTTGCTGACATTGAATAAAACGTGTGTGTATGTAACAATAACATGCAAAAATAAGCTTATTGGGGAACACAATTGAAAGGAGGCTCTGGTACTGTTGGTCCGCCTCTAGACTGCATACAAAATGATACGGTTATATTGTGTATTTATCTTTGTGTAATTTTATGTTTAAATATCTACCTAACCATAGGATTGGGCAATATGGATGAAAAAATAAACATATACTGATATATTTTAGCTGAATGGCGATATATGATACAGTATATATGAAAAATACAGTGCGAAAAAATTAGGACACCCCATAAAATCCTCCATCTCTACAATTATATAATTATATATATTGAGATTTGATTTTTATTTAAACATGCCATAACTTCTTATGCCTCCACAGTGTGTACGTGAGAGCGCGAATATGTATTTAAAAACTTTAAGTTTTATAAACTATACAGCCACAGCCCATTCCTCGCTCTGTTTATATCTTGATATTGATAAAAGTATCGATATATATCATCCAGCCCGACCTAACCTCAGCTACCAACTGCCTTCCCGAAATAACAAACATGCAACTTTTTTCATCTCACTCTGACTGGAGCATTAAGCTGGTCCGGACATTGCAGTGGATCCTGTTTTACTCTGACATTCCTACAATATCAAAAGATCTTTGTCCTGTAAGCGACAGAACAGATTTACAGCCTTAAAGTAGTGATTTGCACGGGCAGTTGTGCTCCGGCATGTTGAAACTGGTGCGGTTTAAGGGCCGGCACTCTTGGTCTGCCCTCTGAGCTGTTTGAGTATCAGCGCGTAGTCTAAGGTCATGCACTATCAGTGCTGTGTGCTCTGTACAAAGTTCACACAAGAATGGTCAGTTGCCATGGATACATGCGCTAGCAGACCTCTCATATTGAGCCAAGACTGAAAGCGAGTGGGGGAGCAGGTTTAACAAAGAATTAGGAAGACTGTGAGGCACACACACTGTCTATTGCGTGAAGTGTGTGTGTGTGTGTGTGTGTGTGTATGTGTGTGTGTGTGTGTGTGTGTGTGTGTGTGTGTGCTTGCCTGCATGGGAGAGTGTGTGTGAAACTGAGATTACATGCACTTAAAAGCTCCAGTGGCAAAAAAAGCAATAAACAAATGTCCAGCCCAGACAGCTTTAAAGTATTAGTCTGCATTAAGCCTGAGGTAAACATTACATCACTGCTATAATGATCGAAAGAAACTCTGCAAGAAATGAAAAAATAACATTAAGATATAAAAATCGAACAGTATTCTTAATATTATAGAATTGATCATAAAGTCCCTAATTGCAACAGGTGCTATTCTATGGAACTGGTGCCCTTTGTATTAGATGCATTAAGCACGAAACACTGTTTGCCCCTGCTTACACAAGACATTTCAACTTTTTCTTTTCAAAAATAATAATAGTAATAATAAAACTGACTCACCACCAGGGCTCCAGACTAACGTTTATCACAACCTTCCCAGAAGCATCCCAAAACCTTCTCTCGGCCATCGTTTATACATTTTTGTATTTATCATTATTGTTTTACTGCTATAATTATGATTTGAATGATATGATCTGTATTTATTTTATATATTTATGACTAATTAAGAGCAAGAACTCATAAAAGCAACACAATTATTATATTATATTTATAATAATATTATATTTTCAATTTCATTTACAATATATATTTTCACACAATGGAATTACACTTTTTTATGTATCTTGCGAGGGATACAGCGTTTGGCATTACCATTATCATGGGATTCAAGGAGGGCGTGGACCAATAGTCCATTGGGTGACATGGCCATCCAGCAACCACAACAAATTCCAAGCTTCACCAAAGTCCTCACTGGCTTGATTTTTTTCTCAGCGGCCATTTTACAAAGATGCCGGGCAGTAAGGAGCAAGCTGATTGGACTTTTTTGTTGACAGGTTGGACTCATCAGTAAATCTTTTCGGTTGTCTCCTCATTTACTATGTCTCTGCTTTTACCTCATGCAATGCTGTCATCCCGAAAGCGTCCCGAAAGACATTTGATCTGGTCCCGTGTGCTACTTTAACAGGTTTTGACATGAAAGAGCAGTTGGAGCCCTGCTCACCACCCCTTCAAACTAAGGCATTGAGCAACCAGGAACAAAAAACAAGTTCTAATGTTTCTAATAAAGTTCTAATAAAGTTATTTATTTGTTATTTATATAAACAAAGCTATATAGGTCAAATTGATTCACATGTGTATTAGGTCAGGAACTTGGTGACATGAAGAACGGCCACAATTTTAATAAATATAATAATAATAATAATAGCACCCATTTTGTAGGATATATATATATATATATATACACACTATAGATTCACTATAGTAACACAAACGCTACAGATTATTATACAGCAGTGCTACAGGGATATTAATTCTAGCAGAACGTAATAAACGCTGTAACAGAAATATTATCCAGCATTACAGAAATCCAGCAGTTTTTATTATTGTACTACTAGCAGTTCTTTTCATAAGGCAAGATTTATGAAATGAGCAGAATCACCTCGTCGTGTTACACGTTCTACTGCAGGCTTTTTTTGTCAACAGATTTCAGCCCCGTCAAACGCAGGTCTACACTGCTATTGTTTGAAAGGCTGTGAGGTCACATTCCTGCTCTCCCTTTCGACTTACTCGGGCTCCTCATCAAATATTTTTGTGGGCTGAGGAACCCACACGGTTCTACGCCCAATCTAAACGTGATTAAGAGCATTCCTTAAGTCACTTCACTTCCAATTCCACTTCCAACTTTGCCTGACTTACACATTTGATAGTAGTTAAGATGTACAAGACGGACCCAGCTTTCAACCAAGCTTTGGCTTCAACTAACATTCACAGTTTCGTTATCTGTTAATAAGATAATCAATACACACTGAAGGCCTTCTTCAAGTAGGAGAACGTTTTTGATCTCATCACAATCATCTGAGTGATAACGTGATCAGGTCTTCAGCCGTCGGATGAAAGGCTCTCAGGGTTTTGTTGTTTACAGTTTGGGCAGACAGGTTGAGTAAGTCTGACCTCTGAGAAACGATAGGTGCATATCTAAAGGTTGAATGCTGTAAGCAGGACATGGGTGTGGACAGTACTCAGCTCACACATTAACCACGTGAAGGTGAGACTGATCAGTTTACTGAAAGCAAAACAAAAAGAACCTCATCTGATCTGCAGCAGCTACTACCACCAGAAGCCTGCATTGACACTGAAAATGAAAACCCTACGTACTATATTCATAGTAGCTACAAAATAACTGAACAGTCACAGAAAATCAGATAAAGTAAATAATATGCACAGAAAAGGGTTAACTGAGCAACTCTAATATGAGTCTACAGTAAGAAGTGACAACATGTTCCAGAGCTACAGCCACAAAAACACTGGCTCACATCCCAGGGAACATTCTGCAATCCCTTCCAGCCAAAAACATCAAGCTGTTCACATGGTGACACATTATATATACACGTCAGTCACTGCTGTACTTTGTGCAGCTTTGTTTCATACCTGGCTGAGAGAACCACCTCTTTCCCACCCTGGTTTGTTAAGGTTACAATCACGTTTAAATCGCATGCATTTGCTCAGTGTAATTCATCTGAGCGCATGTAATCTCCTGAATAGGTCCAGATTAGCATTACAGAGATATGCTGTAATTGCATGCACACAACAGCCCTGGTTCCTTTATGTCCTTTATGTCCTCAACGGGACAAAGCAAGACGTTCGAGTACAAAAGGGGAGAGTAATATACAGCTCTATTGAAAGGTCTCGCTGCAAAACCAAACAGTGGAGATTTCCCACTGGCATGGACGCTCAGGCTGCGGTCGCGGCTACTGGGCAGTCTGCCGGCCCACTGATAACTGACTACAGTAATCAGTGCTCTCCAGAGGAGAAATTAAAGCAGCATGCATGACTGCCTTTGGTGCACATTTTCCTGCCGTTCACGTCTGGATATCAGAGATCAGTCGAGAGCAGGTTTGTTTGTTTCCCAAAAATGACTGGGCCTGGCAGTATAACCATAAAGTTGTTTCAACAAGTGGTCCGATAAGCCTCGGATCTGTCAGGCGTATGGGGTCAAAGGTTAAACAGTGGTGTTTGATGGTCAGTGTTGAGGTTCACAAACCTTTTGTTTGTTTTCACAGTCTGGCGGAATAGCTGACCTATATTAACAAGCTAATTCCCTCCTCAGCTCGTGACTTGAGGCTTTCGTGTACCAGGCTGGCCCTTGACTTGAAAGTTCCTTGAAGGCTGTTTGAACGTTGCCTGGAGGTTTCTGTCTAATCCCCTCCCAGCCCACCCGCATTAGGCAGCTGCACAGGGATTATGAAGGCCAGCAACAGGCGTCTCGACTGGGACACATGCACACATGCACAATTCACCACTAACCATACCAACTGGTCAAGTTGGTCCTCAGGTGGGCTCTGGTGCTCCCAGTAAACTTGACTTGTTTTTACTGGCTGACCTAACTTGTGTTTATTGGTGAACTCTCTGCCAAAGTTATAACCCTACTTCAGATGGTAGATCAGTTTCTAAGTAATCCAATTAGATCTTTAAGATACTCAGCCATGCACTTAAAGCTTGCCCTAGAGCATTCCACCAACCAAAAGGATGAATATATCAGTAAATAATGGAAAAGCACTGCTCTATGAAACTCTGTACCAAACTGCAGCCTGGCCAAAACACAGTTTAGAAAAACTCCCCCCAAATAAGCTGACCCCATACTGTGAGTCAAGTTGGGTCAGTCTAATCCTTTCTGCAGTCCCCCTTACTCCCACCAGTAACAGCTCACACTGGGTTACGCTTGTTGTGGAGGAGGGTCTCCAGAGCCAGGCACGTCCTAGTCCCAGACAGCACCTCTCCTTAAGGCTTTTTTGCTTCTACCATCCCCCATTGGGTGCTGACTGCATCCTTGCACTACAGAGGATTACCATGGGCTCCCCTGGCCACCTGCTCTATGTCAGACACAAGGGGAAGGTAGCTAGGGAGGTAAACATGCAATTGATGGAAGACTATACTACATCAATAGGTAAGGAATGCATGTCTCATCTGTGCCAAGTTGACATATGCCTGTCCATAGAAAATGTACACCATACGGCCAAATCAGTGGTCAATCATCTAACTACACTGTTCACTCAAAAAAAAGTACTAAATCACATTGTTCTCTCAAGTTCACAAGTTCTCTGACTTGCCAGATCAGCAAGTCTGGATTTGTTCAGCACGTTGACTTTTCCAAAGTATGTTTCAAGACTGGTATCACTTGTCATTTACAGAGAAGAATGCACTCAAAGTGTAAGGCAGGGAGAGGGAGGGAGAGAGAGAGAGAGAGAGAGAGAGAGATACATAAAATTTCAAAGTAACAAAACCTGCTGGACTAGTTTCCCCACCCTGCATGCCATCAAGATCACCTTTCCAGGAGAATCAGCGAAACTCTTTCTCAGCTCCGATCAAGGAGCCAGACAGCCCAGTCTCACACAAACTATGACACTGGTGACAGCATAATCAGCACTTCTGGCATTTCCTGCATTGATTAGACACTGTAACAGGTACTGCCACTGAAGGACACTGTGTCTGCCTATCAATAAAGGTGAGGCCCACATGGACTTTGCCACATAGTCTTGGCAGGCTTGCACAGACATTTACTTAACTTTTCATTTTATTGTATGATCTTGCTAAGCCCTCAAAGCTATTGTCTGGGCCAGGCTGAACCCCTGATTTAGTTGTTGTGGAACTGTGTGCACTGGCATCATTTCAAGCTTTACCTTGCTTCTGTTTCCTGTTGATGGCAAACTCTGACTTCCTCAGTGAGCTAGGTGCCGTCCTCCTGTAGACACTGTTTCTGTCCAGTGAACCCACGTAAAGACCTTTCCGGGTGCGGCCTTGTTTTTCCGGGTCTAATTTTCCTGATCCTGGACGGCTGTGTACCTGGTTCTTGCCATCCTCGTGATGAAAGTGGCTGAGAGTGACAGGATCCTCATAGCTCCTTCTCTCTCTGATTGTTTGTGAATGGTAAACATCCTCTTCCCATTCCCTACTGTGCTTCCAACTGCTCTGGTCACTACTGTAGCCTTCTTGTTTATGGTCTATGGAAGCAGAGCTTCCTTCTTTGTAGCACTCTTTGCTGTTCTGGTCAAAATGATCCTCCTCCCCGTCCCTTTCGTCAAAACAGTCTTTAACACCACTATCGTAACGGTCATCTGACCGATAGTCTATCTCCCTATAATCATACTGGTCAGCATCCCTGGGCTGGTAGTGGTCCTTCCTCCTCCCATCAGCACTGTCTTTTTCCCTTCTGACACTGTCTTCTTCTAAGTGTTCAGAATGACCCTTTCCTCTACGATCATACTGGACCTTCTCCTTGAGTGTGTAGCGGTCACTTTTGGCAGAATCACAAGGATCCTTGTCCTTAAAGTCAAGTTGATTAGAACTCCTGTAATTTTCACAGCGATCATGTTCTGGATCTCTAGCAACTCTGGAGTGTTCTCTGTACTCGTAACAATCAGTTTTTCTGTCATCATTACTGCCCTTCTCCCTATACTTATAGCAGTCCCCTTTCCTTCTCTCATATTGACCTTTTTCTCTTCGATCATCTCTGTCACTATAGGAATACCGGTCTGCTTTCCTACGGTCCTGCTCACCCTGCCTGCGATTATGATGGTCCCCATTCCTACGGTCATATCGGTCCTTCTCTCTGCGGTCATAACGGTCTGCTTCTCTATGATTGTAAAACTTTTCTCTGTCTTCATAGCGGTCCCTTTCCCTGCGCCCAGGCCTTTGCCTACTATCATAGTAATCCCTCTGTTTGCTCTCTTTCTGGTCATAGTTGTCATGCACGTCCAGTTCTTTCTGGTCATAGTAATCACGGCCTCTGCGATCATAACAATCCCTCTGTCTGTAATAGTCTCTCTCTTCTACTGAATAATCCCTCTCGTCCGGTTCGTAGGTGTAGGCGTATCGATCTCGTCCGCTGTAATGTTCCCGTTCTTCGTAATACTCTTCTTCATCCCAATAGTCGTACCTGTCTCGATCAATGTGATTGGCATTCTCCTTAGTCCTTGGGCTCTGCACATAGTCTCGATTCTCCCTAGGGTCAGCAACATCATCTCTAGGCACATAAAAGCAATGGTTGGCAGCCCATTCCTGTGGCCTCCTGGGCTCCTGAAACACAGCCTCAGGCATATGGTGGAAGAACTGATTCCTTTGCTGCAGAAGGCCCTCCCTGTATTGAATCCTGTCCCAATCTTCATATTCCCAGCTTGGTTGACGCAAGCCATTGGCCTGCCTGAAGTGGACCTGGTTTTCCAAATAGCTTGGAGCAGGTCTAAAATCCTGTGGGCATATGATTTGCTGCTGCTGCTGATGTTGTTGCTGCTGCTGTAGTTGCTGCTGCTGTTGGAACTGCATCATTTGGATGTACCGCTCCCTTTCCCAGTTGTCACTCACCAGCCCCTCCACGCTCTTCCCTCTCTGAGGAGGAGCCCTGCCGAGGTCCCAGGGCACTGGGGCAAACACCATAGGATGTCCCAGTGCCACTTGCCCCTTCATTTTGCCTGTAAGGATGACCTCTTCACCGTGAATAGCTGCCCCAGCATTCACTCTTCACATGTTTGTGCTCAGGAATCCACCTGTCAGACATGTTCTCGCTCTGTCAAACTCCCTCATTTCCAAGTCTCCTTCTCCGTCAGCTGCTTGTGCAGGACTGTCTGGTTCAGACATGAGAAACTCAATGCCTCACTCCCTCTGCTGACCCAGCCAATAGGAAGAAAGCAAAGGAGGGGGGAGGAAAGAGGGAGGAACTCAGGATAATTATTGAGAAAAGTCACGAGTGGTGGATTACTGGACTGCTGTGATTGGCTAGAGTCTCGGTTTGCAGGAAAACAGTCATGCTTCACGAGTAGGAATGTTTACTCATTTTTTTTTGTGTAAAACTCTCCACTAAAAGCCAGAGAGCCTTCCCCTCCTTCTCAGGACTGTGACCCTGAGAATTATTGCTCTGCAAACTCTGCAAACTAGATTATAACTGATCTAAATATCCTCTGGACTTTGAAACAATTGGAACGACTGAGGTGAAACTCGGGCTGAGTGACACTTCTAGTATTTCCTCTCAAGCAGGACAACATTCTCCTCTGTTCCAGCTTGATTAGCATAACCTTTTCAGAGGCTGCTCACTGGTGTGTAACCAGCACATGGACATTTGTTTGGCCCACATTCAGAGCAATAGGATTCCCATGATTTCATAAAAGAAATTGCTTTCATGTTTCTCTGGGATGACCTGGGAAAGTTGGACACAAGCCGATTATTCCAGACACTACTGTGTGGTGGAAAGTGCTTGCAGACTCCACAATGAGCTATTGTTGAGGGCTGTCCCCGGTCTCGGAGGCTGTGGCATGTTTTCGTGTGAGAAAAAAAAACAGCTATTCATGGGTTCTAGTATAGTATGTCCATTGCTTTCAAACAAATAAAAGGAGCAATTATGAGGGACACAGTTTCAAAGTTTGTATTACAGTAAGAAGCTCCATCAGCAAAAAAAAAAAATATAGATATAACAGCAAAAACGGTTGCAGTGATTTTGCCAAAGTGCATAAAATGAGGAGCGTTTTGAGTGGTTGACACATGAAGGTGTAAGTTGTTCTCTTCTTGTAAGCTTACACTGTCTAATAGTTATCACTGAGGATCTCATATTACCACAATAAAGCATCGAAACTGAGCATGCACTGTTTTTACAGTATAACGGGGTCAAGTGCAGCATTCCTTCGGTGTAATGGTACGCAAATATTATTGCATTTACACACTGTATGTATGAGCCACTGAAACTAATACTGCTGTTCCTTTCTTAACCAAGCATTACTAAAGAAGTTCTGCACCCAGAACATCCTGGTGTTTCTGTGGGAGTTGCATTACTTAACAGTTTGGAACCCAAAGCTCAGTGCTGCAACGTTTGGAATATCCTTCAGCATAGCATTCATAGAGTAAATCAACCACAGAACATAATGAAGCACAAACAGCGGCTGTACATTCATTGAGTTTTAAGGAAACCTAAACAATGTGGTTCAATTCATCCACATTAATGCTTCCACCTCCTTCATTGCATCTCTCTCATCCACTCTGAATGGTGAAAGAAATTCACAGCTACTCAAAAGAGCCCTCATTTAACCCGAAAGGCGACCACCGCAGAAAAGCTGGAAGCTGGAGAGCAGCAGGAAGATTGAAATGAGCACTTCACGCACTTTCTTAGCAGCTCAGCCGGTTCCCAATTAGCCGGAGCGATAAGGGACAATCGGCTGAATTAGAGCGCAAACACACGTCTCAACACTCGGAATATTGCAAAAATAGTCCATTTGTGTTCATAATTTCATACAAAAAGTCAGATTTCATATGTTACATGTAAAGTGACATTGATATCCAGAATGTCAGGATATAAGAAAATTTAAGTTTGACTAAATGACAAAAATAAATAAATTAAAGAAAAATATCTCTTTACATGTGAGGAATATAACATACAATTAACATACAACATCAACATTTAACTGAATTAAATTATTTAACTGAATTAAATTATGAAAAAATAATAAAAAAATTTTGAGATGCACTAGAATATATTTGAGCTGTTAATTAGTTGTTAATTTATGCTGGCTTTTGCAATACAGACATTGCAAAAAATGCTTCAATATACCAACTGAGGATTTCATATGACTGTTGTTTGTCTGTAAATGTTGGCTTTTAACACAACCTCTACAGGAAACCCAATTGTACACATATTCAAGTAAAATTTCATTTTTTAAACCGATTTTTTAATGTAGAAATTGTGTGGTTGAGTAGTGAGTTAACAACACCACCTTGCCCATAGCAGACAAGGGTTCAATTCCCAATGAGGCAAGCGTTGTTGGACAACATTCCTGACTCTACGTTTCTACCCGTGTGACATGATTCAAATTAAAGCTGCTCTAAATATGAGTGTTAAATAAAGTGTTAAATGATGCCATATATGATTATTTTGTGCAAAAGATCTTATTTTCAGCAACAAAGTCAACAAAAGACCTCATTTCATCTGGGATGTTTCGAGTTTTCCAAAAGTATTTTATGCAATGCAAGGCCTATCGAAATGTCAACCCACACAATGCTAGTACATGGTGCTGAAGTTCATCACCCGCTAAAGCCTCTCGCTGTTATAGGAGCTCCCCCAGCAGGGAGAATGCATTAGCAATATGAGAATCCCCAGATCACACAAAGAGGGATCTGCCTCAGCTCTAGGATTGGCTACTTCGGTCTTCTAGGCCCCTTACGACTCACAAAAGACTTTTCTCTCTTCCTCTCTCTCTCCCCCTCTCCTTCTCCCTCCTGATCCTCTCAGTTTCTATAAACTGAAAAAGTTTTGCATAGTGTACCAAAGTAGATGGAAGGGGACACATCCTTTAGGACATATTAAAGATTTCACCTTGGTCACCTTCAGTCAACATAATATGACAGTCATACGACTGGTATTGAGACGCCCTTCCACAGAACATTTTCTCATAATCGCTTTTTCTTCCTGCAAATAAACTCTCGCCTTCTCCTGTCCCCATTCCCTCATCCCCACTCAGCTACTCCAAGTGTTCCTCCACCCTGCCGTCAAGACTTTGAACTGGGTGGTGTGACCGCTCCCGCTCGTCTCCCTGCGGTGACACAACAAGCAGCCAGTATTGTTCCTCCCTCCCAGCTGAGAAACACACCCTTCTATGATACATCAAAACACACCTCAGAAGAAACAGAAACCTGTCCGTGAACCCGACTATTCATAACGTTGGAGGAAAAGAGAGGCAGACTTTGTCAGGACGATTAACGCTGATCATACACTTATCAGCCAAACAGAGACTCAATAAAGGGACGGTTCAAAGTTTTGGGCACCGTCCAAAGGAAAAAAGAGGACACCGAGCACAAAAAAGGTCAAACCATCATTATTTTTTTCATTTACTGTCATGAATCCATTACAATATGATATTAAATGAAAGATTTAAAGTGTCAAAAGTGAAAGGTCTCAGCTGATGTGAAATTGCTCTGCTCTCAGAGGTTATATGGGCTGCTTAAATTCCACTCATCAAACAAAGTGTTTGCACAGCTGAGTGTAAACAGTATGATACAGTATGATCCTCAGTCCATGTTTCAGACTCCTGCATAGAGCATACCAGAGCAACCACACAGCACACAAACAATCCTCACTGCAGTAGAATACAGGCTAAAGATCCTTTATGTAGAAATAGAAAGAGAAACCTTTGAAGAGATTGAGATTTAGTACACACACACACACACACACACACACACACACACACACACACACACACACACACACACAGCATATATTATTGTGCTTTGCAATTATACATGTGTAATCATTAGGTACATATATACAAATATAGTTATTTAGTTGTTCAATAGCTAATGAATTTGTGCAGAGTTTACAGCTTAGGTAATGAATTTGTATAGAGTTTACAGTTTCGGTAATGAATCTGTGCAGAGTTTACCGTTTAGGTAATGAATTTGTATAGAGTTTACAGTTTAGGTAATGAATTTGTACAGAGTTTACAATTTATGTAATGAATCTGTGCAGAGTTTACAGTTTAGGTAATACATTTGTATAGAGTTTACAGTTTAGGTAATGAATTTGTACAGAGTTTACAGTTTATGTAATGAATCTGTGCAGAATTTACAGTTTAGGTAATACATTTGTATAGAGTTTACAGTTTCGGTAATGAATCTGTGCAGAGTTTACAGTTTAGGTAATGAATCTGTGCAGAGTTTACAGTTTAGGTAATGAATCTGTGCAGAGTTTACAGTTTAGGTAATGAATTTGTGCAGAGTTTACAGTTTAGGTAATGAACCTGTGCAGAGTTTACAGTTTAGGTAATGAATTTGAGCAGAGTTTACAGTTTAGGTAATGAATTTGTACAGAGTTTACAGTTTAGGTAATGAACCTGTGCAGAGTTTACAGTTTAGGTAATGAATTTGAGCAGAGTTTACAGTTTAGGTAATGAATTTGTGCAGAGTTTACAGTTTAGGTAATGAACCTGTGCAGAGTTTACAGTTTAGGTAATGAATTTGTGCAGAGTTTACAGTTTAGGTAATGAATTTGTACAGAGTTTACAGTTTAGGTAATGAATTTGTACAGAGTTTACAGTTTATGGAATTATGTTTAGGCAATACATTTAAAATTTGCAGAATTTGACTTGAATGTATGCTTTTGGTAATCAATTTAGAGAATACAGTGTTTGAATTTATAGTTCACAGAATTTACAAGCAAATTACGTTTTACAGAATTTAATTAAAGTTTTTTTTGTACAGTTGACATGATTTTATGTGATGAAGCCTTATAATCTATGAATAAGGATCAGAACTGTTCCTCCCATCAATTTCTTATATTACGATACAAACAGTGACAAGACGCCGTCAAACTTAACAACTTTTTTTGTTCTGCAGAACACGATTTTCATTCATACGACTCTCCATCCATTTAAAATGATAATAAAATATCAAACACATGCTACACCTTTCAGTTTAATTATATAATCACCAGCTTTCCCAGGTTTACATTACAGGAACCGATCTTAAATAGTTATTTCTACCGTGATGCTGTATTTGTCTCCCAGCTCCCAGTCCTACCTGGCACGTGCACAACTCTGGTGCGCAGAACATGGCCAAAGAGGGTTGTGAGCCGCACTAAGGGCCGCAGGAGTGATGTCCAGAGTTGGGTGCGGATCCTTGACTGCCCCATGAGCCCCTCAGAACCCTGACAACACTGATAGGAGCTACGCTCATATGAACAGCCAGGCAGAGTGAGGCGCACGGTCCTCACACCGCTCACTATGGGTCAGAAACGTGGCTCATATTTAGGCTATGTGAGAAAAGCTCAGCATTCTGCACCTCAGTAACATGCTGCCATATCCCTGCAAAAGCAATTATGAGACACTTCCGTCCTGAATAAAAACAATACTTCAATCAACTTATTAGTGCATCTCAAAAAGGTTTTTTAAAGCTCATATTTCATATTTATTACCTTTAAAGTGACATATTTCAAGCTTTTTGTTTTAAAGTTGATACTGTGATTGATAGTGTTTTGAATTTTTTCAAGCCAGAGTGAGCAGAGTGTTTTTATTGACAATAATCAGAGCATAAACACCCAAAGACACATATTTTCCTGTAGTATTGTTAATACCCAACACTGTGAAACATGGTATTGGTGTCAACGTTCTGTAATCAGCTCTGGAACCTCATTGCCGTGAGCTGTGTTGGGGGTTTTCCACGTTCTGATCAGAGGCTCCCATACAGGTGTGAGGGGCAACTAGACAGTTACGCAGTGACTGAGCAGCTGCTGAATACTACACTGCAATGCTGAGACTGACGGGAGTTCAAAGAGTTCATATAATCATATAAATTTATTTTTCTTCATTTGACATTTTAATCATATTTACATTCTGTTCATAGATTCAATGAACAGACACTGGTAGAGCTGGACTGTATTGAGGTCCATTCAAGCAAAGAAAAGCATTGATGCTAAAATTCTGCACAGACAACTGGATTATGATCTATAAAACTAGTGGTCAGGAAATATTCAAGAGGTCAGTGAGCGTGTACTTATGAAGGTTTGCTTAGAGGAGGAGATACTGCCAAAAATTAAAGGAAGGTCTTTCATTCTGAACATGAGAAATGAAACATCAGGACAGAAATTCAAGGATACTTTTAGCAACACAGTCAGTCAATGTTAAAAATACAAGATCCTTGAGGAACGTTTGGGGGTTCTTCAGATAGAAACTGTGGAGGAACCTCTTAAAGTCCTTTAAGGAAACTTCAGAAAAGGACAAAGGTATCTTGAAGGTACCTTGAAGCACCTTAAGAGGTTGCTCCACAGTTTCATATAGAAAAACCTCAAGGATCTTGTACTTTTTACAGCGTAGGAATGTAGAAGAAGCTCAGTCTCGTCCTCTCCGTGCTGGATTTCCGTGAGTGGAACTGCTTTCCTGATGGCAGCAAAGCAAAGAGGCATCCTAACAATGGGCTCTTCGCTTTGCTGCCATCAGGAAAGCTGTTCCATTCACTGAAATCCAGCACGGAAAGGACGAGACTGAGCTTCTTCCCTCAGGCTGTTCGGACTCAGATCCCAATTCTACTTTAAAATTCATAGGATACTTACGCTCTCTTTGCACAGCGTTACGAAGTTACCACTGCACTTTATACAACTCTCAGGGTTCCTACACTGACTGCAACCTGTTCATACATCCACACCTCCAACCTTCACTTCAGCTCTGTTTCCTTAGAGTCATTTATTTATTTCTTCTTCTTCTTCTTAGGAATAGTGGCTCAAAGACATATTTTGCTTACCTTCTCCCTTCTTCCCTTGTTGATCTGTGTGTGCAGACAGTCGCAAAAGAACATTTCACTGCATGTTGTACTGTGTATCACTATGTGCGAGACAAATAAACCAACCTTGAACCTAAAACACAGTCTCAAACCTGATTTCTTTCATTTTTTTCCCCTCAAATTTTATTTGGTTTGTTTTCCCAAATATCAGAAACAGAAAATTTCATAGGGTCCTACATGCAGAAGAGATTTGTCCACACCATTAACGTACACACCTGATTTGAGGGTCATCTGTTTAGGATTTGTGTGTTTTTCATTTGTTTCTAACAGCCTTTAAATGACAAATCTATATTTTATTCCTCACACGGGTCCAACAATAGCCAGGTTTCCATCCAAATGTTCCACAAATCATCTCATTTGAACTAAAAGGTTCGATTTGCATTCTGAGCAGTTCCAGAAAACCCTTTTTGGATTCAGTGACATTCTATTTTCATATTTAATTTACTTCCATTAAGGATTTTTTATGCATAATATCAAAATTCTGAAAATATAGTGGATGGAAATATCTCTAGTGATACCGAGGAGGTGCTTCACATTCCAGCATCCTGCTTCTGGAATGCCAGACTCCTGCTCAGTTTTGTGCTCCACCTGGTCAAGCACACCTGATTCATCTCGCCTGTCCTTTGCCAGGTTTAGTGGGTGTGATCGAGCAGGGAAGTACATTATACTGATTCTGGCACCCCAGGAGCAGGGTTGCCTACCCCGCCATACTGTTTCAGTGTTAACTGGTTTTCGATTATTGGAGATCCACCATGAGACTCAGCTCATCCAGGCTGGAACACAAATGATCAGTCGTTTTAGTTGTTGCAGTGTCAACCGCGGAGACAAGAGTGATTAGTGAAGTGAGCTTATTTTGAGAAAGTTCCCGAAATTCAATCAAAACGGTGTTATATTTTCCGTGCTGTCTATGTTACAGTGCCCTGCTTTCCATTTGCTGCTGGAACACCTGGAATTTCCACAATGCAGGGCTAATAAAGGACTATCTGATCTAATTATTTACATCATAAAAACCTTTCAGATTGTAATTTAACTACTTTGATGGTGATAATGTTATAATCAGCTTGTTATTTATACTTAATATTCAATAAATCATGCCAGTATTTAGGGGACTGTTAAAGGGAATGATGTAATAGTGACACAAAAAAATAATCACATAAAATCAACGTAAAACTCAATGTTTAATGACACACCAGATCATTTCCTAATCGCTGGTAATCAAACCAAAACGAATCATTATTATGTCACACTCTTACCTCGTAACTGCTGCTGCTCCAGGGTCAGCGTCTCCAGCGTGTAGGTGCAGAACTCCAGGTTCTCCAGGGCCTGTTGCCGCGCAGTCTCATCCTCCTGCTCCTCTTCATCCAGCATGGCACGCAGATCCTGGGCTGTGTTTGTGTACGTGTCAATGTCCCTCTCTACCTCTTCAAGCCTGAGGAGCAGTCTGTACTGCTCCTCCTCCTCTCTCTCCCTTTCTCGCTCCATCTCTCTCTCCCTTTCTAGAGCATCTTCTGCCTCCTCCACCTCCTCTGCCACCATCTCCTCCTCCTGTGGCACCTCCACGTCCTCTGCTGGGAATAAGAGGGTGGAGGCCGTTGGAGGGTGGCGGTGTGCATCAGAGCTAGGGCGGGGACAAGGAGGAGGCGGGCGGGGCGCTCTGCGAGCAGGTATGTAAGGTTGCGGTGCAGCTCGTCCGTTGGTAAGAGACGCACGAGTGTGTGAGCTGAGGGGTGCTGGTGGTCTGTGGACCCTGGGGCGAGGAGGAGGTGGGCGGAGCATTTTACCTCTCTCTAAAGAGGAGGTGGAGCCTGAATGACAGGAAGCATGTGATGAGGGCCGGCCCAGTGAGGGGTGTAAAGAAGAACCTCGGATGATGTCATTCTCACTACTGTAGTCAAGGATGGAGAAGTGGCGCGACACTTTGCTTCCCCAGCCGTTGTTTAGCTCCTCCATCCTGTCCTGCTCCTCACTTGCACCACTCCTTCGGCCTGGAAGACTCCGTTCAAACTCCTGCAGCTGCTGGGACAGCTTGGTTTCCAGGTCACCCACACATCCGGCTAATGAGTCCAGAGTGTGGGAGGATGACAGGCCATTGGTGCCCCGCCCCTGAAGCCACAGTCGCTTCTCGGCGTGGCTAGAAGAACTAAGGTCCGAGTCATTGACGCTGGCATGGCGTGTCAACTTCTTCTGCCTGTTCTTGTCCACCTGGTTGGAAGAGCTTCTGCTGGGGAATGGGTTCCGGCTGTCATGGGAGGCATAGTGGCCGTTGTTTCTAGACCAAGAAAAGTTACTCAGAAAGCTTGGAGAGGTTCTTCCAGGTGGGAGATGACTCTTGGTTGTGGGAACTGGAGGAGGTTCGGGTGGACTACCGCGAGTACCCCTGCTCTGCTGCCTGTTGTTGAGTGCATGCAGGCTGGGTCTGGGAGGCAGCTGTGGTCTAGGCGGTGTGGGGCTGCTCGAGTTAGTTCTCTGAACCACCCTTTGTGCTGAGCTGCCTGAACGACTGGGGTGAATGAGAGGTGGTGGAGGCCTCTCTCGCCTCCTTGGTTGAGTCTGAGGCTGCCTCTGAGCTACTGCTCCATCTTGTGTGTCCCTCAAAGTGGTCTCCTTACTTTTCTCCCTTTCCTCAAAGTAGTCCAGATCCCACACTGTATGATCCTGATGGGTTTTACCCATCTGCTCATACTCCACTATATTGTGGTCTTGCTGACCAGAACCATAATCAGAAACATTATTGCCCCCTTCCTCTTTTTCAGAAGTACTGCTTTCTTCATTCATAGTTTGCACTTGGGGCGCGTTCTGCAGTGGTTCATCCATTTTAACAAACCGATGGGGGAAAATGCCTCGTCGGCCACGCAGCTGACCCTCCAGCCAGCCATCTTCCAACGTTCCAAGGATTTGGATCTTGTCTCCTACATCAAAGTCCAGTTCTCCAGGCTCCAATGCTCTAAACTCATACAGGGCAACTCCATAAACCCCTCCTTCCACTTGGTCTTCTTCTTCTTCTTCATCCTGGTGCAGCTGCAATGGCTCCATTTCCACACTGCCTTTCATTGCCTCCTCCTCCTCTTCTTCATCTTCTTCGTCGTCTTCTTCCTCCTCTTCCCTCTGCTCCTCTTTCTCCATTCGGCGCTGATGATACTGTCCCAAACATTGAGACTCTGGTTCCTGGTGAATCGAGCGCAAGGGTGTGAGAAGCTCCACAAAGCCCTCAGGGAAGACCCCTGTTCTGCCCTGCAGCTCACCCTGGAACCAACCTGGCTCAGGTATACCTACTATAGTGATGACATCACCTTCCCGGAAGTCCAGTTCCTCGTCCAGCTGAGCATGGAGGCTCATGAGGGCACGGGCTTGGCCCAAAGCATGAGGGGGCAGTTCAGATGCCTGTGCAGCAGCACTGCGCTCGCTCAGCTGCCTGGAGCGTCCGGACAGTTCAAGCTCCTTAATGCAGGAGATGGGGAACAGTCCCCACGAACCCCAGGCATTCCGACCCCTTTGCCAAACCGCATCCACTCTGGACTCTCCAGCCACCACATCACCTGTTGCACAGGGAGAGCACAAACATATGTAATATATAATAATCACATTTATATTAAAATATTTTTATTTAATTGTTTTTAACTTTAAACACAGACGGTCTCTTGTGAACTATTTAAGTGCCATTTTTTCCTAAACATTATCAATATCATTGCAACATTGTTGATTTCTTTTGTGGTGTCAATCAAAAACATTGAATTAATTATAATAATATTCTGTGATTAAGTTAGAAGCCTTCCTTGATTTTTTCAGATGGAAAAAAGATAATATCTCAGCTTAGATTTGATCATTTTTGAATCGGCTCCCTTAATCTGCCAAATAAAAGTTTGAGAGAGAGTATCAAAGCTGTGTGTGTGTGTGTGTGTGAGACAGAGTGAAAGAGAGAGCAAGAGCAAGTAGAGGAAGGAGGGGTAAGTGAGTGAGTGTTATTTATGAGACTTGATTCATATCTCAGCATAAATAAAATGTAATTGACCTGCTTAACAGCAAAAATGCCACGATTACACTGCTAAACAAACACACTAATTTGTTGCCAAGTGCTGTAAAAACAGTGCATTATGGGAGGAATTTGGGGCCAATTGAGCTAATCTAAGTAATGTTATTAATTTGCATCAAATATTTAATATTTAATGCATGTTAAATATTATATATATATATATATATAACATTTATGTGGACAGCAAAAGTAAATGCATCAGAATGTCATGCACAAATTATAAATATAAATGAAAAGAATCATGGAATGTACAATGAATCATAATTGGTTCTAATAATTGGATTTGGAAGTTGCTGGAAGAGCTGGAAACTAACCATATGACAATACTGTTTAATGCCACTTGATTGAAAAGAGAGCAAATCAATGTATCTGCTGAGTTTAACCCTTGTGTTGTCTTAATATTCTGTATACGCCCTGGGTCCTAAGGGTCAAAAATTACCCACCTTCCCAAGTCCTAAAATAAAATGGCTTATTTGAGTTTAAAACCATCAGGTGGTTTAGAACAAGATTCAGCCCCCAGAACAGCTTTCACAGCTGCAACAGAGTGTGTGTGTGTGTGTGTGTGTGTGTGTGTGTGTGTGTGTGTGTGTGTTTTTGGGGGGAATGTAAATGAGTTTATAACTGGTGATAATCTCTGAACACTGGAGGTGCAGCTTTCATGGAAACATAAACAGATATTTTTCACTTTTTACAATCTTGGTTAAAGATCAGGGTTTTCTCTGCAATTAAATGTGGTGGCGGGTCACTTAAAACGACACAAACTGTGCCATAGCCGTCCATACCACAATTGATATTTTATAAGATAGACTTATACTCTTTATTTTCCCCCAGGTGTGTTCAATTGAGCAAACAATATGTAGAAGGTCTGTGTGATACATCAATAATTATATCGATATCGAGATATAAACAGAGTGCAATGGACTGTACTTTATATCAAATATTTCAATAACATTATTTCAATCTTGCAGAAAACCTTCTTTCTGCTCCCTCACTCTGCTCTGCCCCCTGCTTTCATCTTCACTCGTCTTCTCACACACACCATGGAGGTGCCCTACGTCACAGCTCGACTTGGTGTGTATAAAATGTTGATATTACCGCATAACATAAAATACGGTAAAAAGGACAAAGGATTTTATGGTGTCCTACATTTTTCACATTGTTCTTCACATCATATATCATATGCTGCATATCCACCATCGAGATATGAGTTTTTGTCCATGTGGTCCAGCCCGAATATGTAGTAGTGCATTAATTGTGTAGAAGTGTCTTCCCTGTAGATCTGTACTTTATATTTATAAAGTGAAAACACTTTCACTTTATGTCCACTGTGTGCGACAGCGATGTTATGTTTGTATTTCACTCAGCCAAGGTAGCGAGCCAAGTGCACTCACAAACACATGCACTCATATGTGTCCAAAGGTCTGCACGACCAGGAGTCAGAATGTCCATTGAGGTCACTAAGGTCACATTCCACACAGCCCGGCTCCACCTCCTATTGTGTCCAGCTCATAAAGTAAAACACTAAGAAGCTCTGCAGAGTGACATAGAGGAAATGTAATTCAACTGACTCTCTCTCTCACACACACACACACACACACACACACACACACACACACACACACACAGAAAAACAACTACAGGAACTGGAATTTCCATACACAGAGTTCATGCTGAAAAAGACAAACTGGGAAGAGATTTTAAAATCCCTAAGAACCAGTAAGCCAATACACCACACACACAGTTCCATTCTGAAGCAGCTGAGAATGTGCTAGAGAACGATGAAGACTTCCAAACTGTCAACACACCCAACACAACAAAAGGGGAAAGGGACTCCCTACTGTAATACAGGATAAAGACGTAATCTAATTACTACAGTGACAATCTAGTGACATCTAGTGGTCGTTCAGATCACGCCTGGTAGGGCGGTTATTCCCACTAAAGGAAATACAGTAGAAGTTCGTGTGGTATCGATGTAGTGATGTCATGCATCCTTATCCATCATTAAATTAGTACTTTAACTGGTTCTGTCTCTTATGTAATACCCCTTTTCTAAAGAACACAGCAAGCCTACTACAAGGGAAATAGAGGAGCAGTTTCCAGGGACTAGGTTACTAGAAGAATACATTACTACCCAACTCCACAAAATCTACGGCATTTGTTTACCTCGTAAGTACGACATAACTCCTCTTTGAACGTGTTGCTTTTAGGCTGAGAAATATGGAGAGAGAACATATAGAAACTAACAAGACCATTAAAATTTATCCATTAAAACACACTTTTTAAACACTGAAGTGGTACTTTTCAACATTTCATGCTTAATGGGGTCTTTACCTCGCTTCAGGGGAAGATTGCCTGGCTCCAAAGAGCTGAAGTCATTAATACACACATACAGTTGCTCTCCGGCCTTAGTTGTGGGGACGGTGACAGATTCCACAAAGGTGCTGGGAAACTGACCTGAGAACAGACAGAAAACACACTTGCATGTTCAGAGAACACTCGTTACGATTAGTGCTAGAATAACTGGACGTGACGTACAGTCCATACACACACATAATACATATACTCATCGTCAAAAAACAGCTGCACCAAGAAGGGTTACAATGCACGACTGCAGTGGTGTCGTGCCAGACTGTCATGGGATCACTTGGAATGGCAGCAGGTCATCTTCAGTGACGAATCCTGCTTTTGTCGGTGGAGACGACCGACAAGTCCGTATGTGGAGGCATCACAGTCAACGCCAACTGACAGTTTGCCACACTTACAGGAGGCCGTTTGACGCCAGATCACCTTTGGTCTTTGTTACAGGCACTTTGACACCCCGACGTTACGTTGATGAGGTCCTGAAACCAGTGGTCCTACCTTTTCTGAACTCACACTGTGGTGTTCTATTCCAACAGGACAAAGACCTTGCCTTGAAGACACAGATACCATACAAGCTGCCAATGTTGTGATTAGATTAGGTAGAACTTTAGAAAAACACTATATAAACATAAAGAATATATAATATAGAGACTATATTACCACATACAATATATATATAAATAGTGCATGTAAAAAGAGTCCTGTAGGTGGCAGTATTGCACATTCTTGTTGCACTTTTGAACTGTTTATTACAGTCCAGTTGTGTTGTGGTTGTCGGGTTGCAGGTTACTGGTTCCTACTCGTTTTCATCCTCTGTCCTCCTGTTGCCCCTCCTCCCCCCAGAGAGGAGAGGAGTCCTGCACTTGGGAAGGAGCAGTCTGTCTCCGAACAGGTTCCCCTGGTGGCTGATGACACTGTAGAGTGCGACTGGCATCGTCCATAATGTCCAGTAGTTTCTTCCGAGTCCTCTTCTCTGCCACTGACACCAGAGAGTCCACCTTTGTGCCAACCACAGAGCCGGCCCGCCTGATCAGTTTGTCCAGCCTGGATGTGTCCTTCTTGGATATGCTGCCCCCCCAGCACACCACAGTGGAGAACAGGACACTGGCGACCACGGACTGATAAAACGTCCACAGGAGATTCCTGCAGATGTTGAAGGACCGTAGCCTCCTCAGAAAGTACAGCCTGGACTGTCCCTTTCGGTACAGGTGGTCCATGTTACATGACCAGTCCAACTTGCCACTGAGCGATGCTTTTAACTCTAAACATTACTCAAGGGCAGGGGACAAAAAACAGTTTTCCTATTTCAACCAAAATCAAACCACCTTGAAGATTAGCTTTCAGACTGATGGTCAACGAAAAGGTCAGGTTGAATCCCAGTGTAGCAAAAACAGTTTTCCAGCTTGTTCTGGCTACTGCGCTTGGAATTGACAAAAGTATTGGGACACCAGCTCATTCACCCTTTCTGCCGAAATCAGAATTCCTTCATTGATCCCAGACAGAAATTGCAACCAAGGGTGTTGAAAGACTTTATCCTGCTTTTGTTGAAGTAACTGTTTCTACTGGATTTAGAAGTGTTTCTACCAGATTCTAGAGCACAGCTGTGAGGATTTGATTGCATTTAGCAATAAAAGCATTAGTAAGGTCAGGATTTTTGACGATCACCACACCACACCACTTCATCTCCAACTCTTTAACTCATCCCAAAAGTATTTGATGGAACACCATCATTCCAGAAAACCCAGTCCCACTGCTCCACTGTCCAGTGCTGGGGGGCTTTATACCCTTCTAGCCCACACTTGGCATTAAGCATGATGCCAAAAGATTCACATTTATCTACCTAAACAGTCCTATTCTATAAGAAGCTTCTTCTCTACAGGCAAGATGTGTGTGTGCATTTGCACATCTGTGTCAGCAATGAGTGCGACTTAAAGTGGCTGAATGCATTCATTCAAAGGGGCATCCACAAACATTTAGACAGATTGTGAAATAAGGCACTGTACCTGTGACTCCATCTTTGATTCCAAGCAACCAAAATTCGTCCACCACGCTGAGGACTTCAACCACATCACCAGCGAAGAGAGGAAGCTCTTCTGAGACGCTGGGCAGGAACTCAAATATAGCACGCACCACCGAGCCTGCCTCCATCATCATTCGTTACCTGATGGAACAGAGAGAGCGGTCAGTCGACAGAAGCTCTCATTGCACACACATAGTCTGACCACTAGATGGCTCATGTTGATGAGCATTTGGTCATTCCACACGCACGACTGAGGACCTAACAGCTGTTAGAAACAAACAAACGAGCACAAAAAAGGAAAGGCTTTCATGGCTTCATACAAACACTGGCTACAATCTAGGCTAGAAAAATGTATCTTTTTCTATTAGGAATGAAGCACGTAAGGGCTGGTCCTCACTGTCTCTCCAACATGGTGAGACATGTTCTAATGTCCTCTGAAATGCCTTTAGATGTTCAGATAGATCTTAACTGGGTGGAGAATATGAGCGAGAAGCCTTGCCTGGGAAATGACTCATAAAGTCCTACGTGTAAGTGTGTGTGTGTGTGTGTGTGTTTCTTCCACAGAGAATCAATGTGTGTTTGTCTGCATATGAAAATGTTTATAGAGGACATGTCCTGGCCAGCATTAGTGAGCTCTTCTGGTATCGGACTGTGTGAAAGTAAACGCTTTCGGGTTTTCCCTGCAAGGAAAACAAGCCCATACTAACTAATATTGTCAGGAAAAACGAAAGGAAAGAAGAGAAGGGGATGCACATGTTTCCCGGACTCAAAGGGTTCTCTGTCTGGAGTGCTGGGGGTTGGGGGTGTTGGGTGTCCTCTGTGGACAACCTGGCCATTTGGTTCAGGGGTGACAGGTGACCCTGCTGTGCAGTGGGGATGGGGGTGGAGGAGAGCAACGGCCATGTTGCCATGACAATCATAAAGGTGTGCTGTGAGTCTGAATGTGTGTGTGGATGAAAGGGACTTGAACTTCCCAGTCAGTTCACTGGTTTCTATAAACGTGTCCATAAACTCGATTAGCAGTGACAAATGCAATTTTTGTGTTATTTTCACAGTCACACATAACATACTGTTACCGTCAGTAAATCCTGGGCTTTAGTCTTCATTAGAGATGTAAAAATCAAGAGAATTGAAATATTTGCATTTGTTTTGATCAAAAATGTACTTAAGCCCACAATTCTTGTTATAGTAAGTGTTAAATATCACATCATATCTCAAAAATCCTGTTTGAAATGATGCAATGATTGAAATGCAGGTTGAGCATCAGCCCCGCCCCCTCTCTCTGATCAGTCAGAGTCTGTATGCAGGTGGAGCATCAGATCGTCAGAGTCTGCAAGTCTCATAGTTTAAAACAAGCGCAGGTAACAGGTTACAATAAGAAATATATTTAATACTATGTATTAATTTCACTGTTTTTTACTGAAATTTAAACAGAAACTGTTCTCTATGAATTAAGGTAGACGCCTGTATTTTGGACAAGAACACAAACATCCACGTGGATGAAGGTTTGAATGCAGGGTCGGGCGATACGGCATAAATACAAGAACGCAATACTTCTTAATGTTCTAGTGCATCTCAAATTTACAATCCCGTGGAAAAGGTTTATTTATTATTTCATAAATTAAACTCTTATTTTGTATTTGTTACATTTAAAGAGGTACATTTCAAGCTTTTGTGTTTAGACATTTGAATAAAAATGTTCTGACGATTCTGGATTTCTAGGTATCATTTGACGTGTAACAAATATAAAACATGACGGTTCACCTTTTTGAACGAACTTGCGATGACGAACGGGTTTTTAATTCTGATTTTAAACAAGATACATTTTTTGATGTTTACTAACAAAATGACATCAATAACCGCAGTTGTCTGGTAGCACAGAGACTGGTTTTAGTGCAGAGCGTGAAGTAGTGATGGACGGGCCATCGGAAGACCCGGGAACGGGTGTTTGGGACGCTGAGCGTTTCGTTTTTCGTGTTTAGATTTGCAAACACCTGAGTTTCGGTGTGAAGACTGTTCACAACTGCACACAACCTTTCCAGTCAGGCAGCAGAACGGGCACCTTTCTCCGTACTCGACTGAAGGAATGTGTCCTCAAATAACGGGCCACGAGAGAGTACCGACTTTCCACGCCTCATGGGATGGACACACACACACACACACACACACACACACACACACACACACACAGAGCTATTAACATGTGCTCTCGTAACATCTTAGGGGCACATCAGATGGTTCATAACACTAACAGAACGAAGCTATTTCACAATCACACACCATCTGGTTCGGTGAAGCTTCTGGAAAGCCCTTCCAAACCCAAACAACGCATTGTTAAATACCATTTAATTGAGTCATGAATGAGTTTGGATCAAACCAAGATTTCCTTTCCATTTCTACTCGAAACACAGTAGAAAATACCTGTAAAATGCACAGAACGTACCGTATTCCTGTTTCTGCTGCTGTAAAATTAGCTTTATGAGGTCTGGATTGGCTTATGCTGCGACATCAGTCCCACATTTTGTCAGAACAAGACCACGTCCCTGTCCCTGGCGTCTTAGACTACAGCAGTGAAAAAGGATAGATTTTATGTTCATTGAATTAAATAGTTCATAGACCCTCTATAATACTGTTTCACTTTAAAATGAATTTCACTATGTAGTGCACTACTTTGGAGGTTCTACCATGTTTCCAGAGCACTGCAGCAATCCCCAAATGCACTATAATGTACATTGTACAAATAACATCCATTATTCGTGGAATATAGAGCTGTGTATTTGTATTTGAATCCGGAGATACAACAGGTATGGCTGGATATTTTGATAGTATTTATAATTATGAATAAAAATAGAATAGAATAGAATTTAGAAATGATTTTCAGGGGAGTCTAGGCTCTTTATGACTTCACTTTGATATTTGTATGAATACGACCAAGCAATGATCAAAAATGTACTTTTGAACGTTTGTATGTGATGTCTTCCGATGTCTCCCGATGTCTCCCAAATCCACGAGTAAACCGCGGGTGTCTGAATGACCAAGAATGAGATCCCTTTGGACCAGAAGATCAGGATGGCCGTGTCTACCTGAACGTTCCCTCTGTATGAAACTATCTACACAACGTTCTCTACACCAAACATGACATATCAGTACGACCATCCCTATCTTCTGGCATCTCCTTGGAAAACTGTAATGGAATCCACTCCACAGACAGGTTTAGACACAGAGAGACAGAGACACACCCTTAGAAACAGGAGAACCCAAACAGGCTCGAATCAGAGCAGTGGTAATATGGTGTACCATCAACAGCTCTACATCATGCAGCAAAGAGTTAGTGTGCTGTTGTGCAGAAATGTAGTAAAGCCAGATGTTTTTGTTCAACAAGGATGGTACCAAAAATGATGCGTCCCAAAATTCGATATCAAAAAGACATTAAACGAGCAAAAGTCATATAGGTATGGCGCTCTGTTCCCATCACTTCCACTATGATACTGGCCGGTAGGTGAATCTGGGGCTGGGGATGAGTTTGAGATCATGACAGCTTTCAAAACAGTGCAGATGTGAATAAAACCCCGACGCACTTCCGCCACAAGCAGAGCAAGAACCTGCGTAAATATACAGCAAAATATGTGTCTGTACATCTGTCCGTTTTTCTGGCGGACGCTGTCACACACGTACTGTTCCTTGTGCGTCCTGCGTTGTGTCTAGCTTCACGAAAGCTGCGAGCTCTCTGCTTATTCTACTGGTGACAGAGGAGAGTGAAGGACACTGGCCCACAACAGACACCTCAGACGGGGACGAGTAAAGCATATGGTCCTGCTGAGTGTGACGGAGAGCATGAGGATAAGAGAGAGAGTGAGAGAGAGGGAGAGATGGAGAGAGCGAGAAAAATTTCTTTTCATATTTATTACATTTGAATCAAAATATTTTGAGATTCTGGATTTCATGAGCTATCAGCCAAACTACTGCTGAGAGAGAGAGAGAGAGAGAGAGAGAACGAAAGGAAAGAAGTCAAGGAGAGGACAGGAGAGAAAGGTGACGGTGAAAGAGGAGTAATCCAGATTAAGTGCAACACTGGGAGATCAGCGAGAGTTCCACAGACACCTGTGACACGTAGCGAACACTCCTGTCTGCCCTACCTCACTCTCAGAGCGGTACCGGTTCCACTCACTGGTTCTGAGCTGTTTGTGAAATGTTGGTCGGCTTGGCTCACTGAAATACTGAGCTCCTGCCATGCATTCCTTTACGGAAAGTCACTGGGAGCAATATTTCAGCAGTCAGCATGATCCATCCCTGCTGTGAAGGCTCCACAACAGTGGAACTGGAAGCCCTCTGGCTGTGATTGTCTCAATCCCACCGCTCGTAACCACGGATTAGTTTTCAGTGAGCAGTCAAAGGCATGTTAGTCATGATATGAAGGTGCCAAAAAGGGTTCTTTAACTCTCTGACTTTCTAAAGAACCTTATGGGTTCCATGAAGATGGGAAAAAATGCACATTAGGGGGTTAAGATGGGCATGTGCAGGAGGAGCTGATGAATAATTAAGACGGCAGATTTGTTTTCACGGTGTATTTAGACTGAGATTGTGTGCAACTCACTACTGATCAACCTTACAGCCATCGCCAACGGATTGGTGCCATACTGGTGCCATACTGGTGCCAATTTATGATGGATGCATCGCTTTCCCACACCACAAGCAGACTGTGTAAGCACATGTTCAGAAAGAAAGAACTGAGAGTGCTTCCACAGAAGCACAAAAGACATGCTTCCTCTCTTTCCTTATTATTATCTATATGATGCCTCCTTACGGTGTGATCGCTGCTGTTGTAGATTTAATAAACCACCTATAAACAGCCTACAGATGAAATCTTTATTCCACTCATTTTAAAGTCTATTTTCCTGATTTTGCTATCAAATAAAATAGAACCCAATGCCGAACCATTCGCCACAGCCGGACACAACCCTTCCCAGAAGTGTAGTTATGAGAACTGATCTGCTTGGTGACGTTGTACTTCTGGATCACGGGTTGTGTGTACTCTGATAACGAGACGACGAACTTAACCGTCAACTCAACCCGCGCCTCGCTGTCCGTGTTTCTCCGTAGCTGAATGACCATCGAAATTTCACCCTCAGAGGCCAAATGACCCAACTCCTCTGACCACTCGTCTCTCTTTCATTGCAGACTTTTTAGTTAAATAACTGCTATTTGCTCCAACTCCACCATGTAATCCACTGGGGTTCAGCTGCTGGTAGTAAACCAAGAAACTCGACTGCCAGGCTAGTGTTTAGGTGGTGTAATTGGAGAGTGAGGCAGACGCTCCAACGCAGAAATATAAACGGTCACGAAGGTGAAGGCCACTTGCACAGGCTACAGCATAGACGTGACGCAGAAGCACAAATCAGCCTTAACCAGGCCTTAATCAGTCATTATGACATGATAAATACAACTGTTTTTAATCTCATTGTTTCCAAGACATGGACTAGACCAGGGTTTCTCAACCCTTGGTCCAGGAAGTCCACAGGCCCATCTTCAGGGGGAAGCATTAGTCCACAGTGGGCCATCTAGATGTTACTAGATGTTTCTTCTGATGACACGAACACAGCTTTACTGCTCCTTTTTCTGATGTCCATTAAGGACAGATGTTTTCATGAAGATAGGCTATATTATAAGCTGCTGTTCAGGCCCTAATACCCTCAGTTACACATAAAATGCTGAGTTTTGTCTTCGTGTGGGCTGTTACACCTTCTAGTAATAAGCAGGTGAGCTGTGAACTGGAAACGGTTGAGAAACCCTGGCGTAGACAGTTTAGATTCTCTACATAACACTGAGCTTCCAACCATGAAACACAGGCAGGGATCAGAAACAGGCTTCTGGGCAAAGCGAAGGGAAAGCGGCCGATTACAGTGATTCTATAATGATTAATCCACCGCATGAGACAGGAAAGAATAATGATTAATATTTCCCAAAATATGATTCTACAAACGAACCTCCAGCAGTGGGAGTGACGTTCTGCAGGCCTTGACTCAGACGAGCGTGATGCTGACCGGAGCCGAAAGCAGGCGGTTGGGCTGGCACTGCCAGGCAAGAGACTCGCAAAGCTCAGATGATTTAAGAGTCAAAGAGAACAGAAAACAGAAGAGGTGAGTAACTCGAGTGTGCTAATTAATACAGACGAGACAACAAAGGGTGCTAGTGAGGCTGAGAGTGAGACGGTGTGTGAGAGAGAGAGGGTGAATGCAGGTTTTTGTCTCTTCACCACTTGGCACCAGGGAGAAAGTGGCAGTGTAACGACAGACAGCTTTATAAACACGGGGCCACTCTCTGCAGTGCGTCTATTCTGAGAGTCATCACACACACACACACACACACACACACACACACACACACACACAGCTGAAAGACAAAGAAATGACTGTCACTGAGGACTACTGTGATGTAAAATAAGTTCACGTGCAGTTCCTGGTAATACTAGATTTCTGACGTATGCAGTTGTACAGTATGGTGTGTGTGTGTGTGTGTGTGTGTGTGTGTGTCCTACCCCACTGTAGGATATAAGCCTCTGTCCACATGGGTGCACGTGTGCTCTCCTTGTTTACTGTCTGAAAGGCTTGACCCGCTCTGACCTGTCTTTAAGACGGCGGCTCTGAAGCTCAGAAGGTGCAGACTAATGACTGAACTGCAGTGAAGATGAAACCCAGATGAAACCCCTAGAAGGTGAACGTATCCCGTCACGGTCGAGGAGTATTAGAATAGGACTCTCTGGAACAGATATGACAGATGAACCTACTGGTACAATGCCAGATGTGGGCTAGATGGGTACAAACCCCCCAGGACGGAGCTGTTGAGCAGTGGAACTCTGTTCTGTAAGAATGTGTCTCTTTTTTTGGTGACAAATGAAGAACATTCAAGTGGAGACAGAGTCTGGAATGAGTTTTGCCAGTTTAATGATGGAGAAAAAAATGCTGGTCAAAACATAGTTTGCAATAAAAAAAATCAAGAGAATAAATCTCGAAGGTCAGGCTGAGCAGAACTTTCTAAATCTCAAAAGTGGTCTTGGGATGGTCTGTTTGGTGGCAGAAGATCCCCCTTGGATCCTCTCCTGTAGGTTCAAGACAACCCCTTGGCTACAGTGGCTTTTTTAAGCCTCCAACTAGGGGTGGTGTCATTTGATAAGTTGTCGTGGCATTAGCCAATGACGCATCAGAAAGTTCGAGTTCTGCCCGTCTCCGCCCCTTTTGTGCAAGTACATTAAATACTGGTTGTCTCTGGTTCGGCTGCTCGCCCCACGAGTGGGCATCAAGACCTAAAGATTAGATGTACACTGCATGCACGTACACCATCAACCATCAAGGACTATGGTGGGAAAAGTGTCAGAATGTCCGTGCAGATGAATTATGCGTTGTACCGTCTGCACGGTTACAATGAAACTGCTTGGGAGGTACAGATAACACAACCGCACACTGTGTTATCAGGTGTTTGGGGCCTTGAGGTATGCAGTCGAAGAGGAACCGAACTCAGTTACGACAATTATAGCTCAAGCATAAGTAAAAGAGGACATGTGACCAGACAGTATAATAAGTAGTATATTTATCTCGTACAGTTCTCTATAACAGTGCATCATAAGGGTGGGGGTGAGGTGGGACAGTGATGGTCCAACATCCTGACCTCAGTTAAGCTGCCGCCTTCACTAGCAGGTCGAGGTCAGATAAGATCATGGACGTTTAATGCCAAGAAAGCACATTCTTGGAACTGGATCTGAGGTCCAGCATTGGGTTTGAGTAAGAATGTCCTTTATTGGACACGAGGGCAGCGTGAATTTTCCTTTTGCATCAATATCTCGTGCTAAGTCGGTCACAATAACTATGTTTCCGGAAATAATTGCACTAAATGAAATAACCCAACCCTATTAGGACTCTGCTCCATCACATACGATGCTCCTGACACTAGAAGGGTCAAGACAAGCACATGCTTCCTCCAACAAGTGATAAGTTAAGTCAACCACCGGCTCTTTGTGAACTGTTGCCATTGCATCATTGCTGGGCAGCCAATGCGCTCAGAGGAACTCACTTACACTTCATTAAATAGCAGTGTAATATTAGGGCTGGGCAATATATTGATATTTATACTGATATCAGAATCTACACAGAGAACCATATGGGCTGATATTGATTATACTGAGTTTTTCATTTTTTAAAACTCTGCTCCCCTCCACCCCAATTCCCACTCTCACACACACACTATGGAGCATAAGACTTTGTGTGTGTTAAGAAAAATAAAAATCAAACTTCAAAGACGGAAGGATTACATGAGGTGTCCAAATTTTTCACTTCATATATCGGATCGTATATCGTACAGTTCCAGTCAGACGTTTGGACACATTGACTGAATGAATTATAGATGAGAAATTCTTTTGAAATTGATATTAAAATCATATCTGCTAATTCCAACATCTGCTGTACGGACAAAAATATTGGGACACCTTCTCATTCCTTCTGAAATCAAGAGTATTAAAGAGTCGATCCTGCTTTTGTTGGAGTAACGGCCTCTACTGTCCAGGGAAGGTTTCGTACGAGGTTTGGGACACGACTGTGAGGCTCTGAGCTGAAGTGTGGGGCTGCATGAAGACCCTTAGGCTTGGAAACCTCAATATGGTGTTTATATCCAATACTGTTCAAATATATGAACCAAAATATTTTGTTTATAATGAAAAATAGACAAAATCCCTACGACGATAGAAATAGTGTGTATTGATCGAGCGTTTTTAATTCACAAAACACTTCTATTTGGTTTTTACAGGACCGGAACATTCACCATTCAGCTAATAAATGAATAAAATGATACAATACATATCAGGACGATATGATCCATATCGCCCAGCCCTACATAATCTCTTATACAACCAATACAATTGAGTCTCTACTTGCAAATCAGTGCATCACCACGGATTCCTACATTTTACACCCATCACAGGTGTGGAATTCATCTCTGCTGGGTAACAACCTACACAGGAGTTTCTGAGCTACCCTCTTTCACTTCTGTTTATTAAATCAGAAGAGAGAGAGAGAGAGAGAGAGAGATGGAGGAGGGAAAATACTCATTCATGTCTTCGTGCTCTAAAGAAACTCAAAGTAAAAACATCCTGTCTGGGACAGAACACAAATGGACCTCCAACATTCCTCTTCACTTCCCTCCCCCTCTACCTCCACCCTGCCACCTCTTCCTCTCCTCTCCATCAGCCCGTGGCGAGATGGGCAACGTGGGTCGGAGCCATGCTGAAATCCGATCTGCTGACTGCCTGCTTTTATTTATTGAACAGGGCCGATTCGGTGCCAACAATGGGGGAGGCGCACGCTGCCCCTCGCCGCCAGAGCACTGCCCCCCGGCATGCATTCAAGGCTGGAAGCTTCCATATTGTGCCACCTTTCTGTTGTGCTTTTTTATATTACCGCTGGCTGTTTACTGTACAGGCCTGCGTAAGAATGCTGCCTCCACGAAAACGCTAAACACATTCATTCCAAAAACACAGGTCCTAACAGGTGGTGCGGTGGATGGTTCCAGACCAGCAAACAAGCTTCTCTTTTACTTCGCAGCACAGAACAGAGAGTGGGAGAAGGCAGCAGCTCGTTAAAACCAAAGCTCCTGACTGGAGGCGCTGAACGAGAGCTAAGCTGATCTCATTTCAGGTGCTCTTAAATAGCAGGATAAAGGAGTCCTAAACAAAGACATCACAAAGGAAATAAAACGGACAATACGGCAGAACCACCTCCCTGAGAACCCGAACATTAAGTAGTTTTCCATGTAGTTACCGAATAACGGGATTAGTTTAACATGGAGTTATGTTTCCTCAGCAATGAGTCCCATATATACTGTATTTATTAGGTGTTAATATAAAAAAATAGGATTAAATGCCCATTTTTGCGAACAGACTGGTTTATTCGCCCAGATTTAAGTGCTTTATGAGATGGTTATCAGTGATAAGGCCACGTGGCAGTGTATATCAGGAAGCCACTCCCATCTGATCCCGAGCGAATCGGTCATAAACTTCTTCAGCTCTCTTTTTTACTGTTTTAACCCACTGTGGGAATTAATCCTCCACATTTAACCCATCCTCACACACACACACACACACACACACACACACACACACACACACACACACACACACTAGTGATTTCACACACCAGGGGGTAGTGAGCACATGTGCCCGGAGCGGTGAGCAACGCCTATCCTCAGCTGTTCAGTGCCTTGCTCCTGTGCTGCCAGTCACAAGGCTGGTTCCCCAGCCGCCAGGCCTTTGGCTGGCCCTTGTAGTAAAATCAGATTACTCCACCTCCACGGGTAACACTAATCCCATCCGACTGAAGCTTTAGATTGTGGAAAGCTGTGATGCTTAATACACTTGCATATGTTAGGCATTAATATAATAAAACAGGGTTAAAGGCCTGTTATTTTCTTCTCTGACGTGGACATTTGTGTGGATTTATCTAGAAAAAAACGGTTGTTGATTTGATCAGGTTTATATGATTCCTTATGGGGCATTTTGGTAGATGAGCAACAGCAAACGGGATATGAAACATCAAAAAGTACAAACCGGAGTACATTTTCCCAAATTTTGAAGCAAACTGCACTGGGATTGGATTACAATCTGATCACTCCGACCACATCTGGTGGTGGATCGCATTCGGATTAGACCTGTTTTCCATCGGCAAGCAAAAACATCTGCCAAGAAATCGTTAAAACCAGTAATAATTACTGTGGACTCTGACTTCTACACACTGTAGAACCAGCACCATCACTCTAAACTCTACAGTCTCCCAGATCAGACTTTTGCAGGCGTCTTGTTTTCATTTATAACCTGAAATCTGGGTCAGTGATGCCATTAGCCCCGCCCCCTCTTGTAGATCAGTCAGAGTCTGTATGCAGGTTGAGCGTGTACACGTGGACAGAGCAGTAAACATGCACT
Source organism: Acestrorhynchus altus (assembly GCA_034509495.1). Lineage (NCBI taxonomy): Eukaryota > Metazoa > Chordata > Actinopteri > Characiformes > Acestrorhynchidae > Acestrorhynchus > Acestrorhynchus altus. The sequence goes on along the minus strand of CM067510.1, from coordinate 3,800,635 downwards.
GGAAGCTCCTTAGGAATTTAAACTGGGATTTAATTCAGTTGGAAATGATGGATTTAGTGTTTTCCGAGCTGGATTATTCACGGACACACAATGATATAGAGTAAGATAGGCTTTGTCTTGTTTGTTATATGTGCATAATGTCTTTAGGTTACTCTGCTCCTGAGTTATGAAGCCTAAAAAACAGCACGCAACACCCAACAAAGTGCAGATCTCGGGTTTTATGAATTAAAGGATTGCCAACCGGTTCCTTCAGATACAAATTTGGAATGACCTCAATCGGACTAGTCTATTCGGATTGAGGTGTCTACATGGACGTGGTTAATTCAGATTGAGATTACAGTTGGATTATCAGATTAGCAGTGTGCGTCTAAATGGGACTATTCTTAACATTAAAACTGTTTATTAGGAGAAAAGAAAACCCCCGTATGAGTCCTTAAGGACAAAAATGAAAACATAACCAAGAGAACCTGATGACCATGACCACAAAGCATGCAAAAACCAGACACTGTGTCCTATGACCAGTGATAGACAAGCTCTGTAGTGTCTCAATCACAGACAATCATTCTCAATTCTTACTTCTCTTTTCTTCCGTTTTGTTCCCCCATATGTCTTTTAATGTAAGACAGCTGCTTCTTAGAAGTGAAGCTCCTGTTCTTCTGTTCTCTCGGAAATCTAGTTTTCATGTTTTCTTTCGCTCCAAACCCTCACACTTCCTCATTTCATGGATTCTCTGAAATATGTCGACGTCATGTAGAAAGCTAATGGGAGTTGGATCTTTGGCAGCGAAAAGGGGAGATTTTTTTCCGGGGAAGCCAGAGCACACGAGGGAGAGGGAGGAGTGGAGCGTTTCCCCAACCCAAACATTTTGACTGAGGAGGAGGAGGAGGAGGAGGAGCAAAAGGAGGAGGAATGCTGCCCAGATGGACACGGTTGCTATAGTTGCTGGACACTGTTTTGAGAGGCCACATGAGAAGACCCTCCAAGATGTCAACTCGGGGTTGTGTGTTACGCAATACGAAAATATCATTTTCTCTGAGGAATATTCTGGATGCGAGGGGCGGTCATTAAGATTTAATAAGGTCCAGTTAGAGACAATATACTAAAGCTGAGGTCCAGAACATTCTGATTCAGTGCCTAATTAGTATTTTGAAGCAGAAAAGTACAAATTGTACAAAATATGTCAAATGTCAAAGTTTTATTGTGAAATAATGACGATATTTACGTATTTTTAATGATAAGGCATCATATTAGTGCTGGTCGATATGACCTCAATTCAATATCACGATTAATTGAACATTTTACCTCAATTATGATTAATAAAAGATTTTTTTTATGTCGTCTTCACTGAAGCCAAAATGTGTGGAAATGAAGGACACGCTGTTGTTTTCTTTGGTAGAAGCTGCTCGAGCTGCTCAGTTGGCTCCGAGTTTTCCTCCATGTTGCGTCTATGTTGAGGACCAGACCTGATTGTACGTTTTTAAGGGTACAGGAAAAATATAAACAGTATTAGCAGAATAAAACTGCTAAATAATCTGTTATTTACTATGTTTATATTGTATTTACTGCACTGCGTATTCATCTATTTTCTTGTACTGAGTGCCAAACTGCGGGACTAATAAAGGACCATCTTTTCCTTATCAGTAGAAGTTCTACATGTCGGTTTTGATTAATTACTCCCGCAGGTTTTTATTGCTTTTATACAACAGATTGGAAAAAAATAAGGTAAGAAAATAAATAACTGAAGCATCAACATCGCATTCAATATTTTAATCTTAACATTTCCTTCCAACTTCCTACTGGTTCCTCATAATACACATATGATTGGCTGAGGAGAGTCGTGCTTTAAGGGCAGGTTAGGGAACCAGCCTTGCCTTGTGACTGGAAGGTTGTCAAGCAAGGCCAGCTACTGCCTGGGTGCCACACCTGCCCACCGCTCCGGGCACATGTGCTCACTGCCCCCTAGTGTGCGGATTCATGAGTGTGTATGTGTGTGTATCACTGTGTGGATGGGTTAAATTCAGAGGACAAACTGTGCAGCACAGTGGGTCTGTGAGCACCTTTACCTGGACCACTGAACCGACACCATAAACGCTAGAAAGGTTCCATTAAAAATGAACAATAAATACTTTATTGTTTATCTCTTATAGGCCAAGACCCGGATAGGACAGCATCTGTGTCCAGACCCAGAGTGTGGTCCTCCTGTAGTGACCACTGTTAAGAAGAACCAAAGCGGTGACTGATACGTACAGCAGAATGCTGAGTTATGAGCAGTGTTGGAAAATGACCACCAACCTCCTGAACAGCTCTCCCGCCTCCAAAGTGTCCCAAAATAAGTGCAACAACACCATGAGTGAAATCATGTGTGACACTAATAGTGTTGTTGCTGTGATTCAGCCAGTCTTACGCAACCGGAAAGGAAAAATGAGAGTGAGGCTGAATTCTGGGATTCACTATTAACACATTAAAACTGTATTAATACACGAACACTGGAGAGATTGATCTTAATACAGTAACGGAGACGATCCAGTGAAAATGAATCAATAACCACTGATTCATCTGTTGTAGTGGTGTAAAGGATACACCAGGATATAATAAAGTTTACTGTATTTCATATAAAATTATATTCATATAAAAATAAATGTTTTATATTGATATAAAAACAGGATTGATTCCATTTGCTTATCAGAGAAGCTGGTTGAAGAAGCTGCAAAACCGATTGGCGATATGGACTCTGGATTTTTTATTTATAAAACGTAAGTCATGCAGAGGCCGACTGTCAGCCTGTTAGTGTTGTGGCTGTCCTACCAAACACTGCATATCAGGACCGTCAGCCGCTTATCATCACCGTCATCATTATCATCCCAAAACAGTGCAAATCTCAGCTTTCAGTCTCTTAAAATGATGTCAAATGAACAAAGAAAATAAGCCTTTTTTTGTTTGTAAACAAAATAAAATTTCAAACAAACAAATAGGGCTCATGAGAATCACTAATACAATCAAACCATGTCAAAATAAGTCACTAACAATCAAACCATGTCAAAATAAGTCACTAACAATCAAACCATGTCAAAATAAGTCATGAACAAGTTAAAATAAGTCACAAATCAAAACAAAACATGTCAAAATAAAAGTCACTAACAAACAAAACAGGTCAAAACAAGTCACTAATACAAATGTGCAAATAGACTGTGTGTAAATAAGTCATTAATACCAACAAAACACACAAAAAAAGTCCCCAAATACAAAGAAAGCAGTAAAATAAGCTGAATCCTAAAGTTACTGTCTCACATTTGTCTCTGTTACACCTTTAATTTGTTCTAAACAAGCCTATTTATCTCTTTCAGAGGTGAAGTCATCTTAAAGGTGGGAGTAAATGTGGAAAACAAGGGTCAATTTTTGGGTGGGATCTTTAAATACCACTAGTGTGAGCCTGAAAAAGCATTCAGGATTTCCAAACACCTCTATGACACATATACGGTGTGCGATACAGTGGTGCAGTAGTTCACACCAATGAATGAACCACTAAACCATTATACTAAGTATAATGTGTTATAAAGTGCAATGTTCTACAACTACACTGTTATCTTTTTTTACTGTGTTAGATCTTACTGCTCGTCGATATCTCATTTGTTCTACAGAAAGGCTCTGAAGGGGCAGATGAAGGCCCTGACGGCTGTGCAGGTGATGTGGAATTCGCATTCTCAATAAAGAAGCTTCCAGACAAGACGAGCATGGAATACAACACATTTGACCAGAAGCTCAGCGATCAAGCTACCACAAAAGAGGACCTTTCACAGCAGGCCGTAACTCTTCTCCCTGACAAAACCACCGAGCTGTGTAGTGACACAAGCTCTCCGAACGCCACGTCCATGTCTGAGACTCTCGCTGGCACCACTTGCTGTAGTTCAGCTTCTCGTTTGACTTAGTTCTGACTAGTGTCAGAAAGTGTGTGTGTGTGTGTGTGTGTGTGTGTGTGTAGGGGGGGTGTCATATGGTTCACGGTCCTGCTGGAGCTGACAAACGGTAAGGGTTCTTACTCACTAAGCAACACAAGAACAGAGAGGTAGGCAAAAACGCATGCAGGTCTTGTCCACCTCGTCCCTGTACACAGCTGAAGCATGGACAGGATTTGTTTAGTTCTAAATAAAATGCCCAAATCAGGTTTCTGTCTTTGCTTGTCCCTGCATGATTCCATCAGCAAAAACTGGAACGGACTGGACTTTTCAGATACTTGCTGAAGCATCTCCTCTTTGCACACAAGCCAGTATTCTGGTCAGAGATGAACTGATATACACTGACTGAGCAGCACTTCTGATGATGCGTCAGCTCCTGCTATGTAGGCATTTCAGTAAAACAGAACGTAAAGGTCTGATGTGCCTTCGATGCTCCATAAATGGGGTTAGAAACACCATAGTTCTCATACATTTAAACTTTTCTTCGCTGGCCTGGTGTAATCCCAGGCACGGGTCATGCTGCTTGCCCTCGGCAGTCCGAGAGAGCAAAATTTGCTGAGCCGATTTTGGGGAGATGGTGCTCTCTCCCCACATCCCACCCACTGCAATGCTGGTCGGCACAGGCATCTGTTAACTGTTGCATCAGAGCTGGGGACCAGGGCTTTCCTCCAGGCACGTTGGCTGCCCAGCAATGATGCAATGGCGGCAGTTCGGAAAGAGCTGATGGCTCATCGTCATTCCTCGGCCTTTCAGCTGTGCTTTGCCATATAGCTTCTGAATTCGCTGCGTTTTTATAGGCAGTGCTTTGCTTGTCTTAAGCATTTGTGTATAAACACGAAGAGCTGTTCTGCTGCCATCGTGATCAAAACTTGACATGCACTCTACGTGAAAGAGCTTTACCTCCTTAAACCATGATGCTAAACTCACAGCTGATGTTGGGATTGGCAGAGAAGGGTCCAACAGCAAATACAGTCCATCAGCTGCTGAAAGTAACATGAGCCCCCATTAAGAAGACAAAGCCCACTGACCAGCTGACTCAGCAGAAGAAACACCAATTTGAATATTTCTCTCTTACACACAATCCAAAAAAACACTACAATTTCTATGGACTAAGGATGATGACAAAGTCCTTTGCCAAGCTATTTCAACTGTGCTGCAGGCTAGAGGACAAAAATGCAAGGAATGTTCTTCAGTCTCTTCTCAGAAGCCTGCTAAGAGACTTCTGTATGGAAATGTGTACTTCAGGGCGTATGTGAAACATCATAAAAGGTCATCAGGTCACAAAACAAGACCTGTCTGGAATGAATTCCCTGGATTACATAGCAACCTGGACAAGAATCTAGTTCCAGTCAACACGGACAAGTCCACAAATGCCCCGGAGACGGTTGGGGGCTTCTCTACTTCTCCAAATGGCAACATAACTACCTCAGCTGTCAAAGGTGGAACAGCACCCATCTGTTACCTGGATCAATAATTCAGGTATCTCTTGTGTAACAAAGAATCAGGTCTCACTTTGTTTCTCAAGTGTATGCCGTTCACTGGTGGTGTACAAAAGACTGCCTTGATGCTCCCTAGAAAGGTCAACACAAAGATAAGAACAGCAAGAAGCAGCTGTAACACACCTCTCAGAGTCAGGCACCAGTATAGAGAGAAAAACAAACCAACACATCCGAGAGTTACATAAAAAATGTACAACACGTACAAGTCTTAGAGCCACTTGGCTCAACAATGAAGGGTAGAACCATCATTTTGTTTACATTAGATCATCAAGTCAATAATAAAACCATAAGACCGAGGCAAATCCTCTGATGAAAGCTCCAATGTTACAATAATCCATCGTAACTTCTCCTAATCCACACTTTAAGAAGATTATTTAGCCCTGCTGGGGGAACCCTGGGACCGGGAATGTGCAAACAGCACATGTCCAGCAGCCACGGCCAGTCATCGCTCTTTTCGCAAAGGCATCAGGTGGTGAGACAGTTGTCAACAACTGCCATGTGACAGGTGAGGAGCACTGAGATCAGACTGCTGACATACAGCCCAGTCTAATAAAACAGTGCTCCTGGAGGCCGTCATGAGTCCACCGGTCCAGAATGCTCCATCTCCATTCAGTAGTGACTTTGAGTTCACCAGCCCTGCAGCAGGAGGAATGGACCTGAGCCAACACAGGCCATTCTCTCTGCAGTCACATCGTGAGACCACCTTCTCATTGACATGCGCACGGCGTAGCTTTGGAAATCAGGAAATTCCAGAGTTTGTGAAGGACAGCTCATGAGGTTTTGGTCTTACAATAATGATTTATATGAAACAGTATCCTTTTATCAAGACGAACTTTAATTCTAAATAGTGAGTCATAATATTGGGGAATAAATCATAATGAGTCAGAATTATATCATTATAATAGGTTACTGAGTAATAATTAGAAGCTGTAATAATGAGATTATATTATGAGCTGATTGGTGGAACGCTGTTGGCCCTCTGACGGTAACGCTGGCATTTTGATCGGTGTTCTCTGAGCAGTCGACCGGTGGTTAAACAAAAAACACCCCTTTTTATTGATGATTTTCCAATTACAGTCCAATTTATTCATTTGTCTTTCTTTAGTCAGATGTTGGACATTAGTTTAGTCAATCATTTCCATCCCGCAGGCCGACATTCGCTCACTATCTGAGTATGATTTCATCTCTCACAATTAAGATCCAGTATCTCACCGTTAAGACCCAGTATCTCACCATCAAGATCCAGTATCTCACCATCAAGATCCAGTATCTCACCATCAAGATCCAGTATCTCACCATTAAGATCCAGTATCTCACCGTTAAGACCCAGTATCTCACCATCAAG
>CM067510.1:3641338-3791338 GCA_034509495.1 Acestrorhynchus altus | reverse complement strand
GTTATAAGACTGCCCTCTTGTGCCAAAACCCAGTGACTAATCAGACCACAACTGAAATGACTTACACATGCACCTGAGACCGAAGTGCAATGAAGCCTGGATGCATTTTTTATTTTGTTGGTGAGTATTCCTACTGAATACTCATCTGTGTTGCTTTGTCACATACCCAGACTACAATACCCAGCATGCGACTGGTGAGCCTGATCTCACAGGAGATGGCCACATGACACACTACCAGTCTTCCAGAGACATGTCAATGTCCAGATTCCAATCACCGGAATACTAAACACCTGTTTTGCCCCATATATACTTATTTCCCACCGTTAGTCTTTGCTAGTTATTAGCCATTATCTGCTCTACTCAGCGGTCCATGGCGTATTGTGTTATTTTGATTTTGACCTCTTTTGACTTCGTGTTTGGATTTTCCCTGTTGTGTTTAGTCTCCTGGTTTTGACCCGGCCTTATCTTATTTTACTTTGTCTCTCGGTATGCCCTTTTGTCTTTATTGGAACTCTGGTGCTTGACCCTGGGCTATTCTGTTTACTCTTCTGCCAAACCCTTTATTGGACACATTGTTTTTCACCCTGCATGTGCCTCCTTGGCCTATAAAAAGGAGGCAGCAGGGCTGAATTTGGTCTTTGATGCAGTTTCTGCACAAGAACAACTCCTAGGACCCAGTGAGGAATCTCAGTCTGTGGAAGCAGGTCACAGAGATACGAACGTCAGTAAGTTAGCTGCATGGTAAGCACCCCCTAGTCCTTCCACTGATACTAGTTCAAAGATTGGACCCAGTTATGCTCCACTCCCAGTGTCAATCAATCAATCAAAGTTTATTTATATAGCGCTTTTAACAACAAGGAGTTGTCACAAAGTGGTTTACAGAAATCTGGGTCCAAGCCTCAAATGAGCCGCCAGTGGGCAAACAGTGGCAAGGAAAAACTCCCTCAGGCTAGGAGGAAGAAACCTTGAGAGGAACCAAGGCTCAAGAGAGGAACCCATCCTCCTCTGGTCGACAACGGTGAGCAGAGCCATATGATGGAAATCCTGATAAGTGTAGGGTTTCTACTTCAGTGTTTTGTGTACCTAGAGAATCACCTCCTGATGCTCCCAAAATAGCATTTGTGGTGTCCTGTCTCGCTGGTCTTGCCTTGGACTGGATGACCGTGCTGTGGTCATCTGTGCAGTTCAGCAACTATGTTCAGTTTACTGAATAGGTATTTGAACACATAGCAGCCAGGGTTGCCAAGGGGGAGAGACTGCTGAGATTAAAGCAGGGCAACCACCTGGTGGCCTCCTATGCCCTCAAGTTCCGTACACTGGCAGCAGGCAGTGGGTGGAATGAAGCAGCCTTTAAGAACATGTTCCATCATGGCTTGAGTTCTGAGGTTGTCACTGAGCTGGAGTGCTGCAATGAGGAGCTCTCTTTGGACAGCTTTATATCCATGTTCATAAGGCTGTTGCTATGTCCATGTTGATAACTGCTGCAATGTGCCCTGGTGGTTCAGACACCCCCAATGGTCACTCACAGTGCCCGTGAACACAGAGCCCAGCAGGTGGACCACTGCAGACTCACTCAAGAGGCATTGCATTCAAGGGGGTCTTTATTGCTGGTCATGCCAGGCTGCAGTGTGGAAAGAGACCACAGATAGACATATCTACCCTCTTACCCAGGAGGGGCTATGGTATGAATGGTGCTATGGTATATGGGCTATGGTAGCTTACATAGCTGAGGCACTGGCTCAGGGTTTCATGTTTTTTATTAAGGAAAAAGGTTGGGGGTCTAAGACCATGTATAGATTAATGAGCCCTAAATTCAGCTACCAACATTTGCTTATCCATTGCCTCTCATTCCAGTCACTTTAGAACAGCTCAGAAGAGCTAAATATTTCACTTATCCTGATCTCTGCAGTGTATATAATCTTATCCGTATCAGGGCAGGTAATGAATGGAAAACTGTGTTCATAAGCACCAGAGGGCACTATGAGTATCTGGAAATGAGGTACGGTCTGGACAATGCACCTTTTGTGTTCCAGTTATAAATAAAGTTTTTAGGAATGTGTTGGGACAATTCATGTTCACTTTTATTGATGACATCCTAATATATTCTCCCACTTTGGAACATCATGTAGTACATGTTAAGAAGGTGCTCCAGTGATTGTTGGATAATAGGTTGTATGTTAAGGGTGAAGATTAAGGTGTGTAAGGTGTTCATCTGTAATACGTATGCTTTCTAGGTTATGTAGTGACAACTAATGGGGTTACTATGTCACATTGTAAGGTAGAGGCAGTCACAAGCTAGCCAAGTCCAGTCACTGTGAAGGTCCAACAATTTTTTGGGGGTTTTCAAACTTTTATAGATGATTCATTCATGATTTGAATAAGATGACAGCCCTGCTGACTGATTTCTTTAAAGGTTCTCCTAAAAACTAGTATGGAGTGATCAGGTTGATATAGTGAACTGTTTGTAGTAGAAGTGGACGCATCTGAAACATTGGAGCAATACTATCCCAGAGGAATGGTGAGCCCCTTAAACTGAGACCAGTAGCCTGTTATTCCCACAAGCTGACACCCACCGTAAGGAACTATGGTATAGGAGATACCGAACTCCTGGCAGTTAAGCTGGACCGTGGCACAAACCAATGTACCTGCGGTGGACACCTGAATGTAACGCAGCTAGGAGGTTTGGGAGCAAACCAACATCCACATAAGGGAGGTTCTCCAGAGGTATAAGGAGCAGGCAGATCAGCACACAGAGAGAGCGAACTCCTGTTACCCTGGGGATCAGGTCTGGCTGTCCACCAAGGACTTCAGGTCTGAGGGGAGAAGTTAAAAACTACAACTTATGTATATTGGTCCATATGTAGTGTCTAAGAAAGTTGTGTATCAGTTGTGTTTGCCTCCACAGCTCTGCTTGTCTATCACTTTTCATGTCTCCCTCCTTAAGCCTGTTGTTCCTCTTCCCTTGGAGGAGGCAGTTCCTGGTGACGTCTCTGAGTGAAGAGCAAAGTTGTAAGTCTCTCTGGATAAGGGTGTCAGCTAAATGCCATAAACATTAATGCTCCGCCAGGACCTGTGGAGGTAGATGACTCCCCTGAGCTTCTTCCCTCAGGCTATTTGAACTCTGAACCAGATCCAAGTTCATTCTTAGCCCAAGTCCCGTATCTCACACATTGAACTCTCATAAGTTATCAACAGACTCGCATATTCACCAACACTCTATTTATACAACATCATGTAGCAAATCATTGCACTTGGCACTTTATACATCTCTCAGGGTTCCTACACAACTGGAACTATTCACACAACCTACCTCACTTATTATTATTTCCTTCTTCATAATCAATCCCAGAGTTTATTTACTGAGTTATTCTTATTTATTTATTTTTATACTCAGATTGCAGATATTTATTCTGTTTATTCTGTTTACACTGGTTATACCTTCTCCCTTCTCCCCCTATTGATCTGTGGGTGCAGACAGCTGTAAAAAAGCATTTCACTGCATGTGAAACCTTGAACCTTGATTTTATATATAGAAGTAGAAGGTAGACGGTAAAAGTTCCCCTGAAAAAACACAACTGTAGTTGAAGTGCAAAAGGATCGTCAAAAAACGTTTATAGTATATTCATATAATGATGTTGTGATTTTTTTTTTCTGTCCAGAATCTAAAATAAAAGTGGGACCATTTACATATTAGTACATCTGAGTAACAGAATGAAATTAATCCCCAAAACAGAGCTTAATATTTAAGACTTAATATATAAAACCTTCTGAGCAATATACTGAATTTGAGAAGTAATGTTTGAAAACACCCAGTTTCTCTGACGCGTTTTAGTGTTAGTGTTGGTCTTTTTTTTCTTCCTACTGGATTTCTGGAAAGCTGCTTTGTGGAGTCAGTGGTAAAAAAGTGCTTTTGATTTGATTTGGTTGGACTATGTTCAATGTGATGCTCTTCCAAACCTGTATTCATTTGTGAACTCCAGCCCAGGAAGTACAAATCTACAACTGATATAACTGAGCCAAAGAACCTGTCTAACTACCAACCACCAGTGTTTGCTTGAAATTGTGTTCTATTTTATGTTACTTGTTTTTAATGGTCTTTCTCTTTGCTCAAAGGTCATCATTGTCTCTATTTTTCCAGCAGGACTGACTTTGTGGCAATTCATGAAAGCATATCAACGCTATCTCCATTTCTGTTCCTCTTCAGTTTTCGTCATGGTTTGGACCCTATAGCTGCTTTGTAAGCAATTCTGAATGAACTGACTAATAGAAACTGACTAACCTTAATTGAAAAAGTGTAAAAATAAATCTAACTTTTGTCTAATGTTGAAATTTGAAAGTGATTAATTAAAAGTTTTTTTCTAACCTTGATTTTCAAACCAAATGTAAAAAAAATATCAAACTTTACAACCTTGAGCAAAGTTTTTTTTTTTTTTTGATATTCATTAACCTTGATTTTCAAAGGAAAACCTCAAAAACACATTTTTGTCTAATCTTATTAAAAAAAAAACAAAAAAAAGGAAAATTAAGCTTTTGTCTAAATTAGATTTTCAAAAGAAGTAAAAACCACATCCAACTTTTGTCATGAAAAAGTTTTGATTTTCCAAAATTAAAGAAACCTAATTTTTGACTAACACTTTTTTCCAATACATAATAAATAAATAAATATTTTTTGTCTAACCTTGAATTAAAAAAAAGGAAATATTTAAACCAAAACTTTGATTCGTCAAAAATGTTGTAGCACTTATTTTCATTCACCTCTATTGAACGTTACGAGCATTTTTGCCTTCTCCTGGAAAGCTGGCATTTTGGAGATACATGTTTTCCTTTTGTTAGCGACAATATAATTCAGCTTTTTGCATTTCTATGGAGGATACGTTTAAGCTGAATTCTTTTACTGCAAGGGTTTCTACAGTAGAAATACACAATGCTCAGTTAAAAGCCTATGACATGACCGAGCAGTCTACAAAACATTCACAGCTTTTCGGGGTTTTGTGGGTTTTTGTGCTATGCCAGCATTAAATCTGACTTCCTTATTCAAAGCAACAATGGAAGGAAGTTTGTTTGAAAAGCCATGGCATTAGGTGACGGGACCCAGCAGAGCTATAAATCTCACACATGCTTAACCTTCTGGGTATTTATTGCAACTTATGTCAGAATTCGTGCCATTTATAGGAATCCTCCATTAACGAAAGGGGAAATACAGCTTGGGCCTAAGGCTGACGTGTTTCATTTATCCAGCTGCTTTTACGGCAGCTGGTGCACGATGTATTAAGCGTCCTTTATCGCCGACAGGCAAATGTGTCTGAGCTGAGTCACTGTTCGCTGCCAAACTGGAGGAGGTTATTGTAATATCCATTGTAGTGTGAGCGGCATTAGTGCATTCAGCTCAATGTAAATTCCTCTGACACCACACTGCCCACTGCATCTGTGGGAAAACTCCAGAGCCGTCACGCTCAGACCGTATGAAAAGCAGTGTTGTCCACTCCTACACTGCCATTTTCATTGAGAGAGATCATGTGAGCTTTGAGCTCTTTGTTTCCATTCTTCATTTTCATCACTCATTTTTCTGCGCCAACACTTTGTTTGAAGTGCACTGAAACACCATATGTTACACACTGGCATCTTGTGACCTGGCTGGGCTTATTCCACACAGTTTGATGCCAGTATGAATGGGTGGCACGCCTTAAGCTGCATTTCTATAAAAAAAAAAAAGCAAAATAAATAACAGTAGCCCATCAAAGTAACGCCAAGCAACCATCGCATTGTAAAAATGATGCTGATTGCTTTCAGATTACATTCCCATTTAGAGCCAAGCAACACTCCAGACCAACCCTGGTCCTGGAGGCACCCCTACCCTGCATATTTCAGAGCTTTCCCTGACACCACCATTCCTGATTCATCAGATTAGCTCATTAACGAGTCCTTCGCATTTGCAGGGGTGTGTTAGGGCTAAAACGTGAAGGGCAGGGGTGCCTCCAGGACAAATAGAAACAACTGAAAATTGAATTTCACTGACAGTAAATTTCTCCATGTCAGACGTGAAGGCCTAACATATTGTCACCTGCACAATGAAAAACATGTATCTCCAATATGGTGACTTTACAGGGGAGGGAGGGTCAAATGTTCTGAAGTTTGAACGGAAGTTAATGTAAAATAAGAGTAATCAAAAGTTATTGAAGTACATTTCTATTGGTCGATTCGTCCCGATATATGTACGGAGTAGCTACAGGGTTCAAACAGTGGAGGAAACTGAAAATGCAGATTAATGGAGATACTTTCTTCACTGGACAGCAGTGACAGCCTGTAATATTATGAATGTTATATATAGATGTGTGCTCTCTTTTAGGTGTTATTACAGTGATCTGTTGCATCTAGATTTTGTCCAATATTTTGATTTATTATCAGCATTTTAAAAGTATTAGATGTTGAATACAGTTTTAAAAGTGAAAACAGTGTTTTAGCCTTTTAAACAATACATATTTTCCATGCAGATTTTATCAAATGTTTTTATTGGCTTTAAAAATGTGTGTGTGTGTGTGTGTGTGTGTTATCCACAAAAGATGTCCTGTCCTTTCAGTTTCCGGCAGTAGGGCACACTGCCCAAGGTTCGTTCCTAAACTGCGTTTTTCCTTTTCCTGCTTGTCAGACAGTCTGTGTGTTTATCATACAAAGGAAAAACAATGGAAAAAGTGACGGTCCTTTTATAACTAAATATAAATATCAATAACAATAACTTTTCCAAGAGCATCAGGCTTAAGTCTTTTATTAAAGGATTAGAATCTTTGCATCCAGTAACAATATAGAAGAATTTAAGAATTAATTGACATCACTTTTAGCAAAAAAAAAAAAAACAATTTTCTGACCAAAGAATAACATATTTAGGCCCAAAATATTCTAAACTACTATTTCATGAGCGATTGATGGGGATACATTTTAAGTGGACAACACTGACCTCTGGTGTAACAGAGGAAAAATATTATTCATTGGAGGATGGATTTTTGACTGTCTGTTAAAAGTTGCATTATTTTTATATTCATATTTAAATCAACCAGTTTATTAACATGCTTTCACTCCCTTATTATTTTAATACCTTTAAAAACTATGAAGAAACCAAAACGACATTAACGTACAGCATAGAAATTGCTCTGTCCATGAACCATCTGCTGTAGGGTTACTATAAAATGGTCTTTACAGCACTCGGAACTCTGTATGTGCTTTAAAACCCTGTTACTTTTTTGAGTAATGTTGTAAGTCGTGCTCGATAAGAGTGTCAGATAAATGCCATGAATGTAAATGTAAATTTATGTTCTCCCTGAGGTCCATATATCTATATATATCTATATCTATATCTATAATTCCTACTTTCAGACTAATATACGTAAATGACCTGTTATAATTGCGCCACTTTCAACAGCAGCCTTAACAATGAAACACTCCTTATAACTTCATTGTAAATGGGTGGAGCTAAACTCTGTAGGCGGAGACCTTGTCTACACATACACTCCATTTGAAAAAATATAGCTTTTCAATGTGTTTTGGCCTTCTGTCCACACAACACTGCATATTAGGTCATTGAAAATAGACCATTCTGCAAAATTCCTTCCAGGGTTGCTGTGTGTTTATGAAATAACTGACATCACAATTCATGCATGTTTCTGTCTGAATCTCAAATAGTTGCATACTCCCAATATAGTGAACTACCTATAGTGAACTAAATGCAGATAGCACTAGAATTGACATTTCCACATATGAATCAATGTAAATTCTGTTTTATTTTGAATAGAATGCTCTGTTTAGCTTTAGACTCTGTACTTTTCCAGTTCACGTCATAGAGAATAGTGTGTAATTTAAAATCAAACCTGTGTTTTCTTCTTCCTTTGTGGTGTTTTGATGTCTTTGATGTTTTCATGAGGTACCTTTGACCCATAAAGCATGCTCATGCACGCACTTTTGTCTTCCACGAGGCCTGAATGTGCACATATGTGGAAATACTCTATGCATTGCACAAATGTGGAGTGAGGAGTGAATGGTACACTTTGATTTAAACGATGTTCATGTACTACATTGATTCATCATACACTGATAAACAGTTTGACCACCCTGAGAATTAGTGGGTCGTCCACCCATTCAGCACAATGGGAACGTGCACGTTGGGGGTGGGGAAAACCAGCATGGAGTGGTGGAGCAGAAGAGAATGAATCAGAAAGAAGTAGCTGAGGCTTTCCTGCGTCATGTGTCACAATGACAACTGGGGGCAAAATATGCAGATGCAGATAAAATTTGCAGAGTTACAGATGCAGATAAACTGAATTCAGTTCGACCTTCAAGCAGGGGTGTCAAACCGGATCTGCAGTGGACGGCTGTGGCTGCAGGTTTTTATTCCAGCCAAATGGAAATACGTGAAATTGATCATGAAATTGCTCTTATTGGACAAAATCAGTCATTTTACCAAAATGCGCAGTATGTATGTGGAAATGGACGTAGACAAAACATAATGTAGAGTTTATTCTACTTTAAAAATGTGAATAAAAAGGGTTCTCCTTATATAGGCCCTTTAATGTAACCAACAGTTTTAGAACACATATCCACGCACTCACAGGCAGGCTAAATGTAAAAATTCCCGACTAATCCCTGACTAAGGTCCCACTTCACTGGCACATCTGATAGCACAGATTTTGGCTGCAAAGTGTCTCGGATGACGGTGGTCTTGTGGTTCATTGTCTATAAGTGCTGATATACAGTTGCATGTTGCACTTCATAACATCCCTATATACCTACATTAGACTGTGTATAATATTCCTGACTCTTTTCCTTATTATTCCTTATTATTTATCACGTACATTCCTTATGTATTACATAAATATGACACTCATAGGAAAAGAATGCCCTTGTGGAAAAAAGCAAAAAAAAAAAAAAAAAAACATTTCTAAAAAATCAATACAAAAGGAGGACTCTGGAAGTTATATTTCACTGAATAGAAAAGATGAGGTTTGTGACGAAGATAGCCCACGCCTCTGCACATTCTTCACCTCCTTCCCATTTCTGGGAAGGGGATGGGAGTTCTCTTCGTTGAGGGAAGTGTCCTTCAGTTTTATGTTTTGGTTTTTTTTTTATTTATCTTTTTTTTTATCTTGGGCCAAGGTTGGCAGGAGGAACCTTGGCAGTGGACAGGTTCTTCTTGCCTTGATGACCCCTGACATTCAGGTTTGTGCCTTTGGGTGCTGGCTTCAAATAGAAGTGTAACTAAAAAAGTAAACAAATAAACGAACGTATTAAATAATTAAGGCATATGAAACCAAACGTCCTTTGCACAAGAATTAATGCAACGTATCATTTAGTGTTTGTACACTGGCAGCCAGAAATGTTCCCTCCCTGCTCATGTAAAGGGATGCACAGATCTGATCTAGCACTTAATCTTCATAGACGTTATTACGTACTTAACCTTTAGAACCCTAGGCCTTAAAAAGTGACCATATTTTCATCAAAAATTTACTAATGCCTGCTTTGTATTTAGTTTATTTATAAGGATTAAAAACACTTTATGTCACAGAAATCCTGTTGGAAATTGATCAACCAGAGCTTTTCAGCCGCAAATGTATAACAAGTATATTTATAGCAATATGACCTTCAAAATACTTGGCTGTGGTCCAAATATAAGATAAAACAACCCGTATGTCTTTATTTTTATTATTTATTATTACTGTAATGCAATGGAAGCTCGTTTAGCATTTAAACTGGGATTTATTTCTTTTAGTTGTTTTTCCTAAGCTGAATTTCTAGCTGATAATTCATCACAGTGATGAAGGTGCCATATCTGTAGGCAACTCTGATCCTAAATCAGAGTATAAATGATTGTTTTAATTTCCCTGAGGGAACCCTCCCAAAGGAATCAGCAAAAGATCCATCCATCCATCCATTATTCGTGTAAGACTAATATAGTATATGATTAACAAACCTAGTGTAGTGAGCACAAAAACGTGAATAAGTAAACTCTGCTAGATGTATCCAATATCTATCTATCTCCCTATCTACCTATTTCTATTTCTATTTCTAGATGTATCCAATGTCTAGATTCCTACCTATTTCTTTGCATAACAGCATCTTTTTGCTCCTTGTCAACAAATGCATGTGACAGAACTATGTCGAGCAATTGTACTAATATGACTCAGGATACAGCGTTACGCAGGTCTTGTGAGAGGTCTTGTGTGTCCCCTCCAAAGATGCATAATGTTCCAACCAGAAATGGCAATGACAGAGACGCCAAGTCAATGTACCATCACGATAATTCTGAAGCTGTAAGTTTAGTGTGCAGTTGCTATATAATGCTTTAAGTGGACATTTATGGACGTCACAAGTTAGTCAATGCAAAACTGCAGCCACATCTGCTCTGACAAGCTTACTCAACCATCCAAACACACTACATTGAGGAATTCTGACTGCCAGTGTACAGTATGTGGATATTTGCTCTCACCTGTATGGCATCAGCAGGTCCAACTGTGACTGTATTGCTGGAAGGTTGGTACCCTGGCGCAGAGGCAGTCACGGTGTAGGTCCCTGGCAAAAGCAGACGGAAGTAGTCTCCATCCGCTCCTGCAGCACAGTTACAGAGATATACTTAGTAATACACATTGCATAAGAGACACCTACTGAGCTACTGCTTTCTTGATCGTTAATTATCATTTTTTGGAGAATGGATCTTATTATTGTGGTACTGTACTGACCAGTGGTGATGTCATGACTTATGCCTGCCACTGCGATTTCTGCATTGCTGATGGGATTGTTGTTTTCATCGTAGACGATTCCTTTAATGCCGTGGTGTACCTTGGGGGAACGCAACCATATTACACTCCAGTTAAAGTGCATGATACCTTTGCATGTACTGTATGTCTAAAATGCCTTCTGTGTCGGTGGTAAAGCGTCTCCATCCATTGCTTTGTACGTGCCAACAAAGGTCACGAATAGTGTTACACTGACTTTATCCAAGGCAGGGGACATTCATATCCATTCCGGACTGAAAGCACCCAGGGACAGGTTGATTACATACTAACGCAACAGTAAACCACTAGGTCCTTTTTCTGCCCCTCTCCCCATCTAGGCTAGAATACTGGGCCCTTTATTACCTTTTTCTTTATGAATACAATACACTCGCACCATGTGCATGCTTGGCACCAGGGTGAGAGCTTGAACTTCTAACGGTTTCAGTGCATCCAGATGGGGTCCAGTCCGGAGCAGGAGCTGAGCAGTGTGGGAAGGAGAACTCACCTGTTCCATGTAGGACACCAGAGCCTCCCTGTTGGCTAGCCACTCCCTGGATAGCGCACTCGCTGGGGGGAACTTATCACAGCTTAGTTCTAGAGTGATCTCAAAGCAGTTGGTGTAGAGGTAGTTAAAGTCCTGCATGCCTGTAAAGCAGGTCAGACAGAATTGATGGTGAAACACCGACACTGCTTAATGATGTGATGAATGGTGCACTGCAGACCGATGGACCGATAGATCCATTTTGTATGCCGGAAAGCATAAGTCCCCTCGTGTGTTTAAAGTGGTAGTAACTCCAAGCTTCTGCAGAATTTCTTCCACTTGAAAAGAAATTAGAGGAGCATTAGAAAAAATCCACTAACCCTTTGATAGAGAATACCAGCTGGCTCCGTTGGTAATCCCCTCCTCAAAGTAGTCGCCGCAGTTCCAGCCTTTATGCATCCAACCGTGAGCATAAGAGTAGGCCTTTGCCAACTATGCACACACAGACAGACCCAAATAATTATTAAACAGTTCATCATGACCATGAATCATTTATGCATGCCCAATTTAAAGGGGCCATTTAAATGAATAATTGTAATTGCTCTTTTGGGATAAACAGTTGCTGTATGTTGCCATCACAAGAACTACTTAAGCACAAGAGCGCCAGGCCAATTTTGTGGGATGTTTTCATAGTTTGATGTACTTTTATTTGCCCGAAAATCAGAAATGTATTTATAGGAGACAGTCACACATGCCAGATATCGTTATTTTCAGGAGGGTCTAGACGTCTCAGGCTACTGTCTCCATTTAAGATGTTAAAGTGTAGAGACTTTAACTATTTGCATGAATTTGACCATCTTTGGTTAAATTACTTACACCTACAATTTTTGTTTCGCCCCTCCCCCCTTATAAAAGCTAAAAACACATCCTGGTTATTTGTAATGACTACAAATGATTAAAAATCTGAATGTTCATGTATGTATCAGTATTAGAAATTCTCAGGACTTTTATGGTGAAATCTGATCACTGTGTGAGCATTACTAATTATCTGGGTCAGTTAAGTGATTAGACCCGCCCCCTCTCTCTGATCAGTTAGTCTGAATGCAGGTTGAGCATGTACACATGGACAGAGCAGTAAACATGCACTGGAAGCTGCGTTGGCATTTAAACTGGGATTTAATTCAATGGAAAAGAGTTAAATTGTGTGGTATTCTGAGCTGAATTACTCGCTGAAAATTCGATTAGGTAGGGTAAGTCTTGTTTCATGTCTGAAGTTAACTCTGATCCTGAGATATGAAGCCTAGAAAACGGCATGTAACTGCCTGTGAAGTGCGGATCTCGGGGTTCTATGACCAATTAGAGTAAAGGCAACAGATTATTATACCGCAGAGATCCATTTTACTGACATTCACATAAAAATGAAAACTGATTTTAGTGTATTAATGATGACTAGACCCGTGTCCTGGTGGTTGGGGAACCAGCCTTGTGACTGGAAGGTTGCCGGTTCGAATCCCTGAACTGGCTGAAGGCACCCAGCTGGTCCCCAGGTGCTGTGGACAGGACTGCCCACCGCTCTGGGCATGTGTGCTCACTGCTCCCTGGTGTGTGAAGTCACTAGTGTGTATGTGTGTATCACTGTGCGTGGATGGGTTAAATATGGAGGATTGATTCCTGTGTGTGCACAACACAGTGGGTCAAATCAGTATAATTACTATTACTTGATGACAGACTTTCTCATCATAAATGAGTGCCTGTGAGTCGCTGTCTTGCTCCTTTAGTAACTATAGTTACCTCCACGTATTCGCTTTAGTAGTACGATGACTCGGTTTGGGTTCTTTGTACACAGCCTGTTGTTTGTTCTATCATTTCTATCAGGTTTTGTTTTATTCAGAGTAGCTCAGATTCATCACCATTGTTCTATGGATTATACAGAATGCTTATAAACACAAGTGTGAGAAGTCTGTAAGGCTTTAGTCTGTAAGGATTTTGTGTCTGGACTGTTTCAAATAATGCAAGGCTGTCAGGGGACTGTGTTGCTCCTGTTTTGTAGCAGAAGCAGGAGAATCTACACAGCCTGAGAGAAGAGTGAAGTTTGGGGATATAACTCACCCCCTTGGAGCTATAAGGTTCTATCAGCAATCAGAGCACATTTGAGATTTTGAGCCTTGTGTTGTCTTATGGGTCAAAATTGAGCCGCCACCACGTTTAATTGCAGAGAAAAACTTTAAATGATCCTTTTTCAAGATGGAATTTGATTACTTTTCCTAAAGCGTCTCCAAGTTTGAAAGCTGAAAGCTGAACCTCCAGGGTACAAAGATTGTTTTAGGGTCATTTTTGACACATCTGTTATAAAACATCTACATTCCCACTTATGCGCCCACTCATGGGTCTCTGCTGCAGCTGTGAAAGCTGTTCAGGGGGGCTGAACCTAATCCACCTGAGGGTTTAAAACTCAATTGAGCTGTTTTATTTTAGGGGTTTAATTATGGTGGTTCAAAAAGGATGCAGGGTTTATATAGAATATTATGACAACATGAAGGTTAAAGTCTTTATGGTGACATTGACATATATGGAGATAGAAATGTCCTGTTTTTTAGATAAAGAGTCTAAAATGCAAACAACTTAAAACTATTTCAGACAAAATAGCATCAAAGCAGCAGAAAAAAAATATAAAAAGTACTGAATCTCATTTTTGTAAATGGTGTGGGCAGCCATGGCTTGGTGGTTAGGGAGCTAGCCTTGTGATTGGACGGTTGCAGATTCAATTCACTGAACTGGGAGGTCAAGGCAGTTAACTCCCCACTGCTCCGGGCATGCGTGCTCACTGACCTCCTCTTTACCCAGATAGCAGTGAATGTTTGGCCTAAATGTGACCCACATCTGAGCCATAAGTGCTAAAATTGCCCGGATTTGGCCCAGATATATCTGCTATCATTGATTAAAACTAATTAAAATACCCAAATTAAATTTTATGAGATAAAAAAGAAATTGAATAATGGGGAAATGGTCTGTACAGCATGGCCCCTTTAAAAAGAATAAAAGATGGATCAGTTCATACCTTTTTAAAGATCTTGTCATCAGGGGTGGCTGAATATGTAGACTTCCCTCTAATGCGGGCCTCCCTGGATTTATCAAACGGGTAGTTGGCCACCACTGCTCCTCCATGCAGGTTTGCTGATAGAACAAAGTTATAGTTCTGCATCCATTTAATAACTGACAATGTTTCTGGTTCAACCTAGAGGAAACAAGCAGCACACAATGGAAATAAGGGTCTGAGAAACATAAGGGACTGATACGTGTGTGCAAGTGCAGCCTTGCGATATAAACCAACACACACACACACACACTGCCATGGACAGAAAGCATGAACTACGTCAGTGGAACCTTCTGTCTCAGAAGCTTTATCTGGGAGATCTAACGTGGCGTAATACATCCCAGTGGAGCAGTTGGGAAAATAAACCCTGGGCTACCTTTTACTGCCTCAGGTCAGATCAGTCTGGCAGGACGGTTTGTTGTCCTTGGAGACGGCTGCGGGGATGTTGACCCAGTCCGGGGGCTAATATTTATTATGTATGGATCTATATATATAGACACGCTCCTTTGTGACCTTGGCTGTCAGTGGAGAGTTGGGTTTCATGCTGCTGAAACACACAGATGTTTTCCTGCCTAAAGGAGTGTGGAGCCCACAGAGGGCCCAGTCCAGCACCATGTGATGTGGGAGTGAAAGCTATGCAACAATGTTAGGAGCATGTCACTGTCCTCCAGCTGCATTGCTCTTGTCTTTGTCCCGAGAAACAACGAACTGCCAGGGGACTTATCCAAACATGAAAGAGCTCCAGGCTGGAGGCCTTTTTGACAAAGTTGTTAAGATTACTGGGCTATTTTTGTCACGTAATTCACTAAGAACTCACACATTGATCATATGAAGATTTGAACCAATGGAATGACGTATTGGACATTGTTATATTTTGGATTATTGTTATGAAAGCATCAGCCTTTACTGAAGCTGACATTGAGCTGCTATTGATTTGAGCTTTCCACACTGCAGTTGCATACCTGCTGGTTTCCAATCGTGCTGTGCTTTGCCACTGACCTGAAGGCCAAATGCCTTCATAGTGAGTAAATCCACCCACCTAGGGTTTAAAGTGAAATGTAACAGCACCTCATTCTCAGAACTCTTACTCAGACCATTGCCTGCTTGCTCAAGCAAAGGTGCTGAAAGGTGAATCTGTCAGTACTTGATAGATGCCAGACCAGCAGTGTGAGGTCCAGGGATGCTTATCTAGAACTTATATAGGGCTCTTGTGTAACTTTTATGCTTGAAAAACAAAACTGTTTTGAAATGTATCCCTGGACATGGCTTTGTCCTGTCTGTGCTTTCAGGTTAACCCAGGCCAAATATGGAGATTGGATCGGTACCTTTATGCACGGTATGGGTGAAAAAGCACCACATCAGTCATACAGACGCTGATTTGGCTAGCATGGTTCTGCGGTTTTGGGTTCTCTTTCTCAGAACCATATCGAGTGGCCAGAAGTAAATGTGATGTTATCTTGATATCCACATTTTAACATATGAAACTGGACAGTGAACTCCACAAGTAAATCCTTGCCTAGCTTGAACCCCCATCTGCACACACACACACACACACACACACACACACACACACACACACACACGCACGCATGCTGTTCTGTCCTCAGAGCTGCCCTTTGTGTCACAGCTGTCACTCTGCACTGCCCACCTGTAGTTCCCATTTGTCAGGCAGGGGCAGGTGATGGTTTTGCCCGTTGTTCTTCTCGTAGTAGTACATGAGGCCATTTAAGTCTGGGAAATTACGATTGAGGTCAACGTCTCTGGAATTCCCACGGCCCACCAGATACCCGTTAAATTCTGGACCCTGTAAAGTAGGACAAATTAGACCTTTTCACAGTTTCTTTTTTTGCGGCAGTAACAAAACTTTGTTTCTCTGCAACTGTAACTGTGCAGGCGAAAGAAAAGGGTCCTTTAATGTACGTAAGTGGAACAAAAGTGCAATGACTGGTTCTCGACTCCTCGTTAGCAGTGGAAATGGTCCAAATGTGCTTGACCATTCTTCATTTTAAGTGATATATACAACATTACATGAAACAAATAGAGGCATAGAAGTGAAAAATAGAACATAATCGAGGGAGGGAGGGAGGAAGTAGCTGTAATTTCATATATTGTACTGCCACTGTGTAGTGCAGAAAGCTTGTATCTCCACCCAGCTGCAGAAAAAGTATTCTATTATATTCTATTATGACAGTTTGAAAGTAAACCAGTAAAGGAATAATTGGAAGAAGAAGAAGAAGGAAGTAAATTGCAGTAAAGATGCATAAGGGTATGTGGAAGTGATGAGGCTGTATTACATCCAGCTGAAGAGCTGAATCACTCCAATGCAATCTATTTTTAAAAGTGTATCAGAGGATAAACGTGTCAGCACTGTTGTGCAAAACCTTGCAGTATCCACATTTGTTGGATCGAAATCAAATCTACTTGTTCTTGACATTTCTTTACTGTTGTTCTTTCAACATTTCGTAATGAAATGGACCAAGAAATAGCCCCAGAATTACCCGGAATAAGACCATCTGACACTGACTTCCATCAAAAGTCATTTTCTTTCTCCTGCTGGGTTTTGGAGATACAAGCTCTCCGTGCAGCAGTGGTAGTACAGTGTGTGATACTACAGCGGCTTTGTTCCTGAGTTGTTTTCCTTGGCTTTGAACTGGAGAGTAAAAACGGCAGAGCTGGAGGTCTGGTACAGACAGAACTGTTACTCTGGGGACCACTCCAGCAGCCAGCCGAGCCAGACGGATGATAATTGAGTGTTAGATGTGAGTCTTCAACACACAGTGTATGATTAGTGTCAGAGAGGGTGCAAAAGTGTATCTTAGTGTGCTCTAGTGTTCAGAGTGTGAGCACTGTGTATATATATATAAGCAAAAACATGTAAATGAGGAGGGTGTGTGTGTGTGTGTGTGTGTGTGTGTGTGTATTGTTTTATATGTGGATGTGCTATTTCCTGACTGGTATGTTTAGTCTCAAAAGGAAGGGACATTTTCACAGGATGTTCATTATACAGGGGACGGGGAGGGGAGACGTGCAGCACACCTAACTCACAGGTAGAACTACGAGGGTCTGTAAGAGTGTACATGCAAAACTGTACTTTAAGCTCCGTGTGCAGGGGGTGGTCCATTTCACTGGAAATTATACCCCTGTTCTGTTGGTCAGATGTCAGATGGCCTGTCTATTTGTCCAGGTTTACAATGAGCAGCTTTAAAAATCTAGAGAAGTGTGAGTGAGAAGCTTTCTAGAACAGCGTAAATAACACACACAACAGATAACACACATTAGGGTCAATTTTCGGACACCTTTGGCACATATGGCTCTGGCAAGGAGGCTGTTCTTGAACAGTTTGGATGAGGAGAAGCTTTTAGGAAGAGTGTGATTGGGGGGACATTTACTAGAACACTGTGAGATAGAATGTTCTAGAACTGTGTGATAAGAGGGCAGTATTTTTGAGAAATTCACCTTCAATCCCACATGTTTGGGTTTGTTTGTCAAGCCAGGTTGTTTTGGCTTTCGAGAACCAAAAATTCTTAATTCTTTTATTTTATTTGCTTTAAAAATGAGAAAACACTATAAATATATATATATATATATATATATGTATATATATAAGGTTCTGTGCGACCTAAAGTGTTCTCTTTTACAGAACTGTTCTCAAGTCAGGAACCAATTAGGCACTTTTATTTTGCAGCATGAATGGACTGTTTTTTCTTTTCACTGATGAGCCAATTAGGATGTAATACCTGCCTGGCTGCCACCTCATAGCCATCCGGGTTCATTGAGGGCAGGATGTGGATGCGTGTGTTGTGGATAAGGTTGGTTATGCGCTGGTTTCCCGCAAGGTACTCCTCACACAGGAACTGGCACAATTGGATAAGGAGCTCGCGGCCCAGCACCTCATTACCGTGCATGTTCCCCACGTACTTGAACTCGGGCTCCACTGCAAAACACACATCAAGTGACCACGGTCAGGAAGTCAGAAGGCCATGTGGTCACGTCCTCCAAGAGCACATAAAGTGGACCGGCAGCAGGGCCACCATTTGTGCAGATGATGCATTTCTCCGTAGCGCAAACACTTAGGACAGCTTTAGTGTTGATTGTGCAAGACCCACTGTTTCTGCAGGTGCTGGGTGACGTTACCCCTCCTTTAATTAGATTTCCAGCTTTATCTGTCGCCATCTGAGATTGTGGCATGCGGCTATGCAACCGATACTCATGAACGTAAACACCGAGCTTAAAGCGGATCACTATCTTCTACAAGAACCCTTAAATGTAAAATACCTATTGTGTGTGTCTGGCTGTGACTTCGTTATCAGGATGATCCAATCGAACACCACTGGAACGATTTGGTTTCAGTCCCTTAGTGAGAATATCAGGTCTAGTGAGAGCTAAATCTCATTGGCAGCGTGAAGGAGGCAGGCAGACCGTTTACCAGTCGTGAAAAAAATAATGATTGGATTACTGGAAGTGTGACAACACCTCCGAAAGTGACTGATGAAGTGCTGAGGGGGACAGATGGTTCAATTTAACTTTGAATTCTATGCCTTCTCTTTCCTTCTCTCACCAGACAACTTGGCCTAAACTAGAGTATATCATGAGGACTGTCCATATATCTAGAACCAGTGTTTAGACCCATGCACTGCTAACATATAGATCTCAAGTACGAAATACATGGAACTGGTGGAACACTTGTCCCCTTGGATCTATGGCTTTAGTTACTTAATATTATGAAAATATAGGATGAGAGGCATATATGTCACTAGTTTGATATGTTGTCCCCTTAGAACTACAAGGTTCCATTCTGAGCAGACAATGCAGATAGAAGAACCTTATATTTCCAAGAGGACAACATGTCAAAATAGAGACATACCGTATGCGCCTCATTTGAACTGGGTCATATCAATATATTCGACATGTATTTCGGTCAAATGTCAACATATACAAACATACGTGTAAATGAAATATATGAAATTATTGTCACACAAAAAAAACTTGTATCTCCAAAACGGTACCTTTAACATTTAATGGAAGTCAGTTTCATTTCTGCTGGTCCAGTCACCATAACGTTTAGAGCACTGGCACATTCATATTGTATGTAAAACGTGAACAACCGCATTGGAGATACAAGGTTTTCGCCCAACAGTGAAAATATGTACCATAAACATTTCACATACACATACTTGACCTGTCGTTATTAACTTGTCTTACAATAAACGGACATGACCTCAGTCAGTTCTGTTGACCATTGTTCATTATTGCTCATTGTGTTTATTAACAAGCAGCCGGTATGTGGTAATTATTACAGTGTCTAAACATTCTGACAAATTAAAAGTTCAGCTCTTTAAAAGGGTGCGGTTGCTTTATTATTATATTATAATTATATCAGTGACATAAAATGGACATTCTGATTCCTTCCGGGACAATATATTCTTCAAAACAGTTGTAACAGGTAGAATATTTACTATCGTTTTATTTACTTTCTTATATATAATTAGTTTATGTATTTATTTACAGCCAAAAAATATATATTTAAACCATATTATGCAATTATGTAATATTTATGCAATATATTTTGAAATTAATTCATGGTAAAGTGCACATATTGGCAAATATATCCCATTTCTGTGTGGGGACCAAGCATGTAAGTAACATAATCCCGTTTATTCTAGTTGAAACCATAACAATCAGTCAACTCAGTGTGTGCTCATTATGCTTTAATCGTTTTTATGAATTTCTTTTCTCTCCTTTTCCTTCGTATAAGAAAATATAATCCTTTCCGTCTTAAATGGATTTTATTTTTCTACATTATTTTTGTGGCATTTTTCCAAAACGGTGCTGCTGTTTTGCTGATGCATTTGATCCACTCATACTTATTCCCAAGACTGAACCTGTAGATGGAAAAATGTGCTTCAGTACAGTGGTCTTATAATTTTGCCACATTGCCCACTCTTACCACCAGCACACCTATACATCTGGACACACGCTATAATATAAGCAATCTATCGGTCAGAAACTAAAGAGTGGACTCATGGTTGCCCTTGCCCTGTTCCTGTTTTTGTGCTCTTTCACCTCATTGTGGAACATGCATACATCCTCCAATTCTACTGAAGGAAGCCCCTACATCAGCAAAAAGCCCGCCTGGCTCAGGCCAGCACCACTCATACAATACTCGTGCCTAGCATGTCTTTTGTCAGCTGAAACAGCCGAGTCCAAAAGCATCTCCTGTGCTTAAACCCCAAGCTGTCCTCAAAGTCACACCATGTGAGAGAACACCAAGCGAACATCAAGCTCCGGTCTACCTTGAGCCTGTAGTGGAGAGATGGACGTTTGACACGCGTCTCTTGATGAAAATGATTCATGTGGGCTTTTTTTCCCCCCAGATCATTACAAACCACCTAACTTGTGCTCTCTCAACCTTTACTGTTGAAGGAACGCAGATGCTTTTTCCAGGGTCATGGATACACCAGAGACAGGCAGATTAAAAATCATCTACAGAACATAATTACAGAAGGAGCTCCCTGCTTAGTGTGGACATCTCTGCTTACTAACCTTCATTAGAAGATTGCCTTGTAATATAATCCTCTTATATCAATTTTTTAACCCTCATATGCTGCAGTGACATTCTGTATACTCTGCTTGTCCTAAGGGTCAAAAGGACATTGGGATTGACCTGAGGACAATCTTTGTATTCTGGTGGTCTACAGCTTTCATGGAAGTGTGAACAAATGTGATGATCCACTTTTTCTAATGTTGGGATCACTCTAGGAGAAGACTTTCGGTTTCAAGTAAAAAAAAGAACAGTTTAGATTTTCTCTGCTGTTAAACATGGTGGCGGGTCAATGATGACCTTTAAGAATACACGAGAATCGAGGGTTTAAACTGTGAGATACTTGCAGCACGTAGAAACGGCCAGATTCACAGTGATAAACTGATGGTTTGCTCTGTCTGGCCAGGACGTGTATCTCCATTTAGAGTCTGAAATGACCGAAGCACTACCTGCAAATCAAAGTACGCTCTGGCAGCTGCAAAGCTTCAGCAGTAATTTCTCCTAAGCCTTCCAATCCTAAAGGAGCATAAAGACATGATCTTGGATAAGACATGATCACTCCAGCAGCAGTTGACTGTGCTGAAGGTCTGGAGGTAAAGGCACTCACATGCTTCGTGGATGCCAGGGCTGTCACTGAACTCCAGCACATAGAGGTGGCGTCCCTCCACACTGCGGCCGATGCTGTAGATGCGGGTGATGTAGGGGCACTGGCTCTGCACAGTGAACAGGGCACGCACCATCTCCTCATAGCCATGGTGCTTGAAGTTGTCAGTGGCCTGGGTCTGTGGAGCCCCAAGCACCAGGAGTAGAGCTCCAGTCCAAAGGAGAGAGCTGCAGGACAGCATGCTTCAGCTTCAGGTCCACCAACTCACTCACTCTTTCAAGTTCAGTCCTGCACTCTCTCTCCCCCTCTCCCTCTCTCCTTCCCTCTGTCTCTCTCTTACAGGGTCAGCAGTCCTGCTCTCTCTCTCTCTCTCTCTCCCCCTCCCTTTCTCCTTCCCTCTACCTCTCTCTTACAGGCTCAGCAGTCCTGCTTGTTCTCTCTCTCTCTCTCTCTCTCTCTCTCTCTCTCTCTCTCTCTCTCCTTCCCTCTCCCTCTCCCTCTCTTACAGGCTCAGCAGTCCTGCTCTCCCCCCTCTCTGTCTCTCTCTCTCGCTCTCTCTCTCTCTCTCTCTCTCTCTCTCTCTCTGTCCCCCTCTCTCTGTCTCTCTCTGTGTGTATCTGGCTCACTCCACTCTGTCTCCGCCCTCACACCCCTCCCTTTCTCCCTCTGCCTCTCTCTTTCATGTCCAACCTTTCCCCACCATGCTTCATCATGTATGTGATGGTTACTTCATTGGAATGGCAAATGTGCCGTAATGCACGAGCGAGACAGGCAGCCTGTTTCTGACTGCCCTCAAAGGAACCGAAAGAGAACATCTAATCCAGCCGCATTGGATGGGTGATCACAGGACACCACCAGGAACCTCTACAACTCTATTCCTAGATGTCTGTCATGTTGCATTAAACCCGACGCCGTACCGAGAGACATGACTTCTGTATGTGTAGATCAATAAGTATCGCCCCTATCCTTTCATACCTGCGTAAGTGTTTCTATATCATAATTTATACGTTTATAAATACGTTTATAAATCTTTATGAACTGGTGTCGGAACACACAGTACTCTGCAGACGATTTAGGCCCTTAAGAAGCTTGTTTTAAACAGTCTTTCTGGGTGAAAATAGTGTTTTGCTTGTACAAATTCCATATTCCACTGCCCTCTAAGAAAAACCACAGTATAGTTAGTTCCTGACATTATGGAACCACTTATTTGTACTAAAGCACAACTAAAATATAATGAAAATCATATTAAATGGTGCGCTCAACATATGTATACTCAATAAGTATACTGTTTTTATTTCTAACACAGTTTTAGTATGTTAGTCTGCTCGTAATATCCTGGGATTACACATTTTGATTGGATAAATGTGCGATTGATAAGCACAGGGGTCGTATCACAGGCAGCTCCCACTAATATACTTGAACTCTATTAGACGAGTGGAGAAAATTAGATCCGTATGCTTGAACTTTAGTATCATTTTTATTAATCTATTAGTGCTTACAACATATTTGTGCTTCAGAAATAACAGAAATTATGCACAGAACAGCTGTAGACGTACGAATGTAGGACAGATGCATGCATGT
Source organism: Acestrorhynchus altus (assembly GCA_034509495.1). NCBI lineage: Eukaryota > Metazoa > Chordata > Actinopteri > Characiformes > Acestrorhynchidae > Acestrorhynchus > Acestrorhynchus altus. The sequence goes on along the minus strand of CM067510.1, from coordinate 3,768,280 downwards.
AAACATAAATACAGCAAGAAGTTGGGGGTTTTTTTGCATTTTGAAGTCTATAGTAGCACCATATGAGTTAGGAGATCTTATATATTCTGTAATAATTCTGTACCAACTAGATACTGTAAACTGTACTTTGGGCCTATATTGTCACATTATATCAATGAAACCAATTGTTAATTAAAAGTAACACTAGACTGTATTGATGCGAGCTTTAGAAACGTTCTAATGAACGTTTTTCTAACGAACGTCTTCTGCGCCGTTCTATATGCACATGATAAATTCTCTTTTGTATATTATTATATATCAGCAGTGGACCACAATCAGCGTGTTGATACATCCCCACGCTCCCCCACAAGCTGTAGCATTCCAGACAAAGGGTCATTAAAAGCCTTTTCCACACATCTACTTCACTCAAAGCCCTTACTCCTAACATCTCAGCTGAGAGGGGAAATAGTGAGCAGCAACAGAGAGAGAGAGAGAGAGAGAGAGAGAGCTAGAACGAGAACATGTGTGTCACCCCCTCTTCCTATATCTCCACTCCAACACTGGTTCATTCATTAACTCTGAGTAAACACACAGGGAGGCCCAGAGGTTAGGCTTTCTGCAGGGCCTTTTGGGGAAAGCAGCTTGTGGGTCTGGGGGAGGACTCCAGGGAGAAAGTGCTGAGATTTCTGCTGGACACCCCCCTCCCCCCGTCCGTACCCACGCTGTCCTTAACCCCCAGGAGCTGCTGCCAATCAAGCAGGGCATTTAAGAGCTGAAAATGTCAGTTAGGATGAAAGTGTGTGTGTGTTTCTTTCAGCACCAGACAGCCATACCTGGACTAGATTATCGAGCTGGGGTTCGTGCATGTTGGACTACGGCTGCATTCCTTTCCACAGAGTCCCTAAGCAGTGCTGTTATATATGCTACACACTCATCATGAGATGTGGGTTGAGACCTGCGGTGGGTTCAATTCCCCCATTCAGTTTTCAGCATCATCAAAATCATGATATCACGTGATCAGAACATTGCACACTGTAAGGATGGTAGTGGAACCCAACTTTGCTACATGTCCAAATGTTTGTGGACGCCCCTTCTAATGAATTGCATTCAGCTACTTTACTCACACACACAGTAGAGAGGTATGAATATATTAGGACTCTCTGGAGCATAGAATTATTAACCTACTGGTGCAGTGCTTAATGCCAAGTGGGCTAGAAGGGTCTAAAGGGTCTAAAGCCCCCCAGCATTGAGCTGTGGAGCAGGGGAACTGTATTCTCTGGAATGATGGAGCTCCATCCGGTACTAGAGGAGTTGAGGAGTTGGGGGTGAAGTGAACTGGTGATCAACCGACTTCCTGACCTCACTAATGCTCTACTCTCTTGAATGCAATCAAATCCTCACATAAATACTTCAAAATCTGGAAGAAAGCCTTTTTTTGTAACCCTTATTTGTTCTAGACACAATGAATGAGTCCCAAAATGTTTGTCCATGGCACAAACAAATTTTGTGAGCATGAATAGGATTATATATCTCATACTACACATACTAGTGCAGGTAGTGCAGGTATCCCATACGTCCAGGGTCCGGGACAGTTGGTTTGGTGTGCTCTTCCAGTGTCAGCGTGGGTTTCCACTGGGTAATGTGGTTTCCTCTGGCCTCCAAAAACACAGTAGGTTCAGGTTTGAACTGGCTACATTAATTTGAATTAATTACATTTACATTTACATTTATGGCCCTTTTCCAGAGCGACTTACAAAAGTGCTTTGCTGTTCACGCAGAGAATATCCTTCGCTAATAGAATCTAGAGATTCCTCTCGCTTAGATCCTGTTGAACATAAATGTCTTTATGGAGTTTGATACGTCTGAAACAGATGAGTCTTCAGTCTGTGTTTGAAGACAGTGAGGGACTCAGCTGTTTGGAACACCAGGGGAAGTTCGTTCCACCATTTTGGTGTTAGAACAGAAAAGTGGGCTGCACTTCAAAACACCAGCACAGCACAAAATGATCAGAGCCACAAAACCACAAGACAACTTCCTAAGTTATGTATGCGCGCACACACACACACACACACACACACACACACACACACACACACACAGAGGAGGTGGGACTTTAAAAAAATGTGTCTCAGAGCTGATTCATGTGCAATTCACTTTTGTTTGTTTTTATAAAATTCTATTTGTAAGGTGTCAGTTTTTGGCCTGCCGTGGCCTCATGGCTGGAAGGTTGCTGGTTCAAATTCCTGAACTGGCAGGACATGACTGAAGTGCCCTTGAGCAACACTTTACTCCCCAGATGTTCCCCGGGAGCAGTGGAAAGGGCTGCCCACCACTCCGGGCATGCGTGGTCACTGCCCTCTAGTGTGTGATTTCACTACTGGGTTAAATGCAGAGGACAGATTGCCCTGTGTGCAGCACGTTCCTTTCCTGCTTCTCAAAAACCTGTCTGGAAATCCTGGTTCTAGGGCAGCATTTTCATTGGTTGGTGGCTTGTTTGCTGGATAACTATTGCTGTGAAACTAACAATGTTAACTTATCTATTGAATATGAGCAATAAAGCTGCGTTTACATAATGGAATTGAACCAGTACATCTTAGTGTGACACTGTCACAGGGACACATTATAACACTCTCCATGCAATGCCTGCAAATAAAGAAAAGGTCGGGCAGAATCTGCAACATGTTGCTTTCGAAATGAAATAGTTTTCCATGCAGTTTTTAAAAAAACCATCAGCACATAAAAGAATTTATTGAAAACAACCAAACCTCCAAGTGATTTTATTGCTGTCCAATGAAAACCAACTCTGAACACTGTGTTAATGATTCTGGATGAATGGACCAATAGGAATGGTCCTCAATGACTTTTAATTCCTCTTATTTTACACGATTGTCAATTCAAAGTTAACACTATATTTGCCTTCTTCTGTAAAGTTGGCATTTTGGAGATACTTGTTTTTCATTGGACAGAGATGATTTAAGTTCCACCAGAGGGAGACACGTCCACTAATCATGGCCACAATCACACTGATTGAGAGCAGGTGTGTTGGGGGTTTATAAGCTGTCTCTCTCTCTCTCTCTCTCTCTCCTCTCTCTCTCTCTCTCTCTCTCTCTCTCTCTCTCTCTCTAAAACAGGAGCTGGACTTTTCGTCTTTGCCCTCCTGGCACAGGAGTAGGTTTCTTTTCTCGTCCCATAAAGGGAGCCGTACTCTAGGTTCCTCCCACCCATTACACACACTGCTCGCAGGGGTTCAAACCCTGTAACCCTCATTTTTTTCCTCTCACAGCGAATCACCATTTCTTATATTCTCTTCAGTGCACTGGTCAAATCTCCACCAGTGCTCTGCTCATTAGTTTCTGTTTTCTGAGCTTTCAAAAACCAAGAGCACACTGACCCAGGTTTACCAGCTCAGCAGCCAGGGTTCAAATCTCACTCTGAGCTGCCCTGCTTCGATAAACACGTGGCCTCGACCCCAGTGTGGTCACAAACTAACTCCCACCTGGGTTGCGGCCCTGTGACACATACTGGTTATATGAATTGGTTATTATCTTAAACAAGTGCTAGATGTATTTCGCACTGTTCAATGTTCTCTTAACGGACGAGAACTGCACGCACCGTTATTTACAAGAACATTTGAAAAGGGTTCCACTACAAGACGATGCCCGTTTTTGTGTGTTTGACTAGAAACATTGATGGGATGAGGTTTAAATATCTGATTTGAAGAAGGGGTGTCAGTAACAGAGTGTAATAGAGCATTAAAGTGAACTGTAGTCTTATTCCCTGTATGTACGTATAGTTTACGGTGTAAACTGTGAAGGCCTTTCCTTAAAGCACTCGGGGGTTTAGACCAACAGAGTAATGCTCCCATCTAGTGCTTCAAATGGAAATTGCACAAATAGTGATATTAATAAGCTTTATTTATATAGCACCTTTCATGCAGTGTGTGTGTGTGTGTGTGTGTGTGTGTGTGTGTGTGTGTGTGTGTGTGTGAGAGAAAAACCTTGCGAGAAAGGAAGATGGTAAAAGGAAACCCATCCTCCTGTGGTCGGCTTGAGTCCTTCCCTCATTTGCATTCTTCCACAACTCGTTTTCGCCCACACACAGCTTACTCACAACATAGCTCTACTTCATTATTATTTTACACCTTTCAGTGCTTTATGTCTATGTTCTCCAGGATCAACCAGAGGAGGATGGGTTCTCCTTTTGAACCTTGGTTCCTCTCAAGGTTCCTTCCCCATAGCCCGATGCAGCTTTTCCTTGCCGGTGTTGCCCGCTGGCTTGCTCAATTGAAGCTTGGGCCGGAATTTCTGTAAAGCTGCTTTGTTGTAAAAATGCTACATAAATACATGGAATGATTGATTGATTGAAATCTAGTGTTGTTCCAAGAAAGGAACCGGATAGAAAGTAGACCGTAACTGACATACAACGTGAAATAATAGAATAATTAGGCCACGTCTGCCCCAAGTCAGTCAGGCTGTAGTACAAGTGAACATGCCGTCTATTTTTAGTCTGTGTTTTGAGACTGAAAGTGTGGCCTGATGGTATCAAGAAGGTCATTGTTCCAAGGCTGAGGAGCTTTATGAGGGAATGCTCTTCCCCTGCATGTCTTTTGTAATTCACAGTAGTGGCATTACTGGCCAGATTCTTGTGACTGAAATGTATAAGCTTACCTTCATCTAGTTTTAGCATGTTTTTGATGAATGGATGATGTTTGGAGGTCACTGGTCTGCACTGAGGGAATGAAATCGAAATATAAGATCAGGATTGTACTAAAAGAAGTTTAGATTGTGTATAAAGCCTTACAGGTCGTAACCTTTGAACTGACACCAGTACCAGGCACAAGATGCAACACAGAAGATTTTAAGATTAAAGGGCCTGGATTGGATCTAATGGTGGTAATTAGTGGTCATTTAGCTCAGTTAAGGCTATGAGTTGAAGTATTTGTATGGAATGTCAAGTTTATTTTATCCCGTGGTAGAAACATTTGTAATGGTAATATCATATAATGGCTTGAGCCCATCAGCACTAAAAAGCCAGATCTAAACAGTTACAAGCTGCACTGGTCAGTGGTGGTCAGTGACGGATCGAATCCACATTTAATGCAAGTGAAAAATGGCATGAATTTTCTGGGACTGGACATCGCCAGGCAAGAGTGAAAAACAAGTTTATATTACTTCTGATCTTGGTTTCTCTCTTTGTCCCTCACTCTCTGTCGTGTGTGTGTGTGTGTGTGTGTGTGTTTGAAGTGTTACAAAGTGTAGTCTGTTGCATTTTTGTGATGGAGCCAGAATTCAAGAATCTGTTGTAGAACCACCACAGTTAAGTTAAACACTTCAGTCTCCCAGAGCAGGACAATGTCCCAGCAATGTTTAATGAAGTCCAGGCACTTCCAGCAAGCCCTCCAAATAGATTCTTGGAGTTGGTGTCTGTCTGTAGTGGTGGAAGCTTGGTTTCTTCACTCTGTGTGTGTGTGTGTGTGTGTGTGTGTGTTTCACGAATCATTTCTTGATGTGGCATGTTCACAAAAAGAACTTTGTCAGATATAAATTACAGAAGGAAAAAAGACATTTTTAAATATTTATAAACCTGCAACCAATCAAAAACGTTTCATCATGTGACCAAACATTTTGGTACACTGATGCAAGTGATGAAAGTGAGGGAGAGGATGAAGGTCGGATAGTGGAAGCATGTCTTATGTCACTATGGAGGACTCATGCTCATGTCCACTATCCTGCCCCAGGCTGGGCTGGTGAACTTCCATCAGTGACAGACACCTTCATTCCAAGATGGCAGATGTAATGAGTATGAGAAGATGGGAGCAAAGCAAAGCCAATCTTTAACGTCACAGTGTCACAAGGCTAAAGTCGCAGGTGGAGCAGCCGTGGTCTGGTGGTTGGGGAACCAGCCTTGTGACTGGAAGGTTGTTGGTTTGAAACCCTGAACTGGCAGGACATGACTGAAGTGCCCTTGAGTAAGGCCTGAACTCCCCAGAACTATAATAAGAACATGGGAGGTGTGGACTTTATAGATCTTTCCTCCACAAGCAGTCAACTGAAATGTTCCAGACCCAGCAGTGAAATGTGGACTTCACTTATGCTTCGCACCCAAGAAAAACTACAGGATTTCCATACATTATGGGATGTTTCATGATGGACATTATGGGGAAAGTTCAGATTTAGAAGGTGTTCTACAATGGTGACCTTCATCAAAACAAGTGTTGATGCAACTGACTTACTTATAACTTCCTTTTTTTAAAACAACAAATCATTTTAGACCAGCAAATCTGTTGATGTTGAAAGTATTGTTTAAGGTTTTATGTTTCAGGTGTTATTCTGTTATTTTACATGTTAAAAAAAATGATTTTTGAATGGCATTATGACTTGGATTATGAATGATACACGACATTAACCCAAAAATAAAGGTCAATGTTCAGAAAATGAAACGGATTATTGCATTTTAGTTTGTAAACAATTAAAATAATGTTGAGGAATTTTTAAATGACTGAGTGCAAAGGATTATTTATGCTCAGTAATTTAATACTCAACTCAGTGACTTAATACTCACGATTGTATTCATCACATCCATTTCACAGATAAATGCAGTCGTATGGGATTCTAAGTTGGGAATTCCTGAACATATGATTAACCATTTAAAATCCTCAACCAGAACAAAGCAATGGAATTTTTTTTTAATGCATTTTTTATTTGGGGGCAACAACAAAAACAACAAATACAAAAAATAGCAGGAAGAAAATCTAACAAAAGTCAATTAAAAGTAGGTGAGAGAGAGAGAGAACGGAAGAGGGGATTGAACTGAGGAGAGGTCAGAGCAGAGAGGAAAAAAGGTTTTCTAAAAAGGACAGAATTATAAATATAAACAAACACAGTGCACCCCCTTCATGCACACAAAGCACACTAACTCCCCCTTCGCCAGCAGTGTGACAAAGCAGCGAATCACAGATAAAATCCCAAAGGGTACCGTAGTAATCTGTGATACAGTACTGTGTGTATCCTGTGTTTACAACCAAACCATAATGTTACACTTATTGCTTGTAAATATGAAATGACATCACCTCCATTACTTCGTTTTTAACCTTAAATTTTGATTTAATCTCCAAACTTCCTTCATATACTTCTGCTGGGAGGCTTTTCTGATACAGTGATGTTCCAGCATTTTATACTGGAATGTCTACATATCATTACCTCATTGCTCTCCAAATAATATTCTATATGTGCATTATTATTCTATTCTCATTATGTCAGTAGCATAAATGGTTAAGTGGTTGGACTGGCACAACAGACACCACCACCATGTGGGCGACTGGGGGTTCAATTCCCAGCACCAATAAGAGCTGCACCAGTAAGAGTCATTGGGCAAGACCCCTGAAACTAGTCTGTCCCTTCTCTGTAATATGAGTAACCTTGTAAGTCGCTCTGGATAAGAGAGTCAGTTTAACGTTGTAAACATAAACAAATGGTCTCGAAATGACAATATTGCTGCAATATCACATTTCTGTCTAGAACAGTTTGTAGTCCCAAAAACGTTATCGTGGCCTAGCTACAACCCGAATAACCCGTGGAACGGACCGGTGACGTTAATCAATATCAAATATCACTGTCAATGTGCAAATGCATTTGAGCACACTAACCATGGTCAGAACATGAGTGTTTGATTCATCTCCTCGATTACAACAGTGATGTCACCTGACACTGTTAGCAGCAAAATGAGAGTCATGATGGTTATATAGGTTTAAGGTATAAGATGCATTTTGTCATTTAGGTAAATGGCAAAATCTAGCACCAATCGAACCCTTTAAGTGCAATTAGATATGGTTTGAGGATCAGATTCGAAAAGTGTGCTGGTTGGAAAAAATGCTGAAAATAGAAATATATAGTTTGAAATGTAGGAAGCTTATACATGCAAGAAAGGTGTAGTACCTACAGTATGTGTTTATATGTAAAAAAAAAAACAGGTAAGAAATAATAATAATGCCGTAAGCAGGTGAAAAACAGTGCGTTCATTTGTATCAGCATGAGCTGTTTTCACCATCGTCTTAATGCTGTTCAGATGCTGGCTTGTAGCAAAATGACACCTGAAAGGAATCACAGAGTCCCAGGTCAGTCCTCTTATGGCGGGCTTGTGTAAAATCCCCTTTTGCAATCAGACGTGAATAGAACGTACCTGCAAGAACTGCTGTCTGCGCATGCAGTGTACACGATGCACTGTTCTGTATTCCACCTGAACACAAACCAAACACACAACTGCCTTCACAAACAAGCTTTAATAGATGCGGAGTGACGGAGTGCGTACAAATTTACATACCAGTTAGTGGGAATTCTTTGGTGCAGTCCAGACCTAAAACATAAGATTGAACAGACATCTCATCTTAATTCTATTACATATTGTCTCACACAAAAAAAAACAACTTGGATCTCCATTTTTAACTTTTACTTTTTAACTTTAATGTGTGTTTTGGAGTTTTTGTGATGGATGAACCAATAGAAAGGCTCCAAAAGGACTTAAAATCTTAAAACTCATTTTCATCTGCTGTAAAGCTGACATTTCGGAGGGGCAAGGTTTTTTGTGCAGCAGTACGGTATTGAGAAAGAAGTAGGGACTAAACATTGAACTCACTGTCTTGATCTTTAGCACACGTTGCATTCTCTGTAAAAAGAAACCAAAGTTTTTATTTTTACAAACATTTGCTGCACACACGGACAAAATGGTCGGTACCCTGCTGCTGAAGAAAGGAAAACCCACAGTGGTCACTGAAATAACTTGAAACAGACAAAAGAAAATCCACCAACAGACATCAGACACTGCTTTTCAATTGTGGTTCAGAACTAAAGGAACTGGTCTGGGCAAAAATCGATGGTACCCTTAATATTTTATTGCACAAGCAAACAATTTTTGTCTCAATGACACTTCTGCATCTGTCCACGTGTATTCTGGCCTACTGCTCCATCTGTCCATCAGGGTATCTTCTCCAGACTGCATGTTTCAGTTCCTTCCACAGATGTTCAGTAGGGTTTAGATTGGGGCTCACAGAAGGACAATAGTCCAATGCTTTGTTCTTAGCCATTCTTGGATGTTTTTAGTTGCATGTCTTTTGGGTCATTATCCTGTTGGAGGACCAATGACCCAAGACTGAGACTAAGCTTCTGACACTGGTCAGCAAATTTCACTCCAGAAGGTCTTGAAAGTCTTGAGGTCATTTTACTCTGCACAGAAGAAAGACATCATGTTCCAGATCCAATGAAGCAGCCCTAAGGCATAACTGAACCTAAACCAAGTTTCACCAGTAGGTGCAATGTTGATTATAGAGCTGATTTGACTTGCCTAAAGAACTCAAAGGACGTTGTCCCAGACACTTGACTTGTCTCTTCAATTTGTAATCAATTTTCCTCTTGTCCAGGGAGGTTGAATTACGTGCAACTGTAAAACCATAGTGTAGGAACATCAGGATCGTTGCTTGGAGATGGTCTTATAGCTTGTTTGTCTGTCGATTTCATTCTAATCTGAGACAACTCTCTCCTTAGCCTTCTGTGGTCCATGTTCAGTGTGGTGGTGCACACCGTGATACCAAACAGCACAGTGACAGTGACCCTTTTAACTGGCAGACTGACTGATTACATCACACCTGTGATGCAAATTACAGGACACAGGAATTATTTTCATGAATTTTTGACCAGTTTTGTGAATTTGTTTAAATGATTCTCTTGAACTCCAATTCAAAAGTCTGATTTTCATTGGATGATATTCATCCAATACATTTTTATTTATTACTTTTGACATTTTCAAGTTGTTACAGTCATCATTGTGGGCTTCTCATTCTTTAAACGGGAAATACCAACAAATCTGTGTATAGCATCCTAATGGTATAGCAAACATAGCGGTAGACTTACGGAAAGATATTTTTGTAAACTCTTCTTTATTTATGCACGTCATGTCAGTGTTGGCTGATTTCACGCATAGTGTCCCTCTTTGTCTTTCAATTCTGCATGAATGGCTGGGGTGTTCTATTGTGCAGTAGTCTTTTTGCATTTTACTGAAGCAGTAGACGTCGTTCTCTTCCAGGACTTTCACCTTGTATCGGCAGCTTTCTGATGGAAAAAGGTTACCGACGGTTATTCTTTTAGTTGTATATGGTGGTCAAATACATACAAAACGGTTTAAGACAGGGGTTCTCAAGAATCTGGATGCCAAGAACGTTTTTACTGGTTATTGTTTGGAAAATACAGTCATGTGAAAAAGTTTGGGCACCCCTATTAATCTTAATCATTTTTATTTATAAATATTTGGGGGTTTGCAACAGCTATTTCAGTTTGATATATCTAATCACTGATGGATGAACTTCATATCCAGGTGTATCCAATCATGAGAAAAGGTATTTAAGGTGTCCAATTGCAAGTTGTTCTCCTATTTGAATCTCCTCTGAAGAGTGGCATCATGGGCTCCTCAAAACAACTCTCAAATGATCTGAAAACAAAGATTGTTCAACATAGTTGTTCAGGGGAAGGATACAAAAAGTCGTCTCAGAGATTTAACCTGTCAGTTTCCACTGTGAGGAACATAGTAAGGAAATGGAAGACCACAGGGACAGTTCTTGTTAAGCCCAGAAGTGGCAGGCCAAGAAAAATATCAGAAAGGCAGAGAAGAAGAATGGTGAGAACAGTCAAGGACAATCCACAGACCACCATCCAAAGACCTGCAGCGTCATTTTGCGGCAGGTGGTGTCACTGTGCATCGGTCAACAATACAGCAATATCATTGAACTTTGCACAAGGAGAAGCTGTTTGGGAGAGTGATACGAAAGAAGCCGTTTCTGGAAGCACGCCACAAACAGTCACCTGAGGTATGCAAAAGCACATTTGGATAAGCCACCTTCATTTTGGAAGAAGGTCCTGTGGACTGATGAAACAAAGATTGAGTTGTTTGGTCAAACAAAAAGGCAAAAAAACACAGCATTCCAAGAAAAACAATTGCTGCCCACTGTAAAATTTGGTGGAGGTTCCATCATGCTTTGGGGCTGTGTGGCCAATGCCGGCACTGGGAAAAATAAAGTTGAGGGTCGCATGGATTCCACTCAGTATCAGCAGATTCTTGAAAAGAATCAGAGACAAAGTTGAAGTTACGCCGGGGATGGATATTTCAGCAAGACAATGATCCAAAACACCGCTCCAAATCTACTCAGGCATTCATGCAGAGGAACAATTACAATGTTCTGGAATGGCCATCCCAGTCCCCAGACATGAATATCATTGTACATCTGTGGGATGATTTGAAGCGGGCTGTCCATGCTCGGCGACCATCAAACTTAACTGAACTGGAATTGTTTTGTAAAGAGGAATGGTCAAAAATACCTTCATCCAGGATCCAGGAACTCATTAAAAGCTACAGGAAGTGACTTGAGGCTGTTATGTTCGCAAAAGGAGGATCTACTAAATATTAATGTCACTTTTCTGTTGAGGTGCCCATACTTTTGCACCTGTCAAATTTTGGTTTAATGCATATTGCACATTTTCTGTTAGTACAATAAACCTCATTTCAATCCTGAAATATTACTGTGTTCATCAGTGATTAGATATATCAAACTGAAGCAGCTGTTGCAAACCCCCAAATATTTATAAATAAAAATGTTTAAGATTAATAGGGGTGATATGAAAACTTTTTCATATGACTGTAAACATATGAATATGAATAAAAGTTGAAAATGTGCAGACTTCTATTTGAGAACCACTGCTTTATTTGAGCTTAAGTGAATAAAGAAGTAAGAAGGTATTTATTACCAGTTTGGAAACCATGTCCAGTATGTAGCAAGAGCCAAAGCATCACAGAGTACTGGATGAGCATCTGCAACACATTATATGTCCTCTATTCATTTAGGCAAATGCAATGAAATAGTTGCCTTAATCAAAGCACTGTCCTACGCAACTCATGACTTATCTAGAGTTCACTGGTTTTGTGACCATGCTATATTATACCGCACTGGACTCAATACTAGCTCTTCCCAGCTCTTCCCTAACAATGTCTGGGGCTTCCTGGTTCCATGCTTGACCTTGGAGCCTCTTGTCGGTATAAAGTGTGGTCACATTTTTCATAATCTAAAAGCAAAACACATCTAAAATCTGGAAAATGAACCATATTTTTGAGAGCTTGAAAGCTTGCAGACACTGCTTGAAGAAGAACACTGACCTCACTGGGTCCAGTACAGTGAGGATCAGAACACTGACCTGATCCACACTGAGAACGTCACTCAGTCCAGTACAGTGAGGATCAGAACAACAAAACAACATGTAACAGCCAGCAAAGTGCAGACCTCGTGAGTAAAAAGTAGGATTTTTAAAGAGTTAAAACCAACTGTAAACAGCATGTACAAAACAACTGAACATGAACATGTGCACAATAAAAACTCATTCACAACACTGTGAAATAGATACAGCATCACCAAACCAATAAACAGTGTGTGGTACACCACAATAACGTTTCAGGACAGTTCTTTGGCACAATTGGACATTTCTGGTTCTAAGTCTAAATCTTCACCCTGTTCTATAGATGGTTCAGTTTAAAGGTTTTCTATTATTATTTATTTTTTTAAATTGGAACAATGCTGATGCATAAAGAGGTCCCAGCTGAAACAAAACTGAGAAAGGGAAGAGGAATGTGTTCCGGGTCCGTCTCGTGTGGTTAATGGGGAAGAACCTTTGACTCAACTCGCCGCAGTGGCCGTTTTTGTCTATCTCCCTAATGTGAACATGAATGACCAATGTGTAAATGACTGTAAATGACTGTAATGACATGTTTTCTTTGAACAGCAATGATATGCATATGTCTGATGATACGCATTTTAGGGATGATATTTGGTGTATATCCCTCACAGGGGCTTCTTAAACACAGTGTTATTTAATTAGAAAGCAGAGGTGCTGCAATGTCACACATTCTCTAATATGAGTAAGACTCAAAGAATGTGCAATGATGTTTACATACAACAAACAAAATCACCAGCATATATAGTCACCAAAATCTGAAAACGAGCAATGTAGGTGATGTTCAAATATTAATCTCCCATATGATGATATTTAACCTGAGATAAAGTTTATCTCTCTGTCTTTTTTTTTTTTAGTCTAATCTGCTTTGACACTTTAATCTGTACAATATACTTCAAAACTACTTTAAGTACACAAATAAAATGCATTGAATGCTGTAATCAAACTGGAGAACCTTAACATTCTCTTGCTGCGTCAAGAACAACACCCCTGCTTTCTAACAGGATCTACAAATGCACAAAAAAAAGGCCTTTAGTGCCTGTCTATTGTAACCACATACAGTGAGACATACAGTAACCTGTGAGAGTCTAGATTTCCCTGCATTATACGAGCAAAGGGGAGTAAAGAAACAAGAAAGTAACAATCACTTACTGCTACTGTCAGTGTGTCGGCTTGGATTAATCAGCAGATCAAGTTTGTCAGGAGCAGCATTCAGAACTGTTGCTTGTTGGAGATACTCCACACTGAGCAGCAGCAGATGTGAGTGGCTGAGTTGGGGGGCAGGGCTAGTTGTGGGAATTTCTAGAAATGGCTTTACAAACACGAATGATGCTAACAGGAAGCAAAAGAAAACTGAACAGTTTCTTCACTGAAAATTGACACCCTGACATTTGTAACTTTCCATGACTCTGCATTTCTAATTTAGAGTGTATTACATTCAGTCTCCTGTACTGTTACCTCATGACTTTAACTTCTCTCATGAGAGTGCTTCTGCGGGCCCTCCTTGTTGAGGAGCAGTGTGAAATATGGTGTTATGGAATTACAAATTCATATGAATCATAAAATTGCATGTTTTGAACTTTTGTATGAGAACTGTTTCTTATATTCTTATGTCAGTCAGATCTTCACGGTGCATAATATATGTCTTAACATTACAATAGTCACTGGTAACAATCTGACCTAATTTTCTGGGTTGTGCAATTGTGGTGAAACAGGAATGTGATGTCCTGGCAACTACATAAACAAGGCAGATGTTCCACGGCGGTATGATTCACGTCTTTATTGGAGATCCCACAAGTGTATAATACAACCACAAATAATTGTAACACAAACTGAGGAGGGAGAACGTGGAAAATGGAGTCTATTCTAAGCTGTCCTGTACTAAGACTAATGATAGTACACGGGGTGGTACGTGCCCTGCTACCTAGTACATCCAATACACAGAAACGGCTATGGGTGCACAGCGTATATGCATGCACCTCCTACCTCCTACCCGGCTTCCTATTAAATTCAGAATTGACTTTAAAATATTGTTCCTAACCCACAAGTCGCTCAAGGGCTGAGCCCCACACTATCTACAAGACCTTCTAAAACCATACAACCCATCACACACACTGTGTTCACCAGATGCGGGCCTACGGACAGTCCCAAGAATTAAAAAGAACACTGTAGAGGGACGACCTTCCTCTTATAAAACACCCCCCCCCCCAACTCTGGAATAGCCTTTGTCCTACTGTTCGGGACTCAGACACACTGTCTTCCAATCGCGACTAAAAACCTTTCTCTTCACGCATGTTTTTTATTAACAGCTCTAAGGGGTCATTCATTTTTCTCCCTCTCTCCCCCCGCCATGTCCCGAGCTGCCCCTGCTGCCTGGCTGAAACTGGTCCACGCCCTTAAGTGAAGCTGTTGCCTGCCGACTGCTCATCCGAGGCTCGGATTTCTGTAAAGCTGCCTTGTGACAACTCCTTTGTTGTAAAATGCGCTACACAAATAAACTTTGACCTGTTCTACCTTCTTTGAGGAGAACATCAAGCACACAAACTGGCCAAAACGAAGGACACAAAGAAATGAACAACCATACAACTAACCAGATTACAGCCAGACAACACATTACTGTAACTAAAGGTATACAAAATGAAGAAGGACAATGCTAACAAGTGCCAATACACACCAACATACCACCACCACCACGTCAGTGTCAGGGCAGTGCTGAGAATGACCCACCACCCACCTAATAGCACATAATTGAAGATCAGGGTGAAAGGAGGAGAATAAAGTCTGCAGAGGAACAGATGAACTGCAGTCTGGAATTATAGAACCACAACGTGATCAGAGGAGCTGATAGAATGGACAGTGAGTGTAGAAACCATAGTTTTATGGTTGACTAGTTTATATAATCACTGCTATTATGGTATGAATTACCATTTCACCAGTAGGTTAGTAATATGGAGCTCAAATAGTAAATAGTTGACTCATATTTAAATGATCTCAGCCTCAAAGCTCCGTACGAGATCATTAAAAACACCAGCTGCTCCCACCACCACATGCTCACAGGCCTAGTTATGGATTGAGTAAAGATCTGCAACTGTGTTTTTAGATGTAGGTCTTTTGTTCTTGGTGGGTTGTTAGTGGAGCGCTGCCATTTTCTTTGTGTGTATGAAAGGTTTTCTGCACATCAGAGAGAGTCCAGAGAGAGACTGCATGCTCTCCACTTCAGAACCTACACAACAAGAACAAGAAAAATGTAAGTTGCAAAAGAAGGTTAATGTTGAGTCAGATTTAGAAAGCACTCCAGAAGGGAGTTCCTTTATCAGGGATTAAGTCATAATAAATAAAATTAGATTGAACAGCCATTACTTCTCTTTTACTGATTTAAAAGAAAAAAAAATGAACTGCACCCGCGTGCTGAAACTTTCTCTTTCCTTTGTTAGTCTTGGGACACCGTTAGGAAGTGGACGGAAGCCAGGGTAACATGTTTCCCATCATTGATTTGTTGTATTTATCAGGATGGTACTCACAAACGGTGACTATTTTAATGAAAATATCTGGCTGTTTGTGAGGTTGTAGGCCTATTTGGGCATCCATACAGAATCGTGACACATTGTCTCAACATATTGATTCTGTCGGGTTGTTACACACTACAAATAGTGCAGTAGTGTTTTAGGGAAGCAGACGAGTACGCTGATCATGGTGATTTTATGAGTAACAGTGATTCATAACGCACATTGCACATTGAATTCAGCCCTCAGGTGAAATAAGCTGTGGCTTATGCAGTTCAAGACTGGATGTTTCTGTAAAAGCCCTGAATCTTTCTCAGTTTCAGAAATTACTTGGTTCTTTAATGTTTTGTTAACCCTTTAGAGTTTCCTATATTCCTGAATGTTTCTACTAAAACGTCATCAGGTTTCACAAGCTTCTTTTTTGTGCCTCTGGTGACTCAGATCTGACTCATGACTGACTTTGTCCAGTCACGAGTTCTTACTACACTAGAGTGTGTTTACTACATACAGTCATATGAAAAAGTTTGGGCACCCCTATTACTCTTAATCATTTTCATTTATAAATATTTGGGGGTTTGCAACAGCTATTTCAGTTTGATATTTCAGTTTGATATTTCAGTTTGATATTTCAGTTTGATATTTCAGTTTGATATTTCAGTTTGATATATCTAATCACACAGTACTATTTTTTTTAGTAATATTTCAGGATTGAAATGAGGTTTATTGTACTAACAGAAAATGTGCAATAAGCATTAAACCAAAATTTGACAGGTGCAAAAATATGGGCACCTCAACAGAAAAGTGACCTTAATTTTACAGTGGGCAGCAAGTGTTTTCTTGGAATGCTGTGTTTTTTTGCCACCATGCATAATGCCTTTTTGTATTACCAAACAACTCAATCTTTGTTTCATCAGTCCACAGGACCTTCTTCCAAAATGAAGCTGGCTTGTCCAAATGTGCTTTTGCATACCTCAGGCGACTCTGTTTGTGGCGTGCTTCCAGAAACGGCTTCTTTCGTATCACTCTCCCATACAGCTTCTCCTTGTGCAAAGTGCGCTGTATTGTTGACCGATGCACAGTGACACCATCTGCAGCAAGATGATGCTGCAGGTCTTTGGAGGTGGTCTGTGGATTGTCCTTGACTGTTCTCACCATTCTTCTTACATTTACATTTACATTTACGGCATTTAGCAGACGCCCTTTTCAAGAGCGACTTACAAACGTGCTTTGCTGTTTATTTAGAACATCATTAGCTAGTAGACGAGGCTGGAATCTAGAGATTCCACACATTTAGACCGTGTTGAAACAAATGTCTTTATGGAGTTAAATACTCCTGAAACAGATGAGTCTTCAGTCTGCGTTTGAAGACATTGAGGGACTCGGCTGCTCGGACTCCCAGGAGAAGTTCGTTCCACCATTTTGGTGCCAGAACAGAAAAGAGTCTGGATGCATGTTCTCCTTGCATTCTGAGGGACGGTGGGTCAAGCCGAGCTGTACTTGAAGCTCGAATGGCTCTAGGTGCAGCTCGAGTTTTGACCATTGCCATCATGTATGGAGGGGCTGGTCCATTTTTGGCTTTGTAGGTCAGCATCAAGGTTTTGAATCTGATGTTCAGCTACAGGGAGCCAATGAAGTCTTGAGATGACAAGAGACTGAACAAGCACCTGAGTGGCCTCTCTAGACAGAAAAGGTCGAATTCTCCTAATGTTGTAAAGGAGAAATCTGCAGGACCGAGTCAGATTTGCAACATGAGCTGAGAACGATAACTGGTCATCCACTACTACACCAAGACTGCGTGCTTCAGTCTCTGCCTTTCTGATATTTTTCTTGGCCTGCCACTTCTGGGCTTAACAAGAACTGTCCCTGTGGTCTTCCATTTCCTTACTATGTTCCTCACAGTGGAAACTGACAGGTTAAATCTCTGAGACAACTTTTTGTATCCTTCCCCTGAACAACTATGTTGAACAATCTTTGTTTTCAGATCATTTGAGAGTTGTTTTGAGGAGCCCATGATGCCACTCTTCAGCGGAGATTCAAATAGGAGAACAACTTGCAATTGGCCACCTTAAATACCTTTTCTCATGATTGGATACACCTGGATATGAAGTTCAAAGCTCAATGAGGTTACCAAACCAATTTTGTGCTTCAGTAAGTCAGTAAAAATAGTTCAAATCAAGAAGATGATAAGGGTGCCCATACTTTTGCACCTGTCAAATTTTGGTTTTATGCATATTGCACATTTTCTGTTAGTACAATAAACCTCATTTCAATCCTGAAATATTACTGTGTCCATCAGTGATTAGATATATCAAACTGAAATAGCTGTTGCAAACCCCCAAATATTTATAAATAAAAATGATTAAGATTAATAGGGGTGCCCAAACTTTTTCACATGACTGTAAACACATCTTATGTGAAAAAGTTAGGACACCCATGAGCCCCATTGATTTTTAACATATTGAAACCTACGGGCCTTTGACCTTTATTTTAACTCTACTGAGAGAAGAAATCAGTTTTTATACAGTTTATAAAATGAAGATTATTATACAGAAATATAACCCGAGTATCAAGCGGGTCCCTAGTCCGAGTCGAGTTGCATGTCTGAAGTCTGTTCGTATGCAACTTAAGAGCAACTCACATTCAAACTGCTCACTCCAGTCTGATGTGTGTTTTACAACTTTGGGGTTTCACTGACTCATTTGTCAGAGTGAGAAATGAGTCAAACGTAATAACAAATTACCAATTAATTTTAATAGACAACAAGATAGAAAGATAGAAAACTAGATCTGGATCTCACTTGTTTCATCTCCATGGTGATATCTGGGGGAAGAAATATATTGATTCAATATGCAAACAATATCAGATTTTCCTTAAAATGAAAGACTTAATAGCAAAGCAAGCAACAGAGTCAGGATTTGCTCTCACCCGTCCAGGGAGACACAGGTTTTAATGGAGGACCATCAACAGACACCCCTTCCAGCAGCTCAGTTAAGTACATGATGTCCTCAGGATCATCAACAAACATCTCCTCAGGCTCATCAACACACATCTCAATCTCAGGTGAGGACGGACCTAAAGGGAGAAAGCGGGAACAGAAGAGAGTAACTCAGTAGACTGAACACTGGAGCTGAAGTACTAAATAAAACTACTAGTGCACGAGTTTTCATGAGCTATAAGCCATACTGATCTCTCTCTCTCTCTCTCTCTCACACACACACACACACACACACACACACACACACACACACACACACACACACACACACACACACACACACACACACACAAAGACACAAAGACACAGGAAACTCCACCCAAGCTGGGCCAGCAGACTAAACCAGCCTAAGGCTCTCCCCACTCCGCTATTCCCAGAACACCTTATAAGGAACTAGGTGCCTGAACCACGTCAGCTGGCACTTCCTGATGTCCTAGCTCTTCCTGAATGACTGAACTCTTAACCCTATCTCTAAAGGGGGAGTCTAGCCACTTGTATTTGGGGGAAAAAGGTAAAAAAAGTCAACACCACTTTTGAGAATGACAGCCGTAGATCAGTTTATGAAAATGTCCCTGATTCTAAGTAAAGGTGTGATTTTGCTAAATTGATCGAATGCTGTTCTATCGATCAGCTGTAAAATTAAATGTGAAACGTGTGCTGTTAGGTTTGCTCTCATTTACCAGGATGACTTTCAGGGAAACCCAAGTCACTGTAACAAACTGGTATATGGGTTTCTTTAGATGCACAATGTCCTTTAGTTGGAAAGTCCCAAACTTCCATACATCTTACATGTCTCTGAGACCAATTCTACTTGTTTGGCTTGGAGTTTCCTGATTTTGGCAAGATGGGATTTTACTGGTGGAAGCTCGTCCTCACTCTCGTCCGTGTCTGAATCAGGTCTCTCTTTAACACACACTTCTCTGCACGGTTTTCCTCCTGCCATGCACACAAAGAGCACATTGTAAATTATATTACAAATCAGTAGCGTAGAGTGTAAATGCTGTTTATGTTCAGATCAGATCATATCACATGCAAGGTGATGCAAGCAGCCCCAAATTCCCCTAATTCCTGTTATGCAGTATTAATGTTACAATATGCTTTATTAACTTCACTCATATGCCAGGTTCATATTTTACAATAATTACAGTTTCAATAGTTTACAATATCAATAAAAAAAGATTTAATGGACATGTGGACCAGTTGTACCCAATCCTGAACCTGTCTGACTTAGTGTTAAAGTTTTCCAAAAAGTAGGACAAAGATAAAAGTAGGAATATACTAAAGGAAAATCATAAATGTACTAAACAATGTCATACGGTAACAAGTGAATAAATAAAAACAAACTCATCCCAATAAAACTAAGCAAATTAAAAAGAAAAAAAAAAAAAGATAAATAAGTAAACAAACAATAACTAAAAGCAATACAAGAGAGGCCGGAAATGGACAAATAAAAAAGGAACAATAACAGAAGGTAGTAAAAGACACTACAGTCAGCTATAACAGTGGCAGGATGTATGGAGGTGTTTAGAGACTTAGAGTGTTTAGATGTTAGTGAAACCAGTGAGCTGAGCTTCCAGGAACATTTTTGTGAAGTATGTACAGCATTAATTGTGGTTTCAAACAATCTTTTGAACTAGATGAAAGGGAGGATGAGGAAATACAAATGCAAAGAGAAATATTCACGTTTTCATGTCTGAATCCTGGTTCAGCGGGAGTCACAAAGAGCAAAACTGATCTTGCCATCTCTGCGTAGGTACATGGTGCTCTCTGCCAAAATCATTTGTAGTGATGAAGGCTGGCGCAGGTGTCTGTTCGCTATTGTATCAGAACTGGGGACCCAGCAGATTCTTCCAAGTGTACTGGCTGCCCAGCAATGATGTAACGGAGGCAGTTCGAAAAGAGGTGGTGGCTGGATTCATGTGTTGGAGGAAGCATCTGCTTGTCTTCACCCTCCGAGTGTCAGGAGTGTTGTATGTGATGGGGGTTTTTGGCTTCTAAATTGGGGGGGATAAAAAAACCCTTGGTGGCATTCTAGAGGACTCCCTTTATAACACACCCCTGCAACTCTGAAGGGCTTGTTATGTAGCCGATTAGTTGAATCAGATGTGTTGGGAGCAGGTAACCCACTAAATGTGCAGGGCTGGGGGGAGCCAGGATGTAAGGAAAGAGTTACATCAGTTTAAAAGTGAAGATAAAAAAACGTATGTGTCATTTGACCTCCAGTGGCAAAACGTTTTCAAAGAACCGTATGTGTGTGTGTC
Source organism: Acestrorhynchus altus (assembly GCA_034509495.1). Lineage (NCBI taxonomy): Eukaryota > Metazoa > Chordata > Actinopteri > Characiformes > Acestrorhynchidae > Acestrorhynchus > Acestrorhynchus altus. Next base: position 3,747,279 of record CM067510.1, on the reverse strand, counting down.
TGGAGTGTTTCCAGTTTTGTGTTGTTGGCTGTGTGTGTGTGTGTGTGTGTGTGTGTGTGCACATGTGTGTTGGCACCAACCTGTTCCATGCCAGGACAGCTGCAGCTCTTTGACCGAGTGCTTTGTTTTAATGTGTAAATGATGAATGCAGCCGATGTGCTTCATCAGGTGCTGGGAATGGCGAACAGAGCGAGTGTACAGCACCAGCTCTGACCCAGACAGACCATCTGCCCTTATTTCCAACCTCCTGCCCTGTTAACACAGGAACACAAGCTTCACTGTACTGTATCACATGTGTTGAACAGGACTTGATTACATAGTTGTTCTTAGTATTTGTACTGGAGTGGGGGATACTGTACCTGGAAGTTAATGCGATCTATGCTTGACCAGGCAAATTCATATAAAGGTGATCGTTCGCCGCTGACCGTCTAGAGAAACATTCATCAAGAAAACAATCATTTTTGCAGTATTTACTGTTTTACTGTCTCTGACTACAAATAGTTTAGAAGAGGAGACATATATACATACATAATATGGACAAAAGCAGGGGTTTGACCTGGGGGTCAGTTTAGCTTTGGGATCAGTAACACTTCTGTCCCGTCTTGTTTTCATTGTGGTCCTTGTCTCCTTGTCTCTCCTTCTTAGGTCTTGTTTTGGCTCTGTCTCCACCCTAGCCCCGCCCACCTGTGCATTCTTTGTAGCCCTGCCCTCTCGTTATCTTCTCCAGGTGTCTCTAATCTCTGTCTGTGTATAAGTAGCCCTTTGTTTCAGCATGTCTTGGTCTGTTGTTGTGTGCTGGCGCTGTGTGTGCGTGCGTGCGTGCTTTGTGGTTAAGTTTTGTTTTTCTTTGTCTGTTTGGCTTCTCAGTCTTGGTTTTTTGGGTTTTGCTAATAAACACTATTACCTGCACTTTCGTCTACCTCCTGCTCTCCACGTCATCATCCAAACACCCCCACAACCCCACACACAACACTGACCGTTTTTGTGTTTGTAACTGTTCTGCAAGTAAAATCCTCTTCTTCCTATTATTGAGACCCTCGAACTGAGCAGACAATACTGCTCATTTTCTATTTGAATCAGTAGATCATCATCTATAACAATAGATCCACTGATGCACCAAATATGGAAGAAACAAACCCCAAAACACCGCTTTCCTGTCATCTGATCGACTACACTCCCCTTTGGGTGAAAACAGACCCAGTCATACTGCCACCAAACTGACAATTACAGTGTTACTATGCCTTTAATGTACTACGTGGCTTTTGCACATCCGGCAATGTTACAACTTCCTGAAAGAGGACATCAAATGGAGAAGTGTGCGTATTAAGGCCTCTGCAGAGAAGAGGACAATAGTAAGCTGTAGTTTGTTCCAACAGCGTGGGTGGCTCAGCCAGGGGATGGACCGTGACTTCCTGGGACTGAAATACCCACCTCAGCTAAACTGTGGGACCTGACCAGTCAGTACGTGAATATCGGTAGCAAACATCCTCACAGGTCAGTTAACAATACAAAAGTCAGCAGGTACAATGTTAAAATCAGGGAATTGAATGCTGATGCTGCACTGAAAAAGCAGAACATGGAACAAAGGTTCATGTCAAGGAACTCCCGGTTTTCAGCTCTGCTAAAGGAACTGATTTTTCCTGATTGGTTGAAACAACATCTTTACCTACCTGTTCCCTGAAGTGATCCTACACATCCTATGATTAATGTATGGTTATGATGAACTCTCTGAATAATCCAAATCAAAGTGGATCTGAAGTAAGACACTTTTGGCCATTGGGGTCATTCGTCCAGTTTGACGGAGGCATGCTGAAAGGACACTCACCAGCTCCTATTTTTTTAATGTGTTATATAAAACAATTGCTGATCATTGACCAGCAATGATATGATGTTACTGTTGACCTGGCTGGCATCAGGTTTTGGACTCATAGCTATTAGAGTGACTGGTTGTAAGATTAGAGTTCCCACCCTTCAAAAAGCGGTGGAACATCACGCAACGGCAAAGCTTGGATGTGCTGCTCTCGTCATTTTGGTCACAGCCCATATGTTCCCTTCTTGTCGAGAGCAGGTGCTGCATACATACACATTCATACACATGAAGTCCAGGTAAAGTAAGGCCCACTACAACACTGGCGTCTTGTCCTTTTTTCTTCTAGAAAATAAAAGGAAAGGAGGAGGACAGAGAGAAAATGAGAGAATGAGCAAATGTTTAAGAGACAGCAAATATTTACAGCTTACTCTGTTACTCTGCTTGGCCTGACCTTGCTCATGCTGTAGAAGATGACAGGCACATCACTCATTCTACAGGCTTCCTGGATGAACAGCAGCACCGCATCACACACACACATTCCCAGCAGCTCTCTGTGGAGGGCCGGAGTGTGTTGCACAACATAGTCACATCCGCGCTTCATCAAAATCTGAGAAATGAAACAGATCATATACTGTTAATTTATTACCATTTTTAGTGCTACTGTTATTGATGATGCAGTACAGCCTGTTATTTTTAGTACTAATATGTTTGTGTATTATTACCACTGTATTATAATATAGATAATATCTATATCGAAATATAAACAGAAGGGGATACGGGCTGAGCGATATATATCGATATTTATATCTGTATCGGGATATAAACAGAAGGGGATACGGGCTGAGCGATATATCGATATTTATATCTATATCGGGATATAAACAGAAGGGGATACGTGCTGAGTATATCGGTTTATATCTGTATCGGGATATAAACAGAAGGGGATACGGGCTGAGCGATATATCGATATTTATATCTATATCGAATATAAACAGAGCGGGATACGGGCTGAGCGATATATATCGATATTTATATCTATATCGTGATATAAACAGAAGGATACTTTATTCGAGCGATATATCGATATTTATATCTATATCGGGATATAAACAGAAGGATACGTATGAGTGATATATCGACATGGTATCTAAGGTCGGATATAAACAGAAGGATACGCAAGGAGCGAGATATCGATATTTATATCTGTAGTATCGGGATATAAACAGAAGGATACGGGCTGAGCGACATATCGATATTTATATCTATATCGGGATATAAAGAGAGGGATACGGGCTAAGCGATATATATCGATATTTATATCTATATCGGGATATGTCATATGATACGGATCGAGAGCGATATATCGGTTATTTATATCTATCGGAATAAAACAGGGTGGATAATGGCTGAGCGATATATATCGATATTTATATCTATATCGGGATATGAAACAGAAGGATAATGGCTGAGCGACATATCGACATATTTGGCGTCTATATCGATATAAACAGAGCGGGATACGGGCTGAGCGATATATATCGATATTTATATCTATATCGGGATATAAACAGAAGGGGATACGGGCTGAGCGATATATCGATATTTATATCTCTATCGGGATATAAACAGAAGGGGATACGTGCTGAGCTATATATCAATATTTATATCTATATCGGGATATAAACAGAGCGGGATACGGGCCGAGCGATATATCTATATTTATATCTATATCGGGATATAAACAGAGCGGGATACTGGGTTGAGCGATATATCGATATTTTATATCTATATCGGGATATAAACAGAGCGATACGGCTGAGTCGACAGTATCGATATTTATATCTATATCGGGATATAAACAGAGCGGGATACGGGCTGAGCGATATATATCGATATTTATATCTATATCGGGATATAAACAGAGCGGGATACGGGCTGAGCGATATATCGATATTTATATCTATATCGATATAAACAGAAGGATACGGCTGAGCGATATATCGATATTTATATCTATATCGGGATATAAAACAGAAGGCAAGGAAATGTATATATCAATATTTATATCTATATCAGGATATAAACAGAAGGATAATGTGACTGAAAGCGATATATATCGATATTTATATTTGGCATCGATATAAACAAAGCGGGATACGGCTGGTTAGATATAACGATATTTATATCTATATCGATGTTGGCAAACAGAGCGGATACTGGCTGATATATATCGACATTTATATCTATATCGATATATAAACAAAGGATAGATGGACTGAGCGATATATCGATAAGTTTATATCTATATCGATATAAACAGAAATGATACGGCTGAGCGATATATATCGACACTATATCGGGATATAAAACAGAAAGGAGCGATATATCATATTTATATCTATATCGATATAAAACAGAGCGGATACGGGCTGAGCGACATATATTTTATTATTTTTATATCTATATCGATATAAAACAGAAGGACACGGATCGAGAGATATATCGATATTTATATCTATATCGGAATATAAACAGGGTGGGATACGGGCTGAGCGATATATATCGATATTTATATATATATATCGAGATATAAACAGGCGATACGATCGAGCGATATATCGACATTTATATCTATATCGATATAAACAGAGCGATACGGCTGAGCGATATATATCGACATTTATATCTATATCGGGATATAAACAGAAGGGATACGATCGAGCGATATATCGAGATTATATCTATCGGGATATAAACAGAAATGATATGGGCTGAGCGATATATCGATATTTATATCTATATCGGGATATAAACAGAGCCGATATGGGCTGAGCGATATATCGATATTTATACAACCCCTGGCAAAAATGATGGAATCACCAGTCTCTGAGGATGTTCCTTCAGTTACGACCTTGTAGAAAAGAAGATCACAGATATGACAAAAAACTAAAGGCATTTCAACTTTTTGACTTTAAGAAACACAAACAGAAATCAAGAAAAATAATTGTGGTAGCACAATTATTACAAGCACAGGGAATAAAAATTATGGAATCCCTCATTTCTGAGGATAAAATGATGGAATCAAACTGCAACTTTTCATTACAAACACCAACACCTGCATCAGATTAAAGCTGCTCCTTTGTATGCAGGTAAAAAGGAGTGATCACACCTTGAGAGCTGTTGCAACAAGTGGACTGAACCTGGCTCCAACACCAGAGATGTCAATAGAAACAAGGAGAGGATTATCTACCTCAAAGAGTGTTGCACAAGATGTTGGTTGTTCACATCCAGCTGTGGCTCCAAACCTGACCCGGGGTCCAAAACAAATGGGAAGGTGGTTATGCTGCAGGCATAACAGGACCAAGGAAGATGACATGAGGAACAAATGGGAGGAAACTGGAGTCACGTCTGTAACCGAACTGTAAGAAACCGCCTAAAGGAAATGGAATTTACATACAGAAAAGCTAAACGAAAGCCATCACTGACACCTAAACAGAAAAAAACAAGGTTTCAATGGGATTTAGTTGGTGCTGCAGTCGTGGACTGTGGATGTCTGGATGAAAGTCATATTCAGTGATGAATCTCGAATCTGCATTGGGAAGGTGGTGATGATGCTGGAACTTTTGTTTGGTGCCGTTCCACTGAGATTTATGCAGACGACTGAATTGAAGAAATATGCAAATGTCCACAGTCAGCTGATGACGGAGCTGCAGCTGTCAGGTAAAGGCACTGTGAGATTACAATATATTACGTTAGATCTTCAATAAATGCACAGGGTTACATTGACATATTGGACACGTTTCTTATCCCACAATCGAAAGGATGTTTGGGGATGATAATCATTTTTCAAGATGATGATGCATCTCGTCACAGAGCAAAATCTGTGAAAACATTCCTTTCAGAAAGACACATAAGGTCAGTGTCATGGCCTGCAAACGGTCCAGATCTCAGTCCAATTGAAAATCTGTGGTGGAAGTTAAAGAAATGGTCCATGACGAGGCTCCAACCTGCACAGCGATCGAAAGTAACAGCGCAATCAGAGAAAGCTGGAGCTGGACTGATGAGTTCTGCTCGTCACTCATTGAATCAATGCCTCAGAGACTGCAAGCAGCTATAAAAGCCAGAGGTGGTGATGTGTCGGAGTGTTATTTTGTTTGTCATGATTCAAACGTTGTTTCCTCAGAATTGAGTGATTCCATCACGTCAAATTGTAACTGGCGCATTGGAATGCTCTTTAGTAATTTTATTCAGATTTGCTTTAAACAACTGAAGGAACATCAGAGACTGGTGGATTCTTCATTTTTGTCAGGGGTTGGATCTACATTGGGGGATATAAACAGAGTAGAAGGACATGGGCTGAGCAAGATATATATATATATATATACACACATTTTAATTTAATTCAATTTAATTTATGTTCTCATTTTCATCCTTTGACTGTAAAGTTCAGCTGCTACATTGGAAATGAGTTCACCTCAATGTATCTCCAACTGAAAATAAAGCGTTGAATTCGTTTATTATTCAGTACAAATCACCATTTATTTGTGCTCAAAGAAATCCATGAATCAGACAGAATAGCAACAACTCTGGACTCCAAGTGAGTAACTCCCATATTTGATCACCAGGGAATTTGAATATTGTGAAAACGTGAATTTGTTTGAGTATTAATTGAATTTAACCCAAAGGAAAACTTTCTGGGTATAAAATATTTCTTTTATTTATACAATCAATATTTGTGTTAAGTCCGGAGACCATCAGCGCAGGTAATAAGGACGTTACCGATGTCCAGGTTGCTTTGATGTTGGCCTTCAGCTCAACTATACTATACAACTCTCTCATCTTCCTCTTTGCACCTTGGATAGATTCTCTATAGGGTTGAGTTCCAGGAAGCTGGCTGACCAGTCCAGCAGATGATGATGGTAAATCATTTTAAAGTACTTTGCCTCTTTGATTGTTGAAGGGTTGAGTTGAACCTTTTAGGATCTAAGACTCAGATTTCAAAAAGAGTGAAAATTTACTTGTATTCTCAAAAAGACGGCGTTGATCACTGAGCAGAAGTCCAGTTCTTATCTCCTTGACCACTTAGACATTTTCTGGACACAGTCCCTGCTTCAGGAAGGCTTGGTAATAGAATGCTGCAGCTGGAGCCCCTTTCCTGGTGACACCAACTATAGCCAAGCTTTCAAATCGACGTTTCTTGACTATCCTTTCACAGCTGTGGTCATCCTTGCTCATGCACTTTTCCCCCACCACCCAGGCAACTTTCTACGGCCAATCCTCTTTGTCGCTGGGGGTCGATGATCTTCTGGACAACTGTCAGGTCAGTTAATCACCTACCCATGATTAAGAAGATTTCTAAGTATTCATGTAATGCAGAGACTGATTGATGTTCAAGAGCTAATGACCTACCCAAGGAGAAAATATCATGTACAAGTAAGGTCCTCTCTTTCTCTCAAGGTCTTTAGTCCCCAGGTCAGCCCAGAAGTAATGTTGCTAGCTGGAAGTACTTTGGGTTCAAAACACTGTGAAGCTAAAATTTCTGCTCTTCAGATCGGTGTGTACAGACTGCGCTGGGCCCTTCCTCCCTGAACTCAGGAAAGAATGGTGAGAAAGAGAACGCGGTTGCCTGGCCCTAGACCAAACAAAGCAGACATCTACACCCACATAAAAACTCGAGAAACCCACATCCACTTACACGATCAGGTGACTGTCTCCTCTATGTGGTAGAACTGCGCCTTCAGATGGAACTGTTCTCTCTCCTGTCAATAATGGCATGCACTTATTAATGAATCATTCATTTTTGATCGTAAAAGTGTTTGAGCTGTATCTTTCTCTTGAATTATTTCCGTGTTAGCTTCCACGTCTGTAAGTGTAGGGTGCTTTATTTTTTTTTCTCTAGGTCCAGGAACAGGTGGTCATGCCCGACCGTATTTAACATCATGAGACAAATCAGCTTCCACGTTACAGTACATAATTGTCCTTATCTCTTTTTATTTACACTAATTAGTGTTGAGGGTCTACTCAGCAGAAACACCCACACACCCACCCACCCACACACACACACCCACACACACACACCCACACACTTACCTCCTTTTCGCAAACATTGCGTCTATGGGGTGCAGATCTTGAATGCCAAGCAGGTCAGAGAGTTGACTGATTACATCCTGTCCCCGGCATTTTAACTTAAACACACACACACACACACACACACACACACACACACACACACACACACACACACAATAATAATATTCCTTTTAGCTTATAAATATATTAGTAAAGCCAACATCATTAACACCTAAATCATAACCTTAATTACAGCCCTCAAGCACCTTTTTATCTCAACCTGGGAGAGAAAACCTTTCATTTTTCATTAAATCCAACTTTGTCCAGATTTGTTTCACTAAAAACAAATGTAATATTTTCACAATTGCAATCAAAATATTCATATCATATTCACTATATTTTTGACATGCCCAAAAAAGAGATACAGAGAAATATTCAAGAGAATATTGACAAAAAAAAAATTCTTCTGTCAATATTTCTGTCAGAGATATAGACTCAATATCTACCACATGGTAGTGAAGATCAGATCTTGATAGATCCCGTTCTTTCTATAAAACAGGCAGAGACATTCATACCTGACGACACCGCATTGATTCAAAACATCTGACACTAATTTCACTTCAATGACCTCACAGACGAGAACGGCCACATCATTTACATAAATAAAGACGATCTGTATTCTCTCGTGTTCGACGGTTCTCCGCTCATTTTAGGGCTTTTGAGTTTGAGGTCAAATTTAGGTAGAAGAACAGAATTATTCTTAAACTTTCCAGTACCACTCTACATCACATCCTGGCCCAGTTCACATGCATGTGACTTGAAGCCTCCTCACAAACACATCTCAAGCTAATTTGTACTGTGCAGCTGCACTTCAACAAAATAGTTCATTATTTAAACAATGATCTGATATTATCTTCTATATTTAAGACCTTCTAAGGCCCAGACCTTTATCAAAAATGCCCACATGAGAAACACCTCGACTAGCAAGATGGGTCTAATTACTCGGTGCAAGTGTGGTTTTATCAAGATGTGGGCATTTACAGGATGTGGGGTGATAAACAATAACAGTGGTGCTTTGAAAAATAAAGGTATAATCAACTCACTCCCCAGCAGTAACGCTGACTGTTCTTCTAGGTAACACCATTACCACCCACTCTGGCCCGATCCGTCCTGCTGGCCATGCTACTAATCTTTCTGTGTTCCTTCTTCAGTGAGCTTGTCTTCACTGCTGGTGTCTTATATGCTCCCTCACTCCCTGTGTGTCTCCATTTCTGCCTCCTCTGCATTATCCTCCCTGGAACAACACTAACTCTACATTACATCACTCTTTCGCTGCCGGTTCTGGCATCTGTCCCCAGCTTTTGAAAATGTGTGTAACGGCAAAAATCGTTTTATCTGGTTTCTTTCATATGCATTGACCAACTCTCTACACACATTTACTTCCATTTGTAACTGCTTGGATACAAATGTCAGCAAAGTTAATCACATTTATATAAAGGAATACTGGAGATACGTAACATGACAAGCCTGGTGAATATCAAAAATAATATTCATTCATTGCACCTTATAGGGCCTCTCAAGATCCCCAAGAGTGCTTACAATCAGCACTCTTCTGGCTACAGTCACACTCCAGGAAGAAGAAGTAGCCACGGCGCAAGTATTCAGCGCCATCCCTGAGCAAACCCATGCAGACAGAGAGAATATGGAAACTCCACCCAGATAAGGAGTGCTGGGAGGCGAACGTGTAACCACAAAACCACCGTGCGGCTCACGCTTAAGAGTTAATGGTGTGGCAAAAGCTTCATTAGATACGACTTTTGATTCTATGTTTATGTCCTAGTGCATCTCAAAAAAGTCATCATTAAAAAATGTATGAAGTATGTACATGTAATGAATGGGCACTTCAAATTGAGGGGGGCATTGGTTCAAAACAAACAAACAAAAAAAATCAGACTAATTTTTTATATTAAATAATTGATAATCAGTGAGGCCAGGCTGCCCCTTCCGACTGACAAATGACTAAAGACCTCTTCCACCTGAAAAACTGGCATACAGTTAAAATATTAGTTGCAGGGAGGTATGGTCACACACACACACACACACACACACACACACACACACACACACACACACACACACACACACACACACACACACACACACACACACACACACACACACACACACACAACACACACACACACACACACACACACACACACACACACACACACACAGGGAGCCATTTATGGTCAATTTAGCTACCATATGCATTTTTGGTAGGTGGGAGGAAGCCAGAGTATCCAGGGGTAACCCCATTGGAGAACACACCAAACTCCACCTTGACGCCCACCCTTCTTTTTCTCTTTTTTAATGAACCGAAATCCACACTCTAAGTAACACAACCTGCTCAGACAGACATACAGACAAAACCAGACACCACCATTTGTTAAACTATGATTAATTTATTTTACAAACAAAAAAGTTTACCAGTGCTTGAAAACATTCTTTTACAGACGTGGGAAACATGGTGACAGTGAGAAACTTGAGCTGGTGAGAGTTACCATAGTAACAAAATAACATGGCAATCTGAGGAAAGTCCGGGGAGAACACAGCTGTACATTAATCATTTTTACATTTCAGTTCTCTTCACCGAAATGTAAGGTACTGTGATGTTTATTGATGGTATTCCATCTTGGTATGAGTCAAAGCAGTAGAGTTGAGTGGCAAAACGGACTTAATTTAATTACTTGACCTTTTGAACATGCTTGGGGCCGCTTCCTTTCCACAGCCCACAGATAGCATGCTGGACGGGGGGTGGGAGACACGATTGCTTCGACCATTGTGCTTATTCTGGACACTTCTTGGCATCTCCTCCCTTGGTTGGACAGTGAGCTTGTGGAGATGAACTACTGCTGTGCCAAGACAAATGAACCCTTATTATAAAGGCCCCACCATCATCATCATCACCATAATCATCCGTAAAGAAATATTATATTGCCTTTAGAGAAAACTCTTTAGATTCACAGTTACATTAAAACCAGCTTGAGAGCACGGCTGATGTCAACAAGCAAACGTCCACAGACTAACGTACCCCAGAGTTTCTTCACAGCAGTGCATTCTACACAAGTCTACAGACTAACAGCGACTGTTCACAAACATGCACCCACTGCACTTCAGCAGTACATTCTACTACAACAGACACATCCAGAGCAATCATAGAGGGGGTCCGCTCTCACCAGGACGTCCCCAGAGAAGCTACAAGTTCACAGGTTAAAAATGTAAAATCTTCTGCACAAGGTGCCGTACGATGCACCTTCTCCATTTCTTACGTAACGTCCAAAAATACTCCTCCGCACACCTTCGTTTACATCTTTCTCCACCCATTTCTCTATCTACCAATGGCAGGAGTCACGAAGACTACGCCAAAAAAATAAATAGTAGTGCACTATCCACTAAGCAACGTCTACGAGATTATTTCTCTATAAACCTCACAGAAGTAGAAAAACATGTCAGACGCATCCTAAAAACAGCAAAACCAACAATGCCAATGACACAAACACTGTGGCTGTGGCCGAAGTAGATCCCTATTCCCAAGCTGCAGTAGAAACGCAGATGAATTTAGACACTTTCTCCTAAGCAATGTGCGTCATCAACTATTTATTCTGAATTAAAGTTAATAAAGCTCCGCAATTTCCAGGAAATTATCCTTGATTATGTTGTTTACAAACATAATCCTCACATTAATGAAGGAACGTTAAAGGAAACCGTCTGAACTGCACAGCGTCCAGTGGCTTTGAGGCTATATGAGCAAACATCATCAGCTCCATTTGTTCCACTGTATTGCTTAGTAACGAGACCCACAGTTGCATTCTGGTCCATTTTCAACTCGTAGTGAGCTAAAATGCTTATTATAAATTACCAGTGAATTGTGGGAGATTAGTGCTGAAATTCCACTTTTCACGGTTTGGACACCGGCGGAAAATTACATATCAGTGCCCTAAAACGTAAATGCAGGTACATTTCAGTCACAGCCTTTGTCTTCAGGACTCATTCAACTGCATTTATGTGCCGTATCAATCTTTTATGCAGTGGTTCGAAGGTCCATAGCAGAGTCCAGGTGACAGTAAACAAAAACACAAACGATACAAGACAACAAAACTCAACGTGGATCAAGCAGAAAAATCTATATGATCTGCTTCAGCATTTTCAGACCCTACAAGCTCCACTGTAATAAATAGAAAACATCATTAGTTATTTAATGTCATTTAGATGTGAGCTTAATTTTGTTTGTTCCTTAATCGACTGTTCAATTTAGTTTTTGTGTGGCAGTAAAAAGGAGAAATACTGGAACGTACATATTGTACACAGATACACACTCTGTGCAGCTAAATGCCCATCGACAGATCCTGGCCTGAGTAACAAAAAGGAAATAAATATGAAAAATAATGCATAGAAATGAAATACACTAATCAGCCACAACAATATGACCATCTCTTTCTTTCTACATCCACTGTCCATTTTGTCGGCTCCTCTGACCACACAGGAGCCCTTTGTAGTTCTATAATTCCAGACAGTAGTTCATGTTTCTTCTCCTCCTTTCACCCTGATCTTCAAAGATCAGGACCCCACAGGACCACCACAGAGCAGCTTTTATGTGGGCGGTGGGTCATTCTCAGAGTGGATCAGACACAGCAGTGCTGCTGGAGTGTTTAAACCCCTCAGCGTCACTGCTGGACTGAGAATATTCCATCAACCAGAAACATCCTGCCAACAGCATCCTGTGAGCACAGCTCCAGCATCCTCTACACACATTAACACACCACCACATCACCCACATAATATCTGCTCTGTGGTGGTCCTGTGGGGTCCTGATCGTTGAAGATCAGGGTGAAAGGAGGAGAATCAAGTCTGCAGAGAAACCGATGAACTACAGTCTGTAAGAGACAGACAGACAACTACAAAGGGCTTCTGTATCACAAGACGAGCTGATAAAAATGGACAACCATGCACAACCAAGAGGTGGCATAATGTTATGGTTGAACGGTGTATATAAGGGGGAGGTAACCTGGGTCCTGGAGGTCCGTTCTGCACAGCTAATTGATATCCCTGCTCCAACAGACGTACTAAACCTGTGCAGCTACCCCTGTGGACACAATAATCCTTTCTAATGGTACAATGAAGTGACCTGTTCAAACATCAACAAGTGAACCGGTATTCTTCTCATATTCCATAAAAGAAAAGCTTTCGGAATCTGAAACGGGATACATTATTTCCGTTGTCGAGGAAATTGAAGTATGCACATATAAGGTATGCATAACTACACTGGGGATACACAATGGTATCAGCACGTCATTGTTAAAATACAACAAGAACAACAACACGATAAGTGATGAGCATTGGGCTGAAATCTAGATCCGACCTGTGACCTTTATTCTACTGAGGAAGGGCAGGTTCATGGGCTAAACGATGCCACTGTTATTCATTGCACTGCATATCAATGAATTCTTTTAAAAAATTCAGATTCGTGTCGTCCCAATTTGCACTTTTTATGCATGTTTTTGAACCAGCATGACAGATATGTACATGGAAAACACTGGTTGTTTGCATCAATCCAGGATTCCTCCATCACCGCGTCCTTAAATTCCACAATGCATGCCATGATTGTAACAGAACTACAGTGTCACTTTAAAAAAAACAGCTAAACGGGGGGGAGTCACATAGGAACAATTAAAACCTGGTCTTTACAAGAAAAAGCAAGGACATCTTTTCTCTCTATTTCACAAACATGCATGCATTTACCAACTCTGACCAGCTTGTGTGACACAGCTTCGGAATATTAAAGACGTTTCCACAGAAGTGCTGAATATGACCAATTCCGTTTTCCCCCTTTTCCGTGTTCGGCAACATTACGAACAAGGTGACGGGTCATAGATCGTGAGTCACAAGTTTTACATCAGAGTTAAACACACAGCTTACTGAAGGTTTAAATATTTTACATCTAATACATTTACATGACACTCTAAGAAAGACTTAAGATACATTATTTGTTTTTTTCTAAACACATTCTGGCCAACAGTACTAGTGAATTAAATGCCCTTAAAAGTGATCATCTACACCAGCTGTCTTCTGTACAGTAGACTGCTTGAAACTGAAGGCAACCTGTATGCATAAAGAGTGACATTCACGTGCTCATCCGAGCTTCAACAGAAACCAAGCAGGTTGGCTCAGAGCTATGAGAGGTGTAGCGATTACACAGGAAAATGGAAAAAAAAAAGCAAAAGACAGGCAACCCAGACAACCAGAATACCGCACACCGCTGTCTGGGAAGATGTCTCTCGGCGATGAGTTGGGAGGCGTGGGCTTGCTGTGTATCCGCACTCCGGCGTGGGCATTCGGGAAAGCGTGTAAGAAGGGCAAGGCAGGCTCAGTCCAGTCCTAGTTGTTTTGGTGAAGGCACTTCTAGGTAAAGCTTTCCAATAAGTAGCACCTTTGACTGTTGTGAGTAGCCAGGAGAAAGGAGAAGCCCTTGAGCAAGACTTAGGGGTGAGTATGATGGCCTCTCACAGCAGACTGAAGCCCAGGATGTAATGCAGGAGCTTGTTCCTGTTGGCCTGAGGTTGGAACGTAGCACTCAGCTCTAGACGACACACCCCATCCTCACAGCGCTCCTTCAACACCTGTCAATCAGACGCACACAACGCAACACTGAGTAACACTGCTGTAAACCGCACTGAGTAAAGGTTTAGTACGTGTGTCAGCCATCTCACCCCCAGCTCTTTAAACGTCCTCACTGTATTTTTCACGAGGTAGTGTGTAGCACTTTCTCCTAAGTTATAAAAAAAGAAACCAAGTTAGAAAAGGGGGTTTAAAGAGTGTAAAACATGAACTGCCACATACTTAAGAGTGGCCAGTTACTGAACAGAAGGTACCCGTCTTTGCTGTCACACAAAAACTCTACGTTTTATCTCCAAAAATTGCAACTTTATAAGCTTTCAATGGAAGTCAGTGCAAAGTCACTCATTTTTAATGGTCATAAAATTGAGACATTTAAAAGAACAACTGCAATTTTGCCTTTCTTTTTCCAATTTTCACCCCTACTAATTTAGATATGCCAATTACCCATCCCCCCTAAGTAGCCTCCCACATTAAATGCCCTGCTCTCGACACGGGGGGCGATCGTCCACATGTTTCTTCCGAGTCATGTGACGATAGCCTACCGCCTCTTTTTAAACTGCCGCCATTTGTTGCCGGGCAGCCATCGTGCTGGGAGGAGAACGCCGGGTCCCCGGTTCTGACACAATGGAGGGCAGACTCCCGTGTCGACCAGCAGCGCACTTGTGAGATGTGGGAGGAGCACCATCTACCCATCCCCCCGAGGGAGAGCAAGCCAATTTCTCTCGCTGTCCTTGTTACCCTCCACAACTTTTAAAGATTATAAACAGACTGAATATGCAGACATTCCAACTGAGTTTTACAGATTTTGATGAGAAATGGTAAATATATTCACACACTATCCAAATTCAACCCTCTGCTGAACAGAAAAACACATGCCTTGTGCTTCTTAAAGGATTAAATGTGGACGTAAAACAGCTTGCTGTGGTCATGGGTTGTGTGGCCATTTGCGCTGCCACTGTGAACAATGCATGTGTCCTGTCATGTGGAGACTAACCGTAGGCTGCCACTCCTTTCTCTGTGCGCGTGAGCAGGTATTTGAAAAGCCTCTGAGTGTATTCTCTCTCCGTCATGGGCGAGAGCAGGCTGTGCACAAAGATAGCTGCTCCACTGTAGGCCTCCAACACTGGGCTGATCACTCGCTGAAGAAACGTGAAGAACTCCTGGTGCTCAGATGATAGACTCACCTAAAACAATGTTAACAGTTTTAATAAACATATTAGTATAAATCTGTAAACATCTGTCAGAAAAACTGTCACATCTGCTAAGGGTTTAAAGTGTCTTCAAACGTCTCAATTTTTCCTTAGTCAGAGAGGTGATCAAGAACCCAACGGTCACTCTGACAGAGCTCCAACATTGCTCTGTGGAGAGAAGAGAAGCTTCCAGAAGGACAACCATTTCTGCAGCTCTCCACCAATCAAGCCTGTATGGCAGAGTGACCAAACGGAAGCCACTCCTCAGTGAAAGACAGCTCATCACCTAGCCGATACCACGCAAATGAATTTAACTCATGCTGTAATAAAGCTGTACCATAACAAATGTGTAAAACGAGAAGTGCTGTGAATACTATCCAGAGGCAGTGTAAATATACACTCATCAAAGTGTATAACCAGAGGAATGGAAACTACTGGTGATACAAGAAGCAAGGTGGTTTACCTGATGACTAAATACTAAATACTAAATACTAAATACTGGAATCAGTTTCCAACAATGAGTTAAACACTAAAGACTAAAGGAATGATATGATCATTAGAGCCTGTATGTAAGCACACAGTCATTTCTTAGGCTCAACAGTCAAACCCTGAGAAATAAAATTAAATTAATTAAAGTAATAAATAGTAATGAACAGCAAATCTCATGTAACCTCTGAGGCTGTACTATTCATACAGACACAAAGATCAGTATTAATTTTTTTAATTCATGCATTAAAGAATTTGATCAGGGGCACAAAATAATGCGATATTAAATTAAATTCAGTATCAGACGTACTTTATTAATCCCAGAGAGAAACTGCACTTATTCTTAGTGGCACCCATTTATATAAAAGAATAAACAGAATAAACACTTTGAAATATATATATAAAATTAAGATGCTTATGAAAATATATTCAGAAACTGCTCAAATTTGTAGAAAAATTCATTTTTAGCTTCCTTTAAAAGGACATACCATTTATTTACTTTTTATTTTAGTTATACTTACTTATATAGTTAATTAATACCTACAGAAATCAATAAAAACCCTCATATGAACACAGGTATGCAAATCTGTGTGAATTACTAAAAACTCAAGCATCATCAATCTCATTTTTCCATCACCCCATACTGTAATTGGTTAATGCAGTCAGTCAGAATCCCCCTGCTTACCCAAGAACTGAGTAATGGAAAATATGATCAGGTGACAGTAAGTGTAGATTTTGGTTTAGAATGGGGCATAACAAAACACTCTCAGTTTATGGGAAACAATAGCAAGCACTTGTGTCTGCTTGCACAGTCACACAGACACACCCAGTTGGTTACATACAAAACACATAAAGATGAGATGCCTGAATGGTCACATTTCCATATTTAGTTTTTTTTTTTTAACACAAGCTCCAGGACATACAGGATATGATGCACCTTTAACACAAAGACATTAACTGTAGATCAAAGCATGCAGCAAGAAGCTGGCAGGAACTATACAAAAAATGCATGCGTGGCTGGAGCCAAATGTTTGAAAGTGTGTATTAAAGATGAATTTCATTAGTAGTTTAGATGTTTTGGTAGCTTTTAAAACTTTGGAAATAAAAGTTCACTGCACACAAGCAGAAACTGGATCACATATTGCTCTGGTTCACCTTCAGATAGCGGTCCCTTTGCTCCTCTCCAAAGTCACTGTCTTCGTCCTCCTCGTCGCTCCTCCACGACAGGGGCTCAGGGAATTTCTTAGGCCACGGCTCCTCTGAAGGGCTCAGCTCCTCCTGGTCCTCCTGAACACAGAATAAAACACTTTCTCAATGCTTTCTTCTTCTTGTTTGCAGAGCAGAGCACAGGAGAGCAGTGGACACAACAGACCAGATTTATTCAGAAATTTCATAAAAAACGCTGTCTATTGTTCCAAAGCTTGGTAGAGCAAGAGCGCTGAGCTACAATCAGACTGCTTTGTATGTGTCCACCACCTGGTGGCAATGCACAGCATTCACACAAACAAATTACTGGCTGCCTTTAATGACAAACACAACCTTACAAATCAATTAATAGGAGAATTAATTTGATAATCAATAATATTACAACATTAACAGGCCAGACTACTGATTTTAAGACTAACGTACAAAGAATAATGTCAATGGAAATGGATACTGTGTTCAAAAATAACTCCATGGTCTCATAGTACTCTTACTGTACATGATCAGCAATTCAATACAAATAAAGGGATACAAGCAAAAAGAGCACTCACTTCAGCCACAATCAGTACACCATACTCGATCAGCCTGGTCACAGCGTCCTGGAAGACCTGGTAGACTGTCTGACACGGCTTTAAAAGGAAGGGATGGGTTCATATTAGCTACGGCAAACATTTATGTACAAAAAGCTTTATTCCTTTCCAAATAAAATACTGTACTAGGCTGATTAAAGTGCTGTGACTAATACTGAAGGATAATCAACTTAAAGGTAAAAATAAACGGAAAGCAAAAGAACAAATAGATTAGATCTGATTGGATGCTGACATGGTGTTAAGGACAGTGATCGTAATAATCTGCACGCATGGAGTCCTGCGTGGTGCAGGTTGACTCATGGAGAGCATCACTGATCACACAACGTCCACATTCGTGGCTGTTGGGTCACTCTGCACGTCGGGCTGTCCCTCGGTTCTCCTCTTGGTTTACATAAGCCTCCCAGATCCTTCATGTTGCTGGTGCATGCCATCTTCCAGCTGCCAACAGTGTGCTGTGGCACACAGTTTGTCAATAAGACCATCAGGCTTCCTGGAGCCCTACGATGCAACCACCAAAAGTCTTCCAACGGTTGGATTTGCTTTCAAACTCGTCACACACACAACAGGACGACGTGAAAAAAGCCCACCTTGCTTAGGTCACATGCACGGCCGAGCATAGAACTTGAATCTTTTGCATATCTTACGATGTAAGATGTGATTTCATGGACATACAGAAGGTTTCTGTTGTGTTTACATTGTGTTGTATTGCTTGATGACTGATGAACCATGTCACACCCTACACAGTTTCACTCCCTATGGCTCCCCAAGCGTCCAAGCTCATGTTGAATCTACTGGGGTGATTAGAATGCGTCTAAAATTCATGACAAACTCACTTCACTACAATCTAAGAATGTGCAGTTGATGTGAAGTACAGTAATTATACCAATTAATACACAATATTATGGAGGTATGTAACGGTGCTGTGTGCGCAGTGTGCAGGGCAGGGTCCCTCACCATGGTGACGAGCACTTCGTTGGAGAGAAAGTGGGAGAGGCCTGCTGCTCTGCGAATGAGTCTCTCTTGGCTGAGCAGAGTGGAGGAGGAGCGGAGTTCACCATTACATGCCTCTGCAGCCTGCTCCCTCAGCATGGCCAGGGTACTACATGCTATTACACACACACACACACACACACACACACACACACACACACACACACACACACACACACACACACACACACAACCATTACTCACTCTGCCTATCACTCAGTCTACTCGAACCACTGCAAATTCTCATCCATACATAGAGAAGACAAACATGCTTATGTGCAGGTGTTCAGATGAAGTTACCTATAATGGCGTCAGCAATGAAGACATGGAAAAGACCGTTGCTATAGAAATTGAGCTCGAAGAGTGCAGGTACGGTGTTGCTGGGAGCAATGATGAATTCAGTGTTTTTGTTGGTGCTGGTTACGTTCACACAGTTGCCCAGGAGATTGAGCGCGTGCATTACTACATCCTCAGAATTCCCTGAGAAACCCAGGTCAAAGTCCCGTGACAGGATCTCCTCCTTCATATTGAAGAAGTCCTCCACAAGCTTGGACAGCAACACTCCCTGTAAGGCAAAGGATTCATCCTTAATGGAACTGATTATGATAAAGATACGATATGATTTAGACCAGTGTTTCTCAATCCTGGACCTCGAGTGCCGATGCCCAGGTTGCTTTAATGGTTTCCTGTAGTGGCAAACCCAGTTTGCCTCATCGAGAGCATGTCAGCGAATTCATTAATAGGATCAGGGGCATTGAAATGAACCTACAGGGTAGGGGACCAGGATTTAGAACCACATGTGCACATATTTAACAACTGGGCCCTCACCTGTCTGTGTCTGTACAGTAGGAGGCAGGCAACAATATGGGTAGACATGATCGCTGAGGACTTGCTGGCAGCTGGGGTGAAACAAAATGAAATCAAAAAGACAAAATATGTCAAAACATGCTACTTGCAGCCAAATACCAGGAGTGTAGACTTTCTATGAATGAAACCACCTACAAATTACTACTCTAGACACATCTTTAACGAGAAGACGCAACCCGTATTAGTATTCGTGTAATGCCAAGATGCGATAGGAGGCACAAAAGACCTCCACTCAGTGTTCAGATCTTCTTATGGCAAGAGCAGGGAAACCAGGTTCACATCAAGTTTGTAAGTCAAGTATATTAAACATTTACAAGCAAGCTGCAATTCCACTCCTCCCCAGATCCCCTGACCTGCCGTCCTTAAAAAAGCAAGCAACACCAACAGAGTGTTGCATTCAAACACAGTGGACCGTGATTGGCTGAGAACAACACGCCACCATAGTGAGGACTGTGTAACCGATGGTAACCTGCAAAGGCTGCCAGTCATTCTAGCAGGCTGATTTAGAAACGGAACCCCCTGTTCCTGTAAGCTGTAGAGGAGCAGGGAGACTGCGAATGAGACTGGACATGCAGGCTGTAGAGAAAGCGGTGAGGTTTTTGAGTACTCTTACTAAAAAGGACGTGTTTTGCCAGGTTTGAGATGACCTGCCTCCTCCAGGGCTCGTCAGACAGCTCTCTGGAGTCTGGGTGCTCCTCCTCTTCTCCATTAAACAGTGCCTGATCTGGCCTATTGCATGAGAAACATTACACAACGTTAGGTAAATGAATTAACAAACCAATTAGATCAGAGAGAAGTACAGTACCAGTCACAAGGTCAGATGCACCTGGTATTTTCCTGCCATGAAATTTATATATCATTTATGGAAATTATGGCACAATGGCAGAAAAAAGGGTTAAAAATCAGCTTTCTGACATTTTACATTCTTCAACTCAATGTAAGGATGCAAATGCAAACACCTGGCTAACGTTGTACATGATGTTCTGCACATCTTAATCTCAAAATAGGACTTGTGTGGGGATCTAAACTTTTGACCGGTACTGGAAATGTGTTGAAGGGTGCACCGTGCTGCAATGATGGTGGGGATGAGAATCTGCTCCAGAGTGAGAGGAGCTGGGAGATTGCGACTGCGCTGTGTGTCCAGGTACTCCTGGGAGAGACAGAGGGTAAGCACAGTTAGATCCCAGTGAGAACATTTTTGCAAACGGGTAGATTTGTGAAGTACTCTTGGTCTCAATTACAGTAGGAAGTTACGTGCTTCTGACCTTGAGGGAAAAAGGCTGAGTGAAGTCCACTCGCACACAGCCATAATTCTTCCGGAGCATCCTAAACACACCACAGGCGACTCCCCACAGGCTCTCGTTCTTCTTAGGCTTTCCCTAAAGGGGACACAAAAAGTACTATGGACGTCTACAGCAAAACTGCACCATTTAGTCCATTTTTCAGGCACCCAAAATGGTCCTAACCCTTAAACGTATGGATGCTTTACTATGTTCTTTAATATCATGGGGTTGTTGGTGATCTGGACGTATAGAAAACACAGGCTAAAAAATATTCAGTACCATATTAAAGTCTCCCTGGTTTATTTACATCTGAGCCCCCTATTACAGAGTCCACGTAATGCCAAGTGAGAGGATGTGTGGACAGAACAGTAACGTGAAAAAGGACGAATAGACCACTAGAACCATCATGTAAACTGTCAACTCACCACTTCTAATAACTAAACTAAACATCTAAACGTCTCCAGAGATCATTTCAGCATTTAAGGGATGCAGGATAAATTCCTGCATTCTTGCAATGTTAAATTCAAGGTCGTTCTATGACTCGTACCAGCTGCTCGCTGTTATAATTGCCCTCGATGATGCGGTCATAGGAGATGCCTACAGGGACGATAAGCACATCTGGAATGCTGCCCGCACACAGTGCGTCCACCACGATGGAAAGCATGCCCGCCCGTGCTGGAGATGGTTTCCCACTTCGTGAACGTGTGCCCTCTAGATACACCTCCAAAAACTGCTGCTGTCGCAGCAACTCCTCTGTGTACTAAAAGACAAACAGAACGACAAGGAGCATGTGAGTGCAGTTACTGTGGTTAATTCAACTAATTTAATCCATAAACTCAGACGACAACACAGATAAACCAAGGAAATACTCCAGTACAGTTGGGTTTAAATGTGATCATAATGTCACAAGTATGTAGCATGTAGCACCTTAAAAAACATACTGATGCTCCACTGACTGAAACAGGGAGCACCTTCATAGTTCGGGGTGAGGCTAACTGTACCATGTAACTCTGGTGAAGCAGGCAGGATTCAGTGTCCAGGATTCAATAACCCGAATCATGTGTGTGTTCATTCCAGTAAGATTCCTCTACACCATCATTCCACGTGCTTCTTTCATTGTCACTAATGGTTGTGCATCTCTAAGCATGTTCAGAAATGCAAAATAAGTGTGACCTTCTTGAATCGTGGCTTAAAGCGTGATTACCACTTGCTGACTGTAGGGGGCGCCCAGCAGCAAGAAATCACAATATCACATCATCTACATTAATATCTATAGTATTTATCTGACGATCTTATCCAGAGTGACTTACGAGGTTACTCAAATTACAGAGGAGGGACACGGTAGTGTTAGGAGTCTCGCCCAAGGACTCTTATTGGTGTAGCCCAGCATTGCTGCTCAGACTGGGAATCGAACCCCAGTCACCCACATGGTGTGGTAAATGCCAAATATGTAACTGTAGAGTTACAACACTTTTAAAAACACTAAAAGAAAAGGGGGCGGGACACCTGCTCACTTAGGGGGTGATTCTCACTGTAAGCTTTCATGAAGACATGCAGACTTAACGTTCCTCCTCCCACATGACACAACATAATGTTTCTTCTTACCAGCAGTTTTCTGAGACACTCATTTACTCTAATAATAGCAAATTGCCGTGTTTTACTGTTTATTTACCGAATGTAACAGAGATCTGTACAGGACATCTTTCTTTCCATCTCTGGACTCGTCCAGCTTACGGCGAATGAAGAATCCCCCCAGTTTGCGGATCAGTGTGCTGAAGGACAACAATTGGCAGAACATAGAAAGTACACAGAATAAACTCAGAGGCACAATGAGGTACTGTGACCGTGCGGTGAAAAACATGCATCTCCAACATGAGGAGAAAGCAAAAATGCTCTGAAATTTGAATGGAAGTTAATGTAAAATTAACAATTTTAAAGCAGTTCTATTGGTCCCTTCATCACATAATTCTGATACAAAAGTGGACTAAAATGGACATTTCACTGGACATGGCATGACAACCACCTCAGAAAAGATCACGGGTTTTATGTCTTCGTTTTTATCATCAATATTAATTATCTTTGATGGAATGAAATCCATTTTAATCCAACAAATGCTGTATTAGAGTCAATAAAATTAGAATGATTAACATATTAAAGGATGGATTTGTAAAAAGAAGAGGTCAGAACGTCCAAACAAGTCCAAATTTCAGGCAGTCTGAGCAAAATCCTGGGGTGGACACTGTGGACAGCAATGATATGTCCACAGTATTGTACGAGTACGAGGTTTCAATGGTACAATATCCACCTCAGTAAAGATCATGGTTTCATGGGATCACAATATATGGCAGTTCACATTTCTTCACCAGTAATACGAAAACGTAGACATTATGATCACCGTCGCTTTATCAGGGAACCCTGTTAGGCAGTCACTCACCTGAAGATGGGGATGTTGAGATTGTTACCAGCAGCAATGTGCGGGGCTTTGATGTTGTGACAGAAGAGGACGAAGGTGATGAGAAGGTAGTCGATGTGAGACTTGTGTACTGGAAGGAACACCAGTGGAGCGTTGTGCTGAAATCAAGCAAATAATCCATTATTATCACCCGAACAAAGTGGATCACAGATAAAGAGGTAAGATAAGAGACAACATCAGTGCTGTTTGGAACAGCATCAAGGCACAGAGATTCCACCTCAGTGGCAGCTTTCTTCAACATCTCCAGCTGTCCTTTATGGATCTGTATGCTCCAGAAGAAGCCGTTAAACAGTTTCAACAAAGTCCATCCTGTCAACCTATGACAGGAAATATAATTCAAGGTCATGACGGTGAGCCAGTGAACCAGACGAAGGCTTTACAACATGCAAGACCCAACAATTTAGAGAACAAAGCAAACACACCTGATGAGGCTAGGGGAGATGTTGGCCACCATTTCTTGAAGAAAGTTTCTTGCTTTACGTCTCACTTTACTGATGGCCTTCTGGTCGGCTCCAGCCTCTTGGTCCACAGCACTGGCCTCTGACGCAACCTGCTCTATAGCACTCTGCACTCTGCCAGAGGAACATAAACAGGGATGTCACCCTTGCTCTTTCATAAGGAACAGACCTATAGGATTAGACCTTGCTTTAATACACTGCATCGACAAAAGTTTTAGGACATCCTATTCTAAATCCAAACATCAGGTTTGGAATGCAGAACGTTGGTTGTGGAATATCTATGAGGGACGAAATTGTACTGTGAACTGCACCAGATTTTTTCAGATTTTAATAGTTTTTACAGATTAAAAACAAAAAAAACATGAACATAGTGTTTGAGAATAACAAGCACAAACCTAAGAATGAGATTTAAAAACTAAATACAAAAACAACTATGTTTACAGCAAAACAAACAGCTTCACAGTTGAAAGGGCATCTTAAAGGACGACTAAAGCATGAAATAAGTGGGAATACAGAGAATATATATGGGAATACATATGGAATCTAACCTAATATAATCTTTCAGCATGTTTAGACGAGACTCAGATCATTCCTAATATACACTCGTCGACTAAATTAAACTAAATGAAACTTTAAATGTGTGAAAGTAATGATGATATACATACATATGCCTACAGATGTTGCAACTGGGCCTGTAGATCCTGCACATTCTTAGGCTGCTGAATTTGGCCCCCAGCTGCTCTTATAAATGGTTAATTGGCAATAAATATGGTGGCCGGGCAGGACATAAAAGTGATGCAATCTGGAGGAGACCTTCCTGGAAACCTCTGCAGTGTGTGGGAGCATTATCCTGCAGAATCATGCCAACCTGACCGTCGTCCGATCTGTACGGTTACAGTCCGTAGCAGTCCAGGTCTGTTGTTCACGACACCAGTGCAAATGAAGGTGACAGTAGCTTATTCCAAGTCTAGAGGGCACAATGTCCTAGAGTGCAACCAAGAGGTTCCTTACCCAAAAGTAATCTCCGGGAGCCGTTTGGCAGGGCAGCACTTTTACATCCTTGTGTGCCAAGACCCGGTCAAATCAGACCACACCTGTAATTATTTACACATCTGCCTGAGACAGAACTGCATGCCGATCCGTCATGTCTGTGTGCCTTTTTTGTCAGTGAGTGTGATGCTGCCCAAACCTCACGCGATCAGTTCTTACTTGCTGCTGTTGAGGACATTGTCCACCACATTGCGTGCGAACATGTCCTTGCGGACGTCTCTCTCCAGGACAAATAGCACGTAACTGAGCCTCCTTGCCAGCCAGCCTCTGTGTCTGCAAGCAAACGTGAATTATAAGTGACTGCACATCACTGTACATTAGAGTTCCAGATCCCCAAATCAGACGTTCAGGCATAAATGCAGGAAGTCTAATCCCCAAACCACACAGATCTCGGAGCTTAAATAGAACATATGTACATCTCATAATCAAGCCAACATCCCCCATGTTACCGTAACCTTTCACACAGATAATCATAACTATATCCATTTATAATGTCCCTTAGTATGATAGGCAGGAGAAACCAGCTTAGACTGCCTCTGGTGTTGGTTACTGGAGCTGAACTTGTGGTATCCACTGACAAACAGCATTAATACTTAAGGCCACTGGTTTCCACTCCTTCATCTAACAGAGTTCCACCTGACTCACATGCATACTCCTAAAGTGGGGCAAGGACCATGCTAACGAAGGTTGTATATTTGTTGTGAAGGAGCAAGAGTAACATGAGCTTGGCAGAAGGTTTAGGGGTTCACTGTAGTGACGTGCCCGAGACGGGGTTTTGGAAGGAGTCTCACCAGTTCATAGTATTACAGGTCTGTGTTTACCTTGTGTGGGTTTCATTGATGTAAATCACATTGCGAAGCCCTAAAGAGGGGATGCTGGCGTTAAAAAGCCACTCCTGAAACAAAAAGACAGTCAGTTGTTAACAAACACAAAGTCTTGCTCGCAGTTTTAAGTGTAATATTGAAATAATTTATTTATTTTACCCTAATTTGTCCCCTCAATTTTGCAGGTGCCAATTCCTCAACCCCACTAACACACTCCCCCTATCACATGTGATGTTTTGGACACTAGGAGGGTGAGGACGATCCCCGTGAAATCAACCACCCCCTCTGTCTGAACTGCTGCCATTCTGTATCAGTGGCTACGTACATGCATCCTAATATTCCGTTAATAACTGCTCAGTCGGAATAGAATATGTCCATGCATACACTTCAATCGTAGAGATTCAGCTTAAAGTGCTTTTTGAAGACTTTTTTAACCAGTAAAACCAGTAAAATCCATAAATATCCTCCTATTCCATGTTTCCATGTTTGGATTCTGTGGTATAACTGGAAAAAAACATTTTATCAGAACCTCCTGACTCTTATCTAGCACATTCAGAACGCGAGGTAACTAACCTGACTCTGTGGTGTGCACGAATGACAGCATCTCCCAACAAACGGACGTTTCCTGTTCAGCAGACCATCCTTCCATGTGCTGGTTACAGAGCGTAGGACAGAAGGGCTGGAGCTTCGATCCTGAGAGGACGCCCACATAAACATACAGCCTCAGTTATTCAACAGCATTCAAGATTCTGCATAATCCACAACGAGGTTTTATGGAGTGTGCAGATGTGATTTATACAACATACTTCTAATCTAATTCAGCCTCTTATACTTTCTCTATTTAACTCACAATGACCTTTCTAATAAGTCTCGTACACCTACATCAATCTTCTTGTCTCAGAGGATGGGCTTCTGACCTCCCAGGCTTTCATTTACATAAACTTACTCCCTCCTGATCCGATATATTACTCCTCTACAGATAATCTCTTTAATATCAATCCCGTACCGAGTGCGATTCCAGCACAGGTCCTCTCATTTCTATATAGAGAATTTTACAGTATTAATATTTAGGTCAGTGTGTGTAGAAGATGGGGACGTGGAACTACTCAACATTAGCTTGTGCATGAGCAATAAAGCAGCAATTAAGACGGACTTTTCAGTAGCTGCTTAATAATGTCTTTGGTGAAACCTTTAGGCTGCGTTTTGGCGAAAACCTGGCGTTACAATATGCATCCATGTGCATGTTGGTTAGAAACCCAGCCTTGCGACAGGAATGTTGCCAGTTTGATTCCCTGAACTGGCAGGACATGACAGAAGTGTTCTTGAGCGAGGCACGTAACTGCACATCTGCTCACTGCTATTAGTGTGTATTTCACTGTGTGGATGGGTTAAATGTGGAGAAACACAGTGGGTCGCTTACATTTAAGGCTGCACAATATACGGTTTCAGTGTCAACGTCACAATCTGTGCATGTACAATGTCATATAAAGCAAATGAGACTATACAGGTCATTATACAACTTACCTGACCAGAGGCAAGTTATGTTCCCCCATTTATTTTACTCCAATATTTGATGCAAAGTGCATTATTAATATCATAATATGTTGGATTGACTTCTGGAGCACTCTGGTGAAATGTCCTGCATTTTTAAATATCACAATAGAAATCACACAACTAGAAAATATCGCAATGTCAGTTGTTTTTCCCCACTAACATGCATCCCGATAAAGGGCTTGCAACTCAGTATATTGCGATAGTGGAAGTAAGGCCATATAATGCAATATAAAGGAAAAGCTTGCCCATTACCCCGAGAGTAGTGAATCATCAGATGCATGTTTAGAGTCTAAAGTTTCTCCGGTTCTGCTCTGGAGCAACAAAACTAACGCAGTTAACAAGTAAAAGAAGAGCTTAATCATCACACACTACTATCTAATCTCTGAACGCTATTAAGCAATCTCATACAGACTCATTTACAGTCTGAGCATAAAAAACTAAAGGCCTTCAATCATGCAAAACTTTATCCGGGAGTTATCATTTAACTCCCCATTTCATGCCACAAAAAAGAAGAAAAATGTAGATGTGGGCCCAACATCATACCTGCTACATGGACACACACTGTACATATTCATTCTGTATAACACTCTGTAAACAAAGGAGTGATAACGTTTGGGTGCGTCAAAGGCCACAGTGTGAAGGACGGAGCTGAATTTGCAGGTGTATTGACGTGTACGGTCATACAGGTCTACCAGCAGATCAAAAAAGTCCCAGTCTGCAGGACTTTCTCCCCGGAACTGCGTCTGAAAGACAGAACTGATGGACAGGGGCTGCCATGTTTCATGGCTTGTGAAAGAAAATCGCTTCAGTTCCAGTCAACGCAGGTCCTTCACAGCCAATTTCTGATAGAACATTGCAGAACATCAACATAAGGAGCAGAGTGGCATGTGGGAGGCATCAGAAACAACATCTGCTTTACTCCCCATTTCACTGCACTACCGTTCACCTGCACTGTTCCGCCACATACCTGTTAACTCCAGTGCATCACAGGTATCTATAGTCTTGTGTAATGAGGTTACTACCACCTTAAACAAACAAGGTGACTCATTTTTTGCTCACAAGCAGGTACATGTACTGAGCAATGCCAAAGTTGAATGAATCCGTCTATTAATTCTACTGTATTCACTCAATAAGGCAACATTATCCAGCTCTGACATCATCAGCTCGCTAAGCTTTTGAACCCTAGGCTAATTTTGGGGGATATTTTCATAGTTTGATGTACTTTTATTGACCAAAACCTTTAAGAAGTACTTGTAGAAGACAGTCACACATACCAGATATTGTTATTTTTTGCTATGTGTTTAGAGCTGAAAATGCAAGAATTTATTAATGCACCTTATTTGCAATGATTAGACTGACAAGGATATTTATAAAAATAACATCAAATAGTTGAATGTAGTTAATTATTTTTGTTATATATGTACGAGTCAGGACTTTTATTCTGAAATTTGAACACTGTGTGAGCAAACAAAGAGATCAAACAGCCCCTCCATTCTTGAGTCTGTAACCCCGTCCCCCCCTCTCTCTGATCAGTCAGAGTCTGTGTGCAGGTTAAGCATCAGCTCCGCCCCCTCTCTCTGATCAGTCAGAGTCTGTATGCAGGTTGAGCATCAGCCCCGCCCCCTCTCTCTTATCAGTCAGAGTCTGTATGCAGGTTGAGCATCAGCCCCGCCCCCTCTCTCTGATCAATCAGAGTCTGTATGCAGGTTGAGCATCAGTCCCGCCCCCCCTCTCTAATCAGTCAGAGTCTGTATGCAGGTTGAGCATCAGTCCCGCCCCCTCTGTCTGATCAGTCAGAGTCTGTATGCAGGTTGAGCATGTACACGTGGACAGAGCAGTAAACATGCACTGGAAGCTCCTTTAGCATTTAAACTGGGATTTAATTCAGTTGGAAAGTGAATCTTAGCTGGATTACTCGCTGATAATTCATCACACAAAGTGTGGATCTCGACGTCACAGGGAAAAAAGGTCACTTATGCTGGATATACATTCAGGGAATACAAGGCAAGACACACCAAATACTGGTATGAATGGATGGATGAACAAAAGAACTGACACATGAATGAAGCAAACTTCAGCTTCCATGGTCTGATCAACTCTATATGGCGAACTATTCCTTTACATGGTTAAGATGAGCCCAGTTTGGGGGTTAAGCCATCCCGACCAGTGTCCCTTACCTGCTCTTCACAGGGATGCTTCAGGCGGTCCCCACTGTTGGCCAGCAGAACGCCGTCCTGGCCCCCCAGCATCAAGCTGACATCCATCCCCTCCACTTCGGA
The DNA here is from genome assembly GCA_034509495.1 of Acestrorhynchus altus. Taxonomy (NCBI): domain Eukaryota; kingdom Metazoa; phylum Chordata; class Actinopteri; order Characiformes; family Acestrorhynchidae; genus Acestrorhynchus; species Acestrorhynchus altus. The sequence continues at coordinate 3,717,475 of CM067510.1, read as the reverse complement.
CCACACACACTCACGAGAAACCTGCAGAATGAAACACACACACAGAAAATGGAGTATTAAAGCTGCTCTAACCCCAGACACTTCTCCCTGCGGCAGGTCACATATATGAGCTGGGTGATACGGGATCCAACAGCGCGGCAGTTCTTTCCGCTTCGCTCCCTGCCGGTCGAATATGCTGAGCTTGCAGAAGTGAGAAGACATGCTGTGCTTAAATCAGCCTAATTCTATCAGCTTTACTGTCAATGGAAAACAAGCCTGCTACAGTTGCTTCTAAAATTTGTTCACATCAGCTGTTCCGGTGATTTAAGGTATGTAATATTAAAATGAAACCAGATAAAAGCACGTACTTCTATTTTGAAATTTCTCACAATGAATGTTACTACAGTGACGTGGTGTGCTGTCTTGGGGAATCCAACCGCAGTCCTCTGAATGCCATTACTTTGAGACGGTGACCATTTTCATCTGCCTTAAATGTTCCTAGAAAGGAAAAACCCATTTGGTGCGATCAGAATGATTTAATGTCGACATCTAATAGAGCGGTCACCTCTTGCTCTCTCCGATGGGTCAGGAAAACACTGAGTCAAGCAGAGAGCGTGACTGATTCGGAGCACGACCCTGATTATACATACACCCTCGCTATGTCCCATCTGCGAATGATTCGGGCTGAACACGTGCGGTGAAGGGGATGTGTCTCCTCTTACCTCTGTACCGCGATCATAACGTCCTGGATGACCCTCAGCTACACTATCCTCTATGCTGAGTCGCAAACCTATGGCTGACAGTCTCCACTCTCTGGTGTTCGGTTACAGGGCTAAGCCTTCAGCCAGAGCAGACCCCTCCAGACCCTGAATAAACCAGCTGCCCAGTGAAAGGGGTGGGAGAGAGGGACCAAAGGGGACCATGACAGAAACAGAGAGTACACTCGTGTCCGCTCAAAGGGGTATTTATAGAAGTCATGCGGGAGAGAAAAGATTCAGCAAATCTAAGCAGGACAGCCTGTGCCCCTTTTAAAGCCAGATGGAAAACATCCCAAATCAGAAAACTGCATCTGATTAGTCAACAGAGCAGAATACCTCAGAATTGACTCCGTTACAAACTCTGTCTCCACATGCATCAACATAAACCGCGAGTCAAAATTAACGAAGCTCTGTAGTGAGACTGACGAGATATATGGATATTTATATCTATATCAGGAAATAAACAGAGCGGGATACGGGCTGAGCGATACATCGATATTCATATCTATATCGGGATAAAAACAGAGCAGGATACGGGCTGAGCAATATATCGATATTTATATCTATATCGGGATATAAACTGTGGGATACGGGCTGAGAAATATATCGATATTTATATCTATATCAGGATATAAACAGAGCGGGATACGGGCTGAGCGATATATCGATATTTATATCTATATCGGCATATAAACAGACCGGGATACGGGCTGAGCAATATATCGATATTTATATCTATATCGGGATATAAATAACGGGATCAAACTTCAATATGTATAATTACAGTACAAAAAAAAAATAAACAAGATCATGTCATGGATTGTCATATCGTACCACATATCGCCATTCAGCAAAAACGTGATATGATTTTTTTGGCCCATATCGCCGAGCTCTACCCTATAGATCATTTTGGTGGCATTTTTTGCATTGCAGACCAAATTTCATGTCATATATTGGAAAAAATGCAGCAATATTTTTATTTGGTTATATTAAAGGTTATAATAAAGCCTGATGCTGGTGAAATAGATAAGCAGGTCCTATACACACACAGTTCACTACCACACACACACACACGGCATGAATAATAAAGAATATTCTCAGTCATATAACATTTTATCTGCTTAATAAATATTTCAACACTGACGTTTATTGCAACATATTGAACATGAATGTGTAAAACTTATCAAGCCACCTGATGTTGCAAATTGTTGCTTAGCAACTAATGACATCACTTGCAAACTGATCACCAAGAGGTTCACACCAGGGACTGCTCTAATGCACTACAATAACAACAACAACAGCAACAATAATAATAATAATAATAATAATAATAATAATAATAATAATAACAATAATAATAATCATAATCATAATAATACTTTGGGAACATATAACTTTGACAATTATTGATTATAATGAATGCGTGTGTGTTTAGTTTGCATAGTTTTGTAAACAAAGCAAAAATGTAAAATAAGAGCATATTTGACTGATTTTACAGCAGTTTTATTGGTATACCCATCAAGAACTATGTATACAGTATATGTAAATATAACCAACAATATTTACTTGAAGGAACTAATAAATTATAAAGTTAAAAGTTATATAATATATATATATATATATACACACACACACACACACACACACACATATACATCTTTTATGCATAAAGATTTTTTTCCATGTCATTTTAGGGCATTTCTATTGGACCACAATTTTGAAATATTGGAGGCAAAACACACACACACACACACACACACACACACACACACACACACACACACACACACACACACACACACAGACACACACACAGAGACTTCAATCTACCTCAAGCTATTAGCATGCATCAGAACTAATGGCTAATGGCAACATTTAAAAGTGTATGTAATCAACAACACCTACCGTAAAAGAACCACCTTAAAAGTTAAAACCTGTTCAGGACCAACCCGTGTTGACATCTGTGTTGTTGTTTGTCAAAGGCTTTCACTTCCTACTTTTAAAACACTCTGCATCTACAGAAAATGTTGCGACTTCGTTCAGCTTCTCTCTGGGGCTCTGCTTGCGTATCCTCCCCTAACAGCCAATTACCAAACCATCAGTGCAGTAAAGGTCTCAGAGAGGGACCACAGCCACCCGCAGTGACAATACTGACATGTCAACAGAACTCGGGCTTCACTGGCTGAACAAAAGACTATGGAGGAGATTATGGGCTGTGATCTTCAGTCACCACACAGTGAGTCATTCACAGACATACAGAATACAGCACAGGAAGGGATGAACAGGGTTAGCAATGGAATTGAATTTGATGCGGAACATATAATTAAACCAACACAAAGATATACTTACAGATATTTCCCATGAGTGAATTCTCCAGTGAGGGAGACGATCACTACTCAATTACTTAAAAATAAATAAATAAATACAAATCAGTAATCTCGTGTAGCCGACAACTCCTGGGTGACTGCAATGTAATTAAGACCAGACTAGTGGATATTGTAATTAGAGTGAAAGTAGGTCATTGAGGATATAATAATCTCTTCCATGCATGAACAACAACTCGGAGCAAGACGCAGAGCAAATGCTGAGTGAGGCTGGTGAGAGGGGTGCATGTATCAAGCAATGAAGGGTTCAATGAACTCTTGGAGCGCGCCTACATTGTCTGATGTGTTTCTGCCAATGGGTGACCAGCACCCTGATGAGATGCACAGAGGGTGGAGGGACCAAAATGTTTTTTTGGGATCTGGCTGAGCGTCAGAGGCTGCGGTAAAGAATATTGAGAGGACAGGCGGTGTAATTAATGGTCAGAGTGTAGTCAGACAGCAACTTTAATTAGGCCTACCACCAGCAACACAAAACAGATCAGAGCTCTGGAAACATAAACATCTTTCGGTCTCTACCAAGCTCACCTGAGATTATGGTTCGGCCCTCGAGGGGGTGGGGGCAGGCAGGATGTCTAAACATGGCTTGAGCATCATATATACTGCATCCTTACCTCCTAAGCAACCTGCTCTGGAGAGACAAACCCCACAGAAACAGCCCCATTTCTTTTCCTTTTCCTATCTTTTCAGCGCTGGGCTTGGGCAAGGATGGGTCTTTACTACTGCCTGCCAACGAAAGCATGCAGTGTAAGCCCTTGTTTGTTGGCTGACAAACATAATCTACTGCACTGGACAAATCCTCCAGAATAGTGGGCCAGTGGGCTAATCCTTCCAGCAGTCTGGTCTTGTCAGGATGGAACTCCAAGGTTTAACAGGGTCTGATAAAGCCTGGCTTTTATTATGAAAACCCTACTATTAGGGGTAGCATGGATCTGACACAAAGTATCGGCACAGGGCAGATACCAGCCAAAAACAACAACGTGGTCCAGCGATCCAGGTTATTACGCAAGTGGAGCTAAAATCACAGAACAGTTTGTACTGCAACATAACGTCAACTGAAATAAAGGTCACACGAGATGCAAATGTAAATGTGACGGCAAGCCAAGTGAGCAATTTAAGATATGCATGGTTCTGAACATGTTTACCATCCTTATGGTAAAAGAAATTAAATATTTAGGCAATACGTACAAACTCAACATTTACAATTTAACATAAAATTATATTTCCTCACATCCCCATTAAAACCAATTCCATACAAAAAGCATGCCAATGATTATTTTGCTCATTTTAAAGATATTTTTTTTTCCCCCAAGATTCAAAATATTGGTTTAGTAATTGTTATTAGTATGTTAGTTATTGGTGTCAGTGGATAATCAAGGTTTCGGTATCAATGAAAAAATAATGACATCATCTTTACATAGCTCTATGGAGGGGTCATTCATATATGGACCTTGGTCTGATTCCAGATCTAGATGCCATCCTATCAGGATCTATAAACAATAAACTATTGAGAGCTACTTAAAATCAATAGTGTTTATTTTAACCGGTGTATCTTTTCCAGGTTTTGCAGCCCAGGACAGGGATTCAAACAATGTGGTCCCATTGTTCCAAGGCCGACAGAAATCGCAGAATGGACGAGATAAAAGCTCTTTTGGTGACTTCATGCTCAACACACTCAACTGTCTGTTTACAGATAAATCCCACCCTTCAACAAAAAGAGTCAATCAGCTTGCGGGTGGTCCTGCCATCAGATGATGCATTAATATTACAAGTTTTATTCCAAGGTTGTGACCAAAATTAATCCCTGCTCCCTATTATATAGTAGTATTGCGCTATACTGGGATGTGATAGAAGCACAGATGAAGCTGAAAACTTCCACATGAGCAACGTGCGTCAGTATTGGTCGCATAAACAAACATGAGTGTTTGAGCCGTGTTTAAAGCTATGTACACACACCCACGTATAGTTATACACATATTACGTGAAAATGTCCGAACTTCACAGCATCCAGGAACATCATCAGCTCCATTTGCTCCATGTACTGCTTAGTAACGAGACTCACAGTTGCATTCTGGCACATATAGTTGATGTATACTCTATATTAAATAATGTTTACTCTAAATTACAAGCGAATTGTGGGAAATTATAGTATAGTGGCCTCATAATTACACTCAAAATCCACTTGACAATTCAAACACTATGAGGAAAATGGCTGATACTCAATAATGCCCTAAAACGTAAATACGGAGGGTTTATTTTAACCGCCGTATCTTTTCCAGCTTTCACAGTCTAGGGCAGGGCTCCAAAAAACGCAGTCCCATTGTCCCAAGGCCGAAAAACATCGCACAAAGGACGAGATGAAAGTGAATGAACGAAGTGAAGAAAGAAATGAACAAAGTGACCATGCTCAACAAGATGTCTGTTTACAGATGAAGCCCCGCCCTCCAACAAAAAGAGCCGATCAGCCCGGCCTCCTCCAACGGCTCAGCCAATCAGATTATTATAATTCCGTTGTGACTCGGGCCTTTAACTTTTCAAAAGCTTGGTATTATTTGTACATTTTACATGAAATGAGAGAACATTTACAGTGTGGTATTAATAATTCACGCAGTTTCAAGTGAAAAATGACCTTAAATGCTATCAACACACAATGACTTGTCTATTAACGAGTTGTAAAATGTAGACCACTTCAATATACAGGATATAAATATACATTTATTGAATTTTAAATGAAACAAGAGCCATCGACTCACAAAACAGGAGGTTCGCCTGCTTCCATACCCAAGATTAGGGTTGTTTTCTGGTTAGCTCTCAAATATTAGGCCTAAAATGTGATTTATAGAGAGATAAACTGTTTTTTCATCCAGACTGACACCTCGGTGCAGTTTTCCTGGGGTCAATCGGTCATTAATCCACCATAACCTGCCGTTAGCTCCCTGGCTACCAGCTAGTTTTGTGACTCCAGGTCCAAACTCCATGAATCCGGGATCCCGGATTTGGTACCAACAGCAAGAGGAGCTCCGCTGCAGCTAAAGAGCTAATGCGGCTGGAACCAAAACCTGAAGTGGATTTTCCCATTTTCTAGCCCTGCGGTTACAGTGATGCTGGTACGATCCGAGAAAATGTGTCCGGAAGCTGCAGTTAGAAGATACGAGGTTTTGGTGAAAAGATTTTGGAGATGTTTTTAATAAACGAAGCTTATTTGTAAAGTGAACGTGAGCCGGACTGCGTCTCAATAACCGGATCCGGATCCGAACTGTGTACACTGTGTCGGAGGAGGGTGGACTTCTCTGACACATGGGGGTCCACACTTCACTGGACAAAGCTCAGCATCATGGAGCATGACCAGGCAAACTGACGACTCTGTGGTCCGGCTTTAGGATGTGCTCACTGGCCACGAGAGACCAAGAGAGCTTGTCAGTCCTGTGAGCTACAGCTGGACAAAAGAGTTCATCACAGTGTCTTACTGGTGGAAGGTCCTCCTGCTGCGATCATCTCCCTCCTGGTGGTCGTCAAGTGGTCGTCCTCGTCCTTGAGGAGCTACGGTTCCTAGCCCTCCAGTGCTCCCAGTCCGGCTGTGCCCACAGACAGGGTGACCTCGTGCCTGAAGTGCTCAGATCGTCCACTAGAGGCCAGCATTTCACAGAACGTTCAGCTGAGAACGTTCCTGTAACGTTTCTTGGACGTTCTTTCTAAAATCAAGGGTGTTCAAAAGCCCCCACCACCCACCCCCCTGCGTTTGTTGGAGCACCTGTCTCCCCTGTACCTGGGATGCTTGTACCTTCTGGAACATACCTGTGAGGACTTGATTGCATTCAGCCACATGAGTGTTAGTGGGGTCAGGGTGTCCACTGGTAAAAGTGCAGAGGAGGTTCTTTTGGATGAACTGGCCAGTTGGGGATGAGGTGGGCAGGTAATCTAAAGGCTCCTTGAGGAGTTTGAATGTGTGGCTGTGTGGATGATACCCGGCCCACCTCACAACCACCCCAACTGCCCAGCTCATCCCCAACTGCCCAGCTCATCCCTAAATGCCCAGTTCATCCCCAACTGCCCAGTTCATCCCCAACTGCCCAGCTCATCCCTAACTGCCCAGGTCATGCCCAACTGCCCAACTCATCCCCAACTGCCCAATACATACCCAAATTCCCACCTCATCCCCATTGCCCAGCTCATCCACTTCCTAGTTGAAGGGCTAGGGGACTCTATACCTCTCTAACCCCGGGGTGGTCAGCCTTTTCTATTTCACAGCCCACCTGGTCAGACTAGAATGTATAACTGCACACAAAACAACAAAACTCAGTTTTAATGTACAATTGTTTTGCCTTTTATTTCTCTGATGTGAAAATGTGAGAATTAGGGCCTTATTATTATTATTATTATTATTATTATTATTATTATTGTTGTTGCTGTTGTTGTTGTTGTTGTTGTTGTGGTTAAACAAAATCATTTAATATCTCATTAAAGAGTTATTTTAGTTTATTCAATGTCTTGATCAGATGTTGCATCAAAGTCACCATTGCAAACAGCAGAACAGACCAGTATCTTAAAGTGTAAAATGGGTGTGTGGAGTATGAAGCACTAAACCCCATAAGACCACACCTGGACTGGGAAACTGACCTGTACTACAGGATTTCAGGTATGTGCTAATGATGTCAGTCGCACGTGCTACTTGAGGTTACACACCCATCATCTGAAACATCAGCACCACTATCAGGTGAAGTGAAAAACTTGATTATGTTCATCTACAGCTGCATCTGTCAAGAAGTGAACGGTCAGTTCTTAATGATGTGTTAGATCTGAGAAGATCTGACAACAATCAAAGTAGATGACTGGGTCAGAACATCTCCAGGTGGTATGTAGTGGTCAGTACCTACCAAACGTGGTCTGAAAAAGGACACTTCTGCAAATGTATTGGTGCCTCGTATGACAGGAGGCCTTCAGAGGTCTTCTGGAGTCCATGCCTCAGTTAGATCTCTTCTGATGTGAAGGGGACCAACTCAATCAGTAATTATACTCATTTAACCCATCCTCACACAGTGATACACACATACACACTAGCGACTTCACACACCAGGGGGCAGTGAGCACACGTTCCCGGAGCGGTGGGCAGCCCTGTCCTCAGCACCTGGTGAGCAGCTGGGGAGTTCAGTGCGTTGGTCAGAGGCACTTCAGTCATGTCCTGGGGCACTCATGCCCAGAGCGATGGGCAGCCTTATATACCCAGGGAGTAGTAGGAGAGTTAAGTGCCCTTCATTCATGCCTCGCCAGTTCAATGTTGGGAACCGGCAACATTCAAATCACAAGACTGGTTCCCTAAACACCAGACCACAGCTACCCCAGCTCATTCATCTGTACACTGTGTGCTGATGAATGAACATTTGAAGGTTTAATTGATGAACTCAGACCTTCCCTTTCCAGAATTTCTTGTATGGAATATTTGAAATTCACATCACTGAATTCAGCTCTTTATAACGAAACCAATTTATCTAACCAACGGGAACAAGATATGGGACCTTATGACGGACAGGTGTCTCCTGATGATGATCTATAAATAACTGATAGCTGTGAACATCTACTCTTGGATGAGCCGTAGGTTGTGGCTTAAAAGTGCATTTGTTGTTAAAAACAATGAACCAGCGTGAAGATCAGAGCTGCAGTACATCACTTCACTACGTTCACACCGCAGACGGAAGCACCCAAGACCAAACACCATCTTTCTCATCATACTTGACGCAAGGGCAGCGTGAACGCCAAAAAAGAAGAATCTGACGTCATCGGTTCTCACCCCTCGGACTTTTTCCGAAGTGACACGCTTAACTCCACACCTTTAGAGTTTTCAATACAACAGAATGTGCAATGGTTCTTCCATCACCCCACGTGCAGTTATCTGTAATTTATCTGTCTCCCACTGCCTTCTCACACCATAGCTCCCCTTAATTCCATAATTCTATACCCAGTGCATGTACATACAATGCAAACATTTTTATATTTTCTACAAATTGACTCTATATAGGTATATTCTTATCTTTAATATGTGTAATATGACGTGGCAATAAAACTCGACTATACTATATTATACTTGATCTGTTTCTTGTACTGAGGGCCTTGCTCTCCCTTTGCTGCTGCAACATTGTGAAATTCCCAACTACGGGACTAATGAAGGAGAAGCTTATCTTATCTTATCACCGCCACACCATGTGAACCTGAACATCACCTCAGCATTACCCAAGACTACAATGGTGTCGCACCAGACTGTCACGGACTCACTCAGAATGGCAGCAGGTCATCTTCAGTAACGAGTCCCACTTTTCATCATCGGATTCTGTGTGTACTAATCCAAAAGCCACACTGCCAGACCTGATTGTAATTACGTGGGATGCATCATTAGGAACCTCCGCATCGAGACTACTGCTTTAGCAAACCTCGTGTCCTGATGACATACTGAGAGACACTGCTTCTGTAGATTGTTTTAGGATTTATTGTTTCTGGTGACCTTTATCTTCCTTTTGTGTAACATTGCAATACGACACTTTCTTCTGGATGCAACTAACCGAGCTGAGATCTCCACAATCGCAGTAACCAGAGGAACAAATACATGTTTTAGTGCTTTATTGAGCCAAAAGATACAAAATTCTAATGAGGTTTTTGTAGGATTTTATCAATGATTTAAAATGTGTTTTTGAGCATCTTGGTCTCTTTCCATTCACACAGAGAGGAGCCTGGTCTTGTACTTAAAATCCATTTAAAATACTACATAATATAACTGTAAACGAAACCGTGCCAGTATTACGTAATATATTGAAAGCTCATGGCAGTCCGAACATTAGGAAAGCTCTCATTCTTGGTCCTGATGCACGCTGTAATGCTAGCTGTCCCTGTACTCAAGGGTTTAGAGTTGATTTGTATCTGCCATCGTTTTCTCCCAGGCACTGAACTCTAATGCAGCCCAGTGGTTCTCTCCATTCTCATGTTAATGTCTTTCCAAGCACCTGTAAAAGCCACTCTCAAAGCTGAACTGTATTTGTGCTTGTAGTACCTGTGCAAAGCTATCATTTTACATCAGCAGTAAGGTCTTCATTAGTCAGGGGTTCCGGTTCCACATGGTCACAAAGAAACCTATGGGGTTGAAGGTATGTTCAAATCATTTCTGTCAAATTGTATTTTACTTTATTTTATTTTATTTTGCATTTATAGATCATCATATATCAACATTTTCTGAACTTCACAGTGAATTTGGGACTGTATATGTATATGCAACAAATCTATAGGCAAATAAACATGCAGAGAATTAAAAAACGCCTTAATCTCTTGGGTGACATCATAATTACACATCAATTAGGGCTGGACAATTTGATCGAAAATTAATCAAAGACATTTATAATCTCTAATTGACTTGAGCATGCCCCGTCCATTATTTCAGTTATTTTGTTTATAATTCTGTTAATATTCTCTCCACAGTGTATTCATGTTCTATCTGCATAACAACATACTACTGTATATGTAGTCATGTGACTTGGAAGCAACATGGATCAAAAACTGGTTTAACAGAGCAACTTAATCAGCTTGTACTAAATAAAAATGGTAATTTATTAAAATATTAATTTAATAATCAGAATTGAGATCAAATGTTCAAATAATCGTGATATTGATTTCAGGTTGTATCGCCCAGTACTACCATTGATACAACACAGGGACCACTGTATCGTGAAGCTCTGGCATAAAAAGATCAGTGTATTATTGTATTATATCAGTCTCCGTGCTGGAATTAAATTTAAATTTACTACATTTACTTACTCAATCTGCAAAAACAATGGTGCCAATCTTTAGGTACTGCTGCCTTTAAACACTGAGGGTCATCGAGCTCTGAGGTGGAAGGTCAGCAGGTCATTGGTCAAAACCCATGCTCTGCAGCTGGCAAGGGAATAGAGAGCTCTGCTGTTTTGGCTTTGTCTTGTCTTGCCCTCGTGCTAACATGGCCACTGTATCAGTTAATTATAAATTCCATTCATAAAATTCTAAACAGCTTCAGGCTGTTGACAGTTTACGGACCAATACTAACAGAGATGAATGTGTACCATTGGGTTGCAGCTTCTACTGCTTTAGTGAAGGCACAGAAATGTAGACTGATGTAGACTGAAACGTAAATATCACAACTGAGAGAGCAGGAGGTGGACGAGACAGAATGGACACAGTTCTATATCATCATTTTTGCACAAAAATCTTGTTTCTCCAAAATTATAACTTTTATTATAACAAATTATAACTAAATAACCAAACAAACAAAAACCATTGTGCTGTCTAAAGGGCCAAAAATGACCCACACTGCATTTAATTACAGAGAAAACTCACGTAATGGTCTTTTATCAACATTAAATTTTGTTTACTTTTCCTAAAGTGTCTCCAAGATTGAATAATTCCATGAAAGCTGCACCTCCATGGTACAGATATTGTCTTGGGGTAATTTTTGATCCACCGGTTATTAAATAACTTACATTCCCCTAAAAACACACACACACACACACACACACACACACACACACACACACACACACAATGAATCTATTTTATTTTAGGGGTTTAGTGAAGGCGGGTCTTTTTTTATCCTTGGATATGGGGTGTATTTAGAAAATTAAGACAACAGAAGGGTTAAACAACTAAAAAACATTCTTAACTTTTATTAGAGATTTTATTGCAAAGTCATTTCAGGTCATTTTAATTGGTCCATTCATGACTTTTAACAAAACAGAAAGACCAACTGCATAACAATATGAATATAATATTGGCCAGGTCTGGTTACAGTTCAGGGACGTACTGGGACGTACTGCTGGGACGTACTGCTACTAAAGGTATTTGTGTTATGCGTTTTAATGTGTTTTAATGTAGGGAAGCTTAATGTCCAGATGTCTAACAGTAGACACACTGGTTTACATGCCCACTTGTAAAGTGCTCGTACATACAGACACACATACTTAAATAATATACAGACCAACATCATTCCTGCACATACAGAAAAGCGTCCTATTCTGTCTTCAAATGCACACAAGACAAACAGGCTGGAGATAAACGGTGCTCCTCTCACAGTGCCTGCACTCTTCCGAGGCTGAAACACAATCTCAGTGAATGGCATCTCTGTCATGTCAGTCTTTTGTCTTGTCCTCAACTCCACTCCTGTCTTATCAGAACCTGTATCTAAGCGTATACTTCTATCCATACTTAGAGCTTCAACTTTTTATATTGGCACCATGTCTAATGCCAGGCATGGCTGAGCTGTTGGGCAGTGGTGCTGTGGTGATCATTCTGACCTCACTGATGCTCTTGGTGCTGAATGCACTCAGGTGTCCCAGTACTTTTGGACATACAGTGTATTGTGTTTTCTATCCAGAACAGCTTGCAAAACCCTTTTACATATATAATATTGACAACACTTAAATTGTTGCATTTGAATTTTGCTTACATTTTAACTAAGCGAGAACAAATGTCCCTTGTGTTCTATTACAGGTTCTTTAAGTACAGGGAAACACACTGAAATGATGTCCGTGATATTCGGCTGCATGCAGCCGTGGTTGAAATATGCTGGCATACTCCACGAATCACGTTTATCGTGCACAACTCCTTGAGGAAGAAATAAGTTCTTGAGTCTCTATCTATGACTCTTTTCATCTACCCATGTCCACCACTGAAGGACAAAGGTGGTACTGTCGTTGCGGGTCTATTTAGCTCGATGTTACTTAGAGCAGCTCATCTCTTTGAGATAAAAACCCATGAGATTGCTGATAGAACCCTTGTAATGCTTTCAGTAATTACCCACATCCTTTCTTTCTCCACAGCTGAATAAGAGTGACCTTGATGACACTGTAGGCCTTCAATTCCATGGCACGACACCAGAGAGGGTGGGATGCATTAGATAACTACTAAAAGCACGCTAGTGCACCTGTTCCTCGGCCTGACTTGAAGGTCATTATGTAACAAAGCACGAGTGTGAAAGGAACCCAACCTTACTCTCCTTTACCTTCAAAACACCATGTCACTTCTCAGACCTTACAAGTGTGAAATAAGTAAGGGCATCTGCAGATGATGCTCAGTGAATGGCTTGGATTTAAGCGCCTGCACATGTTGAGCTGATAGCATTTTTCCATGGGAATCAGAGAGGCTATGGAGGAACAGGTATGTTGCTGTTGAAATGCTGAGAAAATGGTCTTCCCCTGAGACGCTGTTAATTTAAAAGTCAATGTCTGGCAAGCACAGAAAGCTTTTGTGCTTTGGTCCACAATGCTATCACCAAATGGCCTCGCCAGACTGGCAGACAGAGGAAGAGAGGGGGGTTACCGGCTTCTGCAGAAATATAAAACGGCCCCTCTGCCGGAACAGATGAACTCTACCTGAAACCTGTGCTCAGTAACCAGTAACTGACCACTGCACTGATACCATGACCATCTGGTAGATAACCAAGCAAAGCTTCACAAACCAGCACTGGTACTGTATTCTTCGTTTTCTTTACTTCATTGATTAAATAGCATGTTTAATGAAAATTAAAATGAGAAATCGTACATGGAAGTATTTTCAGTGCAAGAAAACTCATAATTGCTGTGTGTTTTGTAGGATATGGCGGCTGTTGGTGCTCTTTTCTTTCTTCTCCCAGTGTCTTGGGCCTGTGCTCCACAGAAAGCTGGTAATTATCAGACCTCCGTCCATTTTCCCACTGAAAACAGGTGTATTTAGTGGCTTACTGGTATGCTCTTTATTTAGATTATGTCATGGTCTCCTGTTTCCCAAATGCCATCATTGCAAATGTGCCCGAGTGCCCGTATGGATGGGAGATAGGCCATTTGTCTTTGGGTGGTGTGTGCTATAACGGAATCAACACTCCTGGCTTCTACCGCTTCACAATCCCTGACCTCACGCCCAAAAACCACTCGTACTGTGGCACCCTGTCTGAGGTGAGCTTTTTCCAGTGGTCTTCAAGTGGCTTAAGAAAGAGCTTACACCTTCAGTTGCTAACTGTTCTCCATCGGTGACCTCTTCTGACCAGTATGTTGGAGGCAAAGACCCGAGGTACATTTTCTACAACTCCATAGTGTCCAACGACTCCTCACTCACAGTGCGGAACCAGCCAGTGAACTACACCTTCAGCTGCACGTACAAGGCGGCTTACCTGGTCAACAACGCGGTCTTCAGCCAAAGGTAGACACTATTACATTGACTACACCTTCTGCATTGTAGGTATTAGAATGCATTCTGACCAATGACTTGCAGCCTTTTTACTAAACCCTCTGCTTCTTCCAGAGTGGCAACAGTTTATGTCAACAACGGAAGTTTAGGTTCTTTTAAGTCTCAGTTGTCTATGAACGTGTTCACAGTGAGTATTGTGACTTTCCTCCCTAAATGTTGCTGTTTCAAATGTGTCCAGTGAAGAAAGAAATGGTGAAGAGTGTATAGAGACATTATCTTATGGTAACGTTCTGTATTATGCCATGAAATGTCTAAAATCATAGGACCCAGTCCTATATTTCTACACTTTTTACACTTTATTACCAGAACCAGTGCATTGAGTAGTACTGTGCCTTTAAGGCGAGTAATGTAAAGAATCTCTTTTCCTATTGGCTGCTCAAACGAGCAGTCCAAACACTCTTCAGGTGGAATTGTTTAAGGTTGAGTAGGTTTATGTACAATATATGACCAAAAGTTAGGGGACACACCTTCTAACCTATGTCAGGTTGCACCCATTGCTGACACAGATGTACAAGTGCACACAGGCCACTTGTCTAGTCCTTGTAGAGAAGCACTGCCAATAAAATAGAACTCTCTGGAGCAGAAGAATTGTGTTGTCTGGAATGACGCTGCTCCATCCAATACTTTTGGGATGAGGTGGTGATCGTCAAACATCTCATTAATGCTCGTTTTGCTGAATGCATTCAAATTCACACATCAATGCTGCTAGAGCAAGAACAAAATCCTGCTGGTAGACGTTTGGTTCTCACGGGTGTGATTGTTCATTACTCTGTATGAATTACAGAACTCAAAGTTCTTGTATGCCAAAGATGCTCCATATGTGATTGACACTTCAGAAATTGGATCGGAGGTTTTTATCGGCATCGAGGCAAAAGGTCTGAGTAACAGGTGTGTCATCACCCCTTTATCGGATGTGTACACTGTACTGTACACAACATAAAGCAGCTCATTTTCACATCGATTCACTACACAGAACCCAATGTCCATCTCCTTTCATAGGTTTAAGGTGGTTATAACAAACTGCTGGGCAACACCTACTCCATATTCAACAGACAAGAAGAGATGGAGCTTAATCGTCAATAGGTGAGCTTATATTTAATCCACATGCTGTTCGGGAGGTCAGGCCTTATGACCTGAAAAGAACCTGAATCAGACCTGATGGGTGACTCCTGGATACTGCTGACTTTGTGTTCTCTGATCACAGCTGCTCCTCAGATAATACAGTCACCATATTTGAGAATGCCAAAGACAGTCGCTCCATGTTCAAGTTCAATTCGTTCCGCTTTCAACGCTTGGAGAAGGTGTCCACCGTCTGGCTTCACTGTGAAGTTCAAGTGTGTGATGGAGAAAAGCTCTTCTGTCAGCCGGTAAGCATTAGAGTGCTCGTGAAACCTGTTCTTCAGTTTGAATGAAGCTCCAAGCACTATTTCACAACCCTTCCCCTTAGACGCCATGCACTTCGAGGAGTGCCAAACTGGAACCCGACCCGAGCGGAGGCATTTTGACGATGGAGTTCCAAATCAAAGGTAGAAGCTCTTTCTGAGAGTCCATGTTCTGTGTCATTTCTCTGCGTTTTGACTGATCGTTCTTTAAATCTGGTTGCATGCAGCTCCGCATTCTTCCAGTTACACACATCTGGCAGGTAATTATTTCTGTTCATTAAAGCAATGAAGTTTCTTTAGTATTCATGCATGAAAAACGGGTTATTATTCCTTTTTTAATTCATAGTTTTGTAACAAAGTTGAAATTGGACAAATGAAATGAATTTTAAAAATGGCACTACATTATGGACATATTATACACATTCGCTTTTTTATTACCATTCAAGTAAAAAGAGACAAATAAATTCTGAAATTCAGCTGTTAATAGAATTTGCAATGAAAAATATCATCTTTATTTAAGCATTAAATGAAGAAGTGAATGCAAAAAAGTAGCAGTTTCACTCGAGGTCTCAGACTTTGGAGAGACCACTGTGTTAACTCACATTAGAGTTTTATCAAAAACCTGTGTCTATTCTATTATAAACAACACACACATCACACTTTGCACTGTGTGAACATTTCATGATGAAATGAAATGAGTCTAAAATTATTTGTATAAAATTATAGTTAAAGTTAGGATTTTTTGTAGAGTAATTGTGTTTTGTTTTAGCAGTGGACCAATAGCAATAACACTGGACCAATAGAAATGCTCCTGTAAAGCTGCCAGTTTTGAGTTTGTGTAACAATAATGTATATTTTTATTGTTGTACACCGTACACTGAAATAGTTTTGTTCACAGTTTAATTTAAAAAAATAAACATATATGTTTATTACATTTATGTTTATGACATAAAGTGAGATTTTATTTGTATACATTTGTTTTAATGTTGATACTGTGATTATTCATTTATTACCTCAAAATCATTTAGGATCATTTCTGATTTCAGTGATTTCAACAACAAAGGCTTGAAATATTTCACTTTACTATATAAAAATGGAAACAATTATCCACAATATAATTTATTTCTGAGATGCCCGAGAGTTTGAACCAAACCGTGTTCATGAATTCAAATTTAATATAATTCAATATCATGAATAATTCACACAGTGTGAATGTGAAGCTGCTGGTTTCTTGATTCTTGATTTCCGTGGCCTCTTAATCTTCATCAGTTAAACTAAATGGAAACTTGAAACTCGAAACCTGACCAGTGACTGTGTTTTCTCTGTTTTACAGGCACATTTTTATGCATGCTGTGTTTGGTTCTGCTGAATACAGTTCTAGGTTAAGCCCGTTTGTAAAAGTGGTTATTGTTGGTGGATACATCAAATACATACACAGTGAGAAACACTTACTGTTAAGCGCGCGCACGCACACACACACACACACACACACACACACACACACACACACACACACACACACACACACACACACACACACACACACACAAAGAACAGCCATACAAGGGTCTCAGGGAGTGTAACACACATTCCTCCTAAACACTTTCTTACATATTAAACGATTTCTCTTTTATTTAGCACCCTTGTACACTTGAACCAAATAAGTGAGAGTAGATACGTAGATAAAAAACAGTACGATCAGAGGCTTTGGACTGTCACTGATCTCTTACACCGACGGCAAGAAAATACATTCTGCTTTGGTTTGATTAGAAACAACGTGTAAAGATATTTGTTCATTAAAAAACAACTTCTAACTTTTTTCTGCTTCTTATTTATTCATTTCTTTGCTTATAAAATGAAACGGAATGTAACAGAAACATTCAAAAATAGAGGTAGCTCTCCAGTTTGGTCTCTAGATGTCAGGAACAGTCAGTGTGTAAGCACCAGGCATTTTACCCATGGGTTGAGTCCTCTGTGTTCTTCCTTTGTCTTTGCCCTCCGGCTCACTTTGGTTGGGTTTTTTTGTCTCCGGCTGAAAGAGTGGGAAACAAGAACGTCTAGCTTTTCAGTCAATTTTGGCTGAAAAACATGGTTCTGCTTCAGTTCAAACATGACTCATCCTCGCCAAACCCCGTTGCCACATCCTCTTCATCCCACGTGGTCCTCCAAATACAGAGCCACGTTATATATATATATTAATATTTTGACAAAAGTACCACTTTATGCTCACATTAATTATATGTATTATGAGCATATTCTCTTTGTTTGGTTTTGAAATTCCACAAATGACTGCATTATTTTATCAAGTGCATCAATAACAACATATCATAAGTATATGACAATGGAAAAGGAAGCACAAATATATATATTATAAGAAATATATAATATTTTCAACACCCAAATAAATGTTAAATGTTAATTGCATGATTGACAGACAGAGCGTTTTGCCCTTTTGCTGCACAGCTTTTTACAAAACATAAGAAGGGAAAAGCTTGGAATCAGTTCAGAGGCCTCAAATTTCCTATGGACAAATATGGGGATTTCACTGCAGCTGTCCTCCTAAGCAGGCAGTTTCTGACCAGAGAACAACACAAAGGTCAGGGTCACACTCCATAAGCATCCCCTTCCCAACTAAAGTGTTGACTGAATTTGCTGAACGGAATGGGAATCAGCCAGTCCTAGTTCAAATATTGCTTCTCCTTTGTTGGAAAAAGACACTGAGCACATCAGCCCATATGGAAATCTCTAAAGGATAAGCATTTCTTTACCTCTGCTACTGGCTCTGGACATACTTCTGTATGGTACTGCTGCGGTGTAGGAGGAAACTTCAAACCTACTTTACTGTGCAACCAGTATGTCTTCTGAAGTCCTTTTCCCTTGTGGGAACATTAACAAAGAGCAAAATTCAGAGACACATCAAAAACAATAAGACTTCAAATACCTCATCAGAGAAACACACCGATAATGAAGTACATACCTTCAACTCAACCTCCCCCCTCTCCTCAAGTTCATAAGAGCCGATCTTGAAGAGGATATCGGCGGTGCTCTGAGAGATGTGAATTCTCAGTGCTGCACGCAAATCACAATTCATCATTAAACAAAGACGGCTCATATGTGCCTGATCTGTACGGGTGCACGGTGAATTTTAGCACCGTAGATTTGAATGAAGTGCTTACGCAAACTGTTGCTTTCCATCCGGGAGGCGGTGTTCACTGTGTCCCCAAACAAGCAGTAGCGGGGCATCGTAGTGCCCACCACACCAGCAACCACTGGACCTGTTGGTGGGGATGGACAATGTGGCTATATATCATCGGCACAATATATCATTTTAGGATCGTCATCACAATGTGGGCATTAGGGACATGGCAGGACGTACAATGTCATTTAAGGCAATTTAAATTTTAATGGTATGAAACCTACCAAGGGCAGATTAAATCTGCCCAATATCATACTTTAAGGGGTGCATTAATATTGTCATATTGTATCATTGATTTCTGGTGAAAGTTCCATTTTTAATATATGTCGCAGAAGGAAAAACTCTTGCAATGTCTGTTTTTTTCCCCAATATCCTTCAGCCCCACTGAATAAAACATGAATGGAAAGTAAATCTACCCACTTCCCCCTTTATGAGGCTACAGTACAGACTGGAAGTCAGTGTACAGGCTTCAACTCCACAAGAAACTACATTTGGAGTAAAGGGGACATCGTAAAGATCTGTAGGCAAACCCCTGGTTTAAGAAGCGTGATCACGATACCTGAGTTGATCCCAATCCGAAGGGCCAGCTTCTCGTTGGGGAGGTGTCTGATTCTGAATTGTTTAATGGCGTTGAGGAAATGGAGTGCCATAATGGAGATGTCTTCTGCATGTCTGGTCCCATTGGCTAAAGGCAGCCCACTTGCAACCATATATGCATCCCCTATAGTTTCAACCTTACACAAGAGACAATTGCCACATTAAGATCTTGTAAACATGTGTGTTGCTTATTTATTTAACATATTTTTAAATCGTCTAATAACATCAATATAGTATATGAAAATGCAGCCATTAAGGTTACAAACGAGTATTTAGCAGAGCTGCTCTGTTCAGTCCTACTTGAGGACTGAAATGGACTGTGACATCAAAAAATCCTACAGTTATTGAATGTAATTTATGTTTTACACCCCATTTAAAGAATGCATTCACACCCATTGTTGATACAGATGTGCAAATGCACACACGGCTTGTCTAGTCCATGCAGAAAAGTACTGCTAATATAATGGGACCTGCTAGAGCAGATAAACATGAACTTATTAGTTCCATTCACAAATCCGTGGAACTGTGTTCTCTGAATTTATGGTGTTTCATCCAGTTCTTTTTGGATGAGTTGGGGAATTGGGAACGAGGTTGCGAGGTGATCATCCACCTCCACCATCCTGACCTCTCTGATGCTCTTGACACAGAACACAATCCAATCCTCAAAGCAATGCTCCAAACTACTCTTTTTAATACTCCTGATTCCAGAAGAAACAATGGATGAGCAGGTGTCCCAATACTTTTGCCCAAATTGAGCCCTATGCTCATGGAAATATTAGCGCGTACAGCTATTCATACCTTATACACATCGTAGAGTTTGATGATCTCATCAAACAGGCTGTAGAGGTCATTAAGGACCGTCACCACCTCCAGGGCTGAGCTGATTGCACACATGCTGGTGAAGCCCACGATGTCTGAGAAGAAGATAGTGACTATGTCATAACTCCTGGGCTCCACTGACTTCCCGGCCATTAGCTGGTCTGCGATGTATCTGTTTGGAATCACAGCTTTAGACACAGTTGCAGCAATTAAAGCAGAAAGGACCAGACCTCCAGTGTGAGAGTGTGTTTTACCTGGGCAGCATACTGGACAGCAGCTTATCCGCTCTGTTCTTTTCTATAGTGAGTTGGGTGGTCCGCTCCTCCACCACTTCTTCAAGATGATTGGCATATTTCTCAAGCTTGTTCACCATGTTGTCCAAGATGTTAGCATGGCTGAAAATGGGTTAAAACCAATAACGAAAGGTGCTCATAGACTCACTCTGCATTTAACCCATCCATACACACTGATACACACACACTGGTGAATTCACACACTAAGGGACAGTGAGCGGTGGGCAGCCCTATCCATGGTGCCAAGGGAGCAGCTGGGGAGTTTAAAGGGACACTTTAGTCCTGCCCTGCCAGTTGAGGAATTTGAACCAGCAACCTTCCAGTCATTAGGCTGGTTCCCTAACCACCAGACCACAGCTCTTGAGTCGGCTGTAAGTGGCTCAGTGATCCATTGCTCTAACACTATGATCCAAGGATCGCAGGTATGAATCCTGGAACCTTGCTGCATGTCCTCGGCAGCTGGAGTCCAGGAGAGCAAAAGTGGCCATGAATAGATTTACTCTTGATGGGTAGATGCTTCTCTCTACCCACACACAGTGCGATGCTGATCGACACGGGGATCTTGCACTGTATCAGAGCAACACTTTCCTCCAAGTGCACTGGCTGCCGAGCAATGATGCAATGTTCAAAAAGAGGTGGCGGTTGGCTTCACATGTATCTGAGGAGGCATGTGCTTGTCTTCACCCACCAGTAGTGTCATGAGCATCTTATGTGATGGGGAGAGTCTAATGTGGTTGGGTAACTGGCACTTCCCAAATTGTGGGGAAGGATTAGGATAAAAAAGTAAAAAAGACAACTCTGGAGGCCACTTTAACCCACTCTTTCACTAGCGGAAATGTGAACCCAGTTTGTGGAAAAGTGACCTACAGTGGAAATAGACTGGTGTGACCCTCACCAGACTGGGTTGATGCTCTAAATCGGAGAAGGTTCTGTCTGCAGACCTGCAGTACAGCACTGTCAGCCCCAGATATTCCTTTTAATGTTAATATTAGCATTTTTTTAAACGAATAAAAGAGCTTTGTTAGATAACTGACAAGATAACCGACAAGATAACTGACAAGCACAAGAAAACCTTGCATTTCCAGATTGTTTCATTTCAGTCTTAAGAAAACTGAAATACTCGTCTGATTTTGTACAAATGCAGACTCTTTGTCGGCTGACCTGAACTGGTCACCTCCATATTTTCTTTGTTTGACCCTTTGCCTGCCAACCTTATGGTGATGCAATCAACCCCTTGAAGAGTGTTGATGGTCGCCCACCATTGCAGAGTCAACATCTCCTCCCTTCCTTCATCCTTCCCCTTCTCATGTATCATCATGCATATAAGGTCCTCCTGAAATATCTCGGATTAGACTGACCAGACTGCTGATAGACTGCTGGTCAACTAAGCTGTATGATTCTCTGTCTGCACGTGAATAAAGCCGCAATCTGAACATCCTCCTCCTGACGCCCGGATGCATTTCTAACAGCTCTGACGGTGAGCTGTACTGCAGCTGGACCCTACCTCTAATCCTGGCAAAGGGACATGTAGCCACATGGAAACATGCATGAACTATAAATCTTGTTCAAATCTGGTAATAACATACTTGATCAGTTAGGATCTCTCCTGTAAAGTTACCATTTTGGAGATATGAGGTCACAACAAATACATTGCTTTGGGGGGAAGAATGGAGGAGTAACGTATGGCACACAACCTTTCAGGGCTGATGCTTTGTAGGCCTCTCCTAATGGAGCTGAAATGGGGTCTCTGGTCTGGGTTCTCACTCCAGCAAGCGGTCAGCAGGTTTATTAGAGCTTCATCACACATCTGAGGACACAGACTAGGTCTGAGTGGCTCACCTGCGAAAGGGGTCCTCAGCTGCTTGATTATATCTGATTATTGTAAATAACACAGTAGAACAGTGGACATCAAGTTATGATTCATTATTTTTAGATTTAGTTTTTTTTTATTTATATATTTATTATATTTTATTACACTTTAGATGTTGGTGTAATACTTGTACATTTTTATAAATGTTTCACCAAGAAAAATTCCTCTGTATATATAACATACTTGGCAAAATAAAGAGACTCAAGATTATTTTAAATCTTTAAAGTGATCTAGAACCGTTTGCACATGCATACTCTTTGTAGCACATTTGGAAAAAAAAAGTTTAGAAAAAAATATTTTATTCCAATAAATCACATTTTTGTGGTTCCAAACCTAGTGAGTGTATCCCCATGTGGTTAAAAATTCAGTTATTAACTTCTCACATAGTGGGATAGGTGCTGAGGCGATACATCGATTTATATATATATATCGGGATATAAACAGAGTGGGATATGGACTGATATGATGGATGTTTCTTGCGGAAATCTTGTTTCTGCTCCCTCTCTCTGCTCCACCCCCTGCTCTTGGCTCCTCCTCTACTCTGCTCACTTCCACCTGCACTCATGCTCTCATTCACACACCATGGAGGGGGCACTAGACAAAGCTTTGGCTTGAAGATGACTCGAAGACAAAATAAAGATCACATTTCAATGTGCTTAAATATTATAAAGAATATAATAATAATAATAATAACAATAACAATAACAATAATGATAATAATTGTGTTAATTATTAGTGATAATATATATTTTTTTCATTTTCACATTACATATTGTATCGTATATCGTATCGCCATCCAGCTAAAATATCGTGTCCATATCGCCCAGCCCTCTTTTCAAGTGTTAGTGTCCTCTTTGGTTGGTAACTTAAAAAGAAGAGAAGTGTGTAGCTCTGCCCTTTACTCTTTAAAAGGTTTCTAATACACACAAAAATGGTTATTATAAGACATAATTCAGAGGAACCTTTGTATGACTCGTGCGCAAAACTGGTGAGAAAAGATTGCATTCGTGTCCAAGCAGAAATCCATCCTTACCTTTCGGTTCCAGCTGTATGTCATGGTACGGTCCCACCTCTGAGCTGTATATCAGCTCTCGCATAATTATAGCAAAGCTGAACACATCTCCTTTTTGAGTCCCATTGAATGGAAGATACACTTCTCTCAAAAGTTCTGGAGCAATCCAGTACATCTCTGAACAGTGCGAGAAATTTGAAAGGCTTATGATGACATTTATGGCAACGTTCTCATTTAGACGAACTTCCATTTGAATCATGGCATACAGGTAAGTAAATGCAGCATGAGCAGCAGTGTCCAAAGACTCCTACCGATGTAATGTGTTGTACTTGCCAAGCTGGGGAATCAAACCAATGTGTGCCACAGAAAAGGTGGCATTGCAACCCACTACACTACACAAATTGTACAAAGTGGTCTCCTAAACACGTAGGATTTCCCTCAATTCAGTTGTCTTTCCTTGGACATAACTGGGGCAAGATGTTACTAGAACATACAAACCTTCATACGTAGGGTTCTCAAGTGGGACCAGTTTGTGCTTGGTGCCATGTTTGAACTCCCAGAGGCCGAAGCCTGAGAGTTTGACCTGCAGCCGACTGTCCACAAGACATGTGCTTGGCTTTAGATTGCCATGAGATTTCAGACTGCTTCTGTGTATGTACTCCATGCCCTGAGGAGAGGAAACATATAGCTGTGGTCCATCATATGGGTCAGCAAGCGTCACACTGTACTCTACCAACACTGTGGCTGAACAGCCAAAGTTTGCCAAGATGGTACATTTTCACAAAAATGAAAACACACATCCTCAACTTCACAGACTATTCAATGTAACGATACTTTGGAGCATTTCTTCTGGACTGAAGAGCTGGACTGAGACATGGTCTCCTCAGCATTTACTCACACTGACGATGTCATAGGCAAATGACAGCTTAAACATCCAATCCAGCTCGATTTCACTGTTCCTCAGAACATCCTGAGAACATTGACAAAGCAAGAAAGAGACATCATGAATTGCTTTTGCTGTAGAACCCAATAACAGGAGGTTTCATTTGGATTGTAAACACGTTGAAGCCTTGTAAAAGAGAAGGGAATACCTTTAAGCTTCCTTTCTTGCAGTACTGTATGACAATGCAGATGTTTGGGGGTTCATTACACACTCCAAAAAACTGCACCAAGTTCTCGTGTTTCAGCTCCTTCATCTGAAAGCATGTTATAAACCCCAGCTATTAACAATATTCTGTAGAAACGCAGAGATTTATAATGGGTCGTTCCAAAATAAGACACCATCAGCATCTATACTAGTCGCCTTTACCATATTCAACTCAGCAACCAGCGTGGATTTCTTGAGATCACGAGGAAGCTGATTCTTCAGGTATTTTATGCCTACGTGATTTCCCTTGGACATGACCATATTGAGAATGTTAGCTCGGGACTTGTGAATTCGCTGACAATTCGAACATAAAAATACAAATGTGTGACCTCATTAACCTGTGAAGTAGACGCTTTGACCTTTTGTACCTGGAGCAGACCGATTGTTGCGTAGATGGTCTCTTTGCCATTGGTGTCTTTTAGGCCATAGCTGTTAGAGGAGAGGATGGTCTGAGAGCCACCGCTTCCACTTTTGCTCGGAGTTGTACTTACTGACAGTGCCTGCATTCCCTGTAAAGGGCACAATAATTATGTCAACTCTATTAGTCTGGGATTACATCGGATAGGTCAGTCTATCTCACAGACCATAGAATACACGGCATGCTCTAATAACACAGATATTGTGGTCCAGAAAGTTCCTTCATCTTATATAATGCATAGTCACATGAAAATAGGACATGTTATGGTTAAATATTTTACATATTGAACCGTATGGACATATGATCTCCATTTTAATTGTAAAGAGAGATGGATGTGATATACAGGGGTTGGACAATGAAACTGAAACACCTGGTTTTAGACCACAATCATTTATTAGAATGGTGTACTAGGGCCTCCTTTTGCGGTCAATACAGCGTCAGTAATTCTTGAGAATGACATTTTTTGGATACAATCCGAGTTAGAACCTGAACATCCCTTTCAGACAGCTTCCTCTTGCGTCCACAGTTAATCCTGTTGGATGTGGTTGGTTCTTCTTGGTGATGCTGACATTACCCTGGATACCGTGGCTCTTGATACATCACAAAGACTTGCTCTCTTGGTCACAGATGCGCCAGCAAGACGTGCACCAACAATTTGTCCACTTTTGAACTCTGGAATGTCCCCCATAATGTTGTGTGCATTGCAATGTTTTGAGCAAAACTGTGCTCTTACCTGCTAATTGAACCTTCACACTCTGCTCTTACTGGTGCAATTAATGAAGATTGGCCACCAGGCTGCTCCAATTTAGCCATGAAACCTCCCACAATACAATGACAGCTGTTTCAGTTTCATTGTTCAACCCATTTTCATTCTCAGGGTGTGTGGTTGACATTGCCTTACCTTAGGCTCCTTGATGATGGTGATATCATTGTAGTCGATGAGCCACCAGTTGTTGTCATCTAGTCTGGTCTGCAGACGGATCTTCTGCACAGTCAGCAGTGTGATGAATGTCAGTGCTGCTACTCCAAGCAGTGGCACAGCCACCAGAAGAACGATCATATATATGTCTGAGTCAACAGGAATGAAACAGTGTGGAAAATCCTTCAGAGTTGCCTGTCAAACTGCATTTCTGACACATAGCACATGAACATGAAATGCACGGAATACAATCTTTTCACTGCAAGTGAGTTTACCATTGTTTAGCCATTCACAGAGCTCGTTGTCAAAACCGCACTCTGGGTTATCTGTCGGTAGTTCTCCTGATGGCCAGATCACACTTGAAAACTTTGGAGTTGGTCTGCAAATAAACCGGCATTAAATTAATGCTTTCAAACGGACGTTGAGGACCGAGTATGAGTCAGAACACTGTTTTTGGCTTACTTGAGCATTTTTGTGTGACTGTCGAAATGTAGAACAGGTACAAACTTTATGCCGTTGTCAGTTTTTTGCAAGTCGTAGACAGAATAATCTGTATTCCTGTCTCCACAGTCATCAAAGTGGACTAGACCCGAGGCTCCTGTAGAGAATATGTCATTTATTTTAGAACCTATTAGAACTATTAGTGTTCAAAAATGACCTAAGATTAGAACTGTTAGAACTGATTTCAACATTAGTTTGGTTTGCACTTGATTGGGGAAGTGAGTGGGATCACCATGGCAACATCAAAGTTTGTCATATATCTCCTAGCACCTATCATGAAGGTAAAATCATACACACACGTGTGTCGGTGTGGACTTAGAATAGAATTTACCATAGAATCTGATGCCGTTTTTGTTTCTGAGGATCTGAAGGACCTCTCGTCCATTACGAGGATTTTTCCCATCGTTCAGCACTGCCTTTAGACCCATGGCGTACAGCAGGACAGCATCGTGCAGGTAGCTGGCGTAAGGGCTTACCTGTAATATCAGTTAAAGACATCAGGTCTGGGTTGAGAACCTTGTATTCGAGAGTTGTGATATCTGTAATCAGGTTCTAAGTCAAGTTCTGACCTCTCTCTCAGAGGAAATGTTGCTGTAAAAAGGAGCCCCTTTTAACTTCTCATAGACACGTTCGAAGAAATCGTGGTAATCGTATCCTTCATAAGACTTCTCTGCAATTACAAACGCCATATCAAAGGCTTTCAGTGCCGTCTGGTTGTTGTCACTGACCACATGTTTCCACAGGTTATCCTAACCGAGGGGAGAAACGAGAGACAAGTAGTGAAATATTTTACTGCAAGAACTGACCACGCCTTTATGCTCTTGGTTGTTACTATTTGGCGTACTAATGAACCCAGTTCAGCTACTAAAGCAGAACATGTTCACAGCCCATTTTTGCTTTGGAAAGTGCAGTGCTGGATTTGTCATCGTAGCTTTAAATTAGAGATGAAAAGTGATGTGTAATAGAATTTTGTCTGGATTTATCCAATTCTGAAATCATGAACTGAATGAATGCCAATCATATTCCTTTAATCAGTGGTTTTCAGTCCTATGTGAGCTGTGTACATCTCTCAGTCTCTAAAAATGGATGCAAGGTAAGTCTCTATTTTTTCAATTATAAAACATGGCTCTTCCAGGGTTTGTTAAAAGTACAAATGTTGAAAATAGAACGATGCTCGTTTTAAATGAATGCGCAAATAGAGATTTACCTCTGTTCACTGTCTTGCAGGTTACTCACCACATTGCCACTGACCTCATACTGCTGTACCAGGAGGAAAACATACTCTCCTTTCATCAGGCCCTGTCGCTCAGCCTCCATCATCAACTTAGTGGAGTCCTGAGCATTACTTAACACTATGATCACTGGAGAAGGTATAGGAATAGAATCATGACATGATATATACCGTTTAGTTATTAATGAATATACAGATTGCACATAAATGATAAATAATGACAGATATGAACACCAGGAGCGTATTTCTGACTTAGGAGCAATATATTATGCAGTTTATAATTAGAAATTATTATTATGAAATTTTATTTCAGTTTATATGGTTTATTTTGGTTTGATTTATATTATAATTTGAACGTATTTACTCAGTCATGTTGAAATCTGGAAGTACCTGAGTGAAGGCAAAAAGTTCTCAAGTAAAAAAATGAGAGATCAAAGCAATATTTTGGGGGCATCAAAAAAATGTGCTCTCATTTTACAAAATCGCATGCTCGTTTAAGTAGAGCATGTGCTCTTTTTATTAGATCCAGCACTCGTTTACCTACATCGTGGATTTGCTTTGCAAAATCGTGTGCTCACTTTTTTAAATCGTGCCCAAAGCATGCTCTTGTTTTATTTTTCCTCTTGAATTGGTAAAAATCCGAGCATGATTTGTATAAAACATGCACTCGTTTTTATTAAATCAATCCCTCGATTAACAAAATATCATATTTTGCTATCGAATTCACGGAATTCCAATAACGTGAGCACATTTTATTCATCGTGGCCACGCTTTAGTGAATTGCACTCATGATGTTATATAACATGAGCATGAAGATACTTAAAAAACATTCCCTCGAGCTCTCCAGGGTTCTGTAAAAAACACAACAAATACGTTTGAAGTTCTTGCTGCTTGGTGGAGTGTGTGGTGGTTTTAGCATAGTTTTACATTAACATGAACACACTGAAATGCATGGAAAGGAGACCTTGCAAAGGAGAGCCTACAGAAGTACAATTACTCCAACCCTAAAAGTTAGGCTGTGCAACAGAGATATACTTACAAATGTGTAGTAGCTCATCATTTGACCCTCAACACATCACTGTCACTGATATTGTAACAGTTGTGTGAAATCTCTGAATCTTTCACACAAAAGCATCTTGCTGAGAAACTGGACACATCATAAGGGCACAGGGGCATCACTCAGGTTTATGCTACTAGAGAGCAAACTCCGACTGGTTCAGTGCCCCTACCTCTTGCAGCCTTGGAGATGTGCTGAATGTTCCTCTGCCTGAGCTGAGGGTCGCTTGGATCAAACTTGATGCTGGCTGTCACTGTTACCCTGGCTTGGAGTTGGTGTTCTACGGATTTCCAGAGAGCATCCACTTTATCCCATGTGTTGGTCTCTGAGCCTCCTCCAATTACACCAACATGCTTCCACCCAAAGAATTCCAGCGTCTTAAGCAAGATTTCTCCCACTCTTTTGAGTGGAGGAACTATTTTGATATAAGTGTCATAAACAGGCATATTGTCCATTTTGGGTGTCTGTCCCACAAAACCAAACATTGGGATGTCCCACGTGGATGTAATGAGACCGGTGACCTAGGACATATGAATATAACATGACATTGTGTTTGAATTCAACATGTCAAACATTAAAATAGCCTCCTTACTTCAAAAGGAGTTCACTGGACAAGAATGGTTTGGTGTCTGAGGTTCATTCTGGGGCTTTGGGTGAATCCTGTTACCTTTTATCTACTGTTTCTTTACTGAACTTCAGACATCAAACGTGAAAACTCTGCAACTTTTTCTGTCGAAACACCTCAGAATAAGAAACTTACCTCTGCCTCCTCAGGACAAGGTGGTCCAAAAAGTGCTGATATATTGTCCTTCCATACCTGATCAATGAATGCTCCGAGCGAAACCTTGGCATTACAGTCAGTGTCCACATACGTGAAGTCAAGAGTGTAATTTTCAAGTAAGGATGGATTTGAATTGATCTTGTCTAAGGCTATCTGAATGGCAGATCCCAGTTTCTGCACACTGAATGGATATGAAGCATTTCGAGGAGCATGGAATCCTACCAGCAACCTGTTTGCGTTTGTTTGGCTGCAAGCAACATCTGTAAGAGTGGAAAATGAAAGAAATATCAACGCCCACCATCCTGTGTGCTCAGAGGTTCTGCAGTCTGATGTACCTTTCATCTTATCTGTGCAACTCCCAGTTAGATCACTCCTCAAACATCCAGGGAGATTTAAATGCCTACGTGGATGACGTAGTCCCGTTTTCCCGTCCCTCTGGGAAATTAATTTTAATCAAGCTTCTAGCTGTTAGCACTTACCAACCTGTAAATTGCCCAATTTTGATTCTGTCAGCATGGGGATTTGACAGACATGTCTTTTCACAATTCAAATAGCCAAACAATGACTTTTTTCTCAAAAGATTGGGCCATATTTTTCTTATAGACACTTTTTAATGCTCTGAATTAATCCAGACATGTTTTATATTAATCATAAAGCATCATCAAACACTGAAGTGTGCACAGGGAACATGATACTGCATAACCAATATCAATCAGAAGGTCAATAGAGGTTCCTAAATTTTTTCATACCAAAACCCACCTCTAGTGTTTGTCGTGCAATCAATGTTCTGCCTTAATCAATATACTGTTCAGTCAGCATGAACTAGGGTTGGGCAATATATCGATATTTATATCAATATCAGGATATAAACAGAGCATGGCATGGACTGAGGTTATATCATTTATATTGAGTTTTAAAGAGTTTACATAATGTCCTGTCATGCAGAAAATGTTTTTTTCTCCTCCCTCACTCTGCTCCACCCCTACTCTCAGCTACTCCTCTACTCTGCTCCCATTTGCACTCTCATATAAACACATCAGTATATTTCTGTTCTATGTTATCAGTTACAGGAGCGGGTTTCCCAAAAGCCTCTAAACACAAATGGTGTTAAAGGGAAGAGCGAGCATCACATGAAACACTCTCTCTACCATTTAAGATGATCTTAATACTACCAGCTTGTGTCAGCTGGAAGCAGAAAAAGGCAGTGATATGTAAAATGAGATCATTTGTATATGATTATAACAGGTGAGTGTATTACATAATGATATATGTAATGCAGGAAAGCCCAAGCTGTTTGCCATGGGCTCAAAGTTTAGGACAAAAAGACAAACTAATGAACAAATAAAGGATGTAGGTTTGAAATCTGATTATTTAAGCCCCTCTCCAAACTTGTGAACAGCACTCGTACATGGTCAATATGACAAAGACTAAGGAGCATTCCAAGGCCATCAGAGACAAAATCGTGGAGGGTCACAAGGCTGGCAGGGGGTACAAAACCCTTTCCAAAGAGTTGGGCCTATATGTGTCCACCATTGGGAGCATCATCCGGCAGTGGAAGGCTTATGAAACTACTGTTATCCTTCCACGGCCTGGACAGCCTTTCAATGTTTCCTCCCGTGCTGAGACCAGGCTTGTCCAAACAGTCAAGGCTGACCCAAGGACAACAAGGAGGGAGCTCCGGGAAGATCTCATGGTGGTGGGGACATTGGTTTCAGTCAATACCACAAGTAATGTACTCCACCACAATGTGATGGATAGCATAGCCTACCTGGAGATTTTGGCCAAGAACTTCCGTTCCTGCATCAAGGATCTTAAGATGGGTCGTCATTTCATCTTCCAACAAGACAACGACCCCAAGCACATAGCCAAGTAAACCAAGGCCTGGTTCAAGAGGGAAAAGATCAAGGTGTTGCAGTGGCCTGGTCAGTCTCCTGACCTTAACCCAATTGAAAACTTGTGGAAAGAGCTCAAGATTAAAGTCTACATGAGACACCCAAAGAACCTAGACAACTTGGAGAAGATCTGCATGGAGGAGTGGGCCAAGATTACTCCAGAGACCTGTGCCGGCCCGATCAGGTCTAATAAAAAAGGATTAATAGCTGTAATTGGAAAGGGTTTTTCCACAAAATATTAAACCTAGGGGTTGAACAATAATTGACACAAATATTGATGTTTAAAATGTATATTTAGGCATCTGTTAATAAATTCTGCTCTTGTTCAAAGTTTGAAGGCTATAACAAATTAGAAAAATGTGCAGGGGGTTGAATACTACTATAGTCACTGTACATTTTGTCTGCAATATTTATGAAATCAATAAATATAATATCTAATATACATTGCATATGCTCTCCGTTCCCCTCTCTGATGATTGTTCCCTTATGGACTCAGAATGTGAACGCCTTTGGCCTTCATTTTTCTTTTTGCATAAGCGATATCGCCTACCTTCTTTCTTGTTTAACAGGTAAGATAAAGAAAATGACGTAGGTTTTTAATACAGATGTCAAGGGTGTATTGAAGCGATGCGCATTCTTTCAACTTTAACCCATTTAAAACATCAGCAGACAGCACTACATCCTGTGGCAACATCACGCGAATGGTCTAGGACGTCTTTCTTCCACACCATCTTTTATCAGCCACAGATTACAAACTGTCCAAAGGTGATGCAGCTTATCAACTTCCATAGTCTTCATTATGTTCAAATGTCAAAGTTCGGCTGAGGCACCCGTCCTGAAGAGCTGCGATAACACTGAAACAGAGGCACCGAGCGGAGGAAAGTGGTGTGCCATACCTGTCTTCTGCAGACACTTGTTAACGATGAAGGGGACGAGCGACACTCTGGCTCAGGTGCTGCTCTCTTGTTAGCAGCTGTCTCTGATCCTCTGCTGACAGATGGCTGCATTTTTCAGCAAAGCTGTGAATGGTGTGCTGAATCATCAAACACCGAGACAAGACACCTGTGTGAAAATAATACTCACAGTGCACCGTTGAGGGATGCTAGAGCATGTCTCGGGAATTGTTTAACTAAGTGAAAATCTTGTTAGGGCTTTTACGGGCAGCTGTGGCCTAATGGTTAGGAAACTAGCCTTGTCACTCGAAGGTTGCCCGTTCTATTCCCTGATCTGGCAGGGCATGACTGAAGGCTCCCCAGGCACTGTGGATTTGGCTGCCCACTGCTCCAGGCACGTTTGCTCACTGCTCCCTAGTGTGTGAATTCACTGGGGTGTGTGTCCTGTGTGTTTGCACCTTTACCTTATAAATGACACTCATAAATGATACAACCCTAAATGGAATTTTGTAGCAACTTTTGTGAGGTTTGTTATATAACATACAATTGCTATTTTTTTGGTCCAAATACAAGATTTTGGGGAAATGTCTTTGCAAATCTGGACAGAAATAAATGCTGTGACAAAGCAGAAGCTTGTGGAAATGTGTGCTGTAATCAAAGCTAAAGGTCATCCATTTAAATATCAGTCTGACCTTTTTGGGCCGGGCAGAGTATATATACACATTCACAAAGAAATAACGTCAGATTGCTGCAAAACTCGGCCTAAGCGGTTCCGTCTCAGGCAGATATGTAAATCATAACAGGAGTGGTCTGATAAGATACCGGGTTTTGGCACAACAGGGCATAAAAGTGCTTCCCCTGTTGCCATAAATGAGAAACCTGGACTGCTACAGAGTGCAACCATGTTGTCTTTAGTGACAAAGCAGGTACCGTTTGGGATCCAGTGATGACTTGATGACCTTCGATCATGCAACACAATGCCTGAGCAGCTCTCTTTCAATTGCAATTAAAGAAGCAGCCAGAAAACCTGATTTTACCATCTCAAACAACATACTCCAGTCTGCTGAGTGGGTGAAATAACAGTTATAGAGTGCATTTGTCAAGTTTATTATTTAAAAATATATATTACTTATATACACACAGGTGTATATACAACATCAACAAATAAACGCTGATATGAGACATGACCATGACGTCCCACCAGCATTTTACATGCACGATGGCAGGGTGCAGCACCAAATGTTCAGGTGAAGCCGACTGTCCACATACTCCTCCACTGAATCAGTTTTATGCACCTCGGAAGTGTGGAGCACGGTAGCTGTGACGTTAACAGCTGGGTTCAGAATGGTTGGGGCTGCAATGCTACTGGACACTGCAGGACATTGGTTTATTATACTATTAATGGGAATATTAGTACTAATTCTAATGAATGCTTTGGCTGAATTCTAATCCCAACATTGTTTTAGGGTTAATTGAAGAGCACTTCCTGAACATTAGAGGTGTTTCAAGGTATGACCCCGTGTCAGTGGCCTTGTTGTCGGCTCTGTTGGATATTGGACTGATTTTCAGATAAGCGCCCTCGCCCTGTTAGTACAAGGCCAAAGCTGAATTTTTACCTGAACTCTGAAACATTTGGCACAAAATGCACAAAACAATGTCAAATTGACCTGCAAAAACAAACGTCTATGTGAGGTCACCCCCTTTCCATTTCATCCAGAAACTCAGAGGTATTCCAGCCATCCTCAGGTAGACATAAATGGACATACTGGGAATGAATGCATGTCCCAGCCAGGAGGCTCTTGCAACATGCATAATCCTCTTTGTTTTATTGAAACATTGCCGCTCGATGTTTATGTCTGTACTCATTTTTATTATGGGCCAATAGATAGCAGCCATGGTTCAAAGGTCTTCTGTGCATGGTGAGCTATTTTATGGGACCTGTACACATCTTTCTCAGTCTTCCTGTTTATTGTCGTGTGCAGGAGACTCTCTCTCTCTCTCTCTCTCTCTCTCTCTCTCTCTCTCTCTCTCTATCTCTGTGGGCTTTTGCTTCCAGACACCTCACCTGAGGGACATACAGGTACAGCAGGAATTACAATATTCACATATATATATATATAATATTAGAATATTATAATACTATAGCAATGGTTGTTTAACAGTGAACACTGGTGACCTGCTTTCTGTGCAATGTCATGTTTATCATTCGGGGTATCAGCAACAAGGTCAGGGTCAATGGCGGGTCAATGAGAGATTAACTTGATTTAAAACATAATTTTTACAGAGTGATTAGAAAACTGTGAGAACTGAGAACGGCCTATACTGCAGTACGTTTAATGGACTTTATAAGTCCACAAGTTGATAGAGGATATTATTTTTATACAGATATAAATGAAATACTTATATTGTTTATATAATTTAAATAATTCTATATATAAATAAACTCTAGCTTTTGTTTAATTAAATTAATTTCTGTAAAAATCCAGCTCAAGACCAGATTTTGCTGGTTGTAGATGCACTAAGCTGGTCTTTGATGGTAAAGGTGGTTAAATGCTGGTCATCCGAGCGAAAACATACCCCGATACTGATAAGCCAGTTGCTTAACCAGCTCTTGACCAGCACGGTGTGTTGCTTTTGAATATGGTCTTTGACATGATGGTAATGCTGGTCAATCAACTAATAAGCTAACGTGGTTTAAACTGGTTGACCAGCATAGGGGGTTTTGTTTGAGTTTGATGGGATAGCTGGTCTGACCAAGCTTGAAAATGCTGGTTGATCAAAATTACCATCATATTTATGGTCAAATTCAAAATCAACATACACTATGCTGGTCAAGGGCTGGCTTACCAGTATGGGGTATGTTTTTGTTTGGATGACCATCTTTCAACCACCTTGACCATCAAAGACCAGCTTAGAGCATCTAAAAGCAGCTACCAGCAAAAACTGCCTTTGAGCTGACTCCTCCTGCTAGGAGAGAGTAAAGGACAATGGACCACCTTTCTCACAATGTTCTACTTATCGTGTCCAGAACTGTGGTCCAAATCATTATTATCACTCTATCATCACTCTATAATGTCTCCTTTCTCTTCACTTTTGGTGTCGTCTTCAACCTTCTTGAGCTAATGTAACTGCAATGGCCGACTCATCGATTTGTAGAATTCCATTCCTCCTTAACTGGTGCAACAGTTCAATACGGTGTTTATGATTATTAATGTAAATGCTGAAGCATCGGAACGTTTTAAAGAAGCTTAATGCAGCTTTGTGATGAATGAACTATTTTCATAATGGATTCGGGCAAGATAACGTTATGAGATAACTAGCTAGACATTAATAACGTCAGTGGACGTCCAAAATCCGTCGTAAAAGGTCAGTTAATCAGTGACATATTTATAACGTCGATGGACATATAAGATACATTTTAGACAAGTCAGTTAAGAAGGACAACTTTAATGCAACTCGATTTGTCTCCTTTTCGACGTCTGACTTTGGACGTCTTTTCAACTTTCATTTTCAACCATGACAGAACGTTGATTCGAGGATAATAGATTTAGGGCTTTTTAGGAGAGCATTTAAGAACATACTAGTGAATGTCTGTTGAATCTGTTCTGAGAAGCCTGGCTGGGTTTGTGGAAGGTTTTGTGCAGCGCAGAAATCGAGTAATCGAGAAACTACCTTTGATCTAAACTCTGACCACCGACTTATACCACCTTCAAGGTTAAAGACCTTTTCACAATTGATGTGCATTTGTGTCCTTAAATCAGCCCTTTTCTGCCAAATCAGTAGAGACACTTTCATGAATTCTGTAGAATGGATCTTAAACTCAATCCCAGGCTTGACTTCATACTGTTCAGTTGTATATATTGAATATGCAAACTGAAATCATTTCAACAATTTTATACTGAACAACACAATGAATGTGCAATAAAATTAAAGACAAATATACAATTCTGATGTGCGTCTTAATGGTTTTCTGCAACATATCTGTCAATTGCAGCATTAATGGCCATCACTGCTACTCTCTCTCCTAGAAACTGACCAAATACAGGTGTTTAGATCTAATCAAATCTTAATCAAATCTTAATTAATTCTTCATTTTCAACTTTTCAGTTTAGTCTGAGAATAATATCTATAGTTTCTCTGTTCAGGAGAATCTTAGGCCATTCATTATGAGGATCCTGGACTTTTTCATCTAATGAACATCTACTAAATGGTTTGATAAAGGTGTCCTTTAGTCAGCAAACATTTGCACATTTCTATTTACACATTTGAGTTGTTCTGGAAGGAACTGCTTCCGCTCCTCCTTAAATGCAGCAGCAGATACATGTTACTTTGAATGCATTTAAGGTGGAATGGAAAATGATGCAAACTTGGGAGCTAAATGTCAGAATGATGTTTTATAATGAAGCAATTCTGGAAATCGGATTGTTTACGGACTTACAGGAAGGTTTATTGACCTCGAACTTCTTCCATATCATATGCATATCATATTTCACCACATGAACACAATTATGTAAATGCCTACGACTAAATCTGATTGATTCTGTTTCGATCTTTGTGTTATTTGTCCCCCAGAAGTTCGGAAAACATGTACTTCTTGATCGAATTCCTCTTCTCTCCTCTACCCACCCCGGCACTGCTGTTCTTGTTTGGACTTGGTGCTGTGGCCCTAGTTTATGTCAATACCAGGCCTAAGCCGCTGCGACCCCCTGTAGATCTGAACAGACAGACGGTGGGAATTGCGGTGAGTTCTCCTGTCCTACACACAACGTTTAAACACCATCATGATCACATGTTGACAGGCACACCATGGACCAGGAATTGGAATACAATAGGAAAACAATGGCTTTGATTACTCAACCAGATTATGCTGATGATACTGATTTGCAGGGTGGAGCCAGAAAGGCAGCCCTTCTGAAAAATGACAACCTGATATCCTACTTAAACGAGGATGCTAAAACTCTGTATGAGGTTTTCCAAAGGGGGTTACATGTCTCAGGTAGGAGACCTCCAGTCTGTAATAACTAGATAC
This sequence comes from Acestrorhynchus altus, assembly GCA_034509495.1. NCBI lineage: Eukaryota > Metazoa > Chordata > Actinopteri > Characiformes > Acestrorhynchidae > Acestrorhynchus > Acestrorhynchus altus. The sequence continues at coordinate 3,680,091 of CM067510.1, read as the reverse complement.
ACACATTCAATGTCATGGACGTTGATGTCATGAACAGTTCTATCAACCATAGCTGCCTTACTTAATCAATAACATGTGCCATGCAGGAAATGGACCGTGCTTGGGGTACAGAAAGACTGGGAAGCCGTACCAGTGGCTGAAATACAAACAGGTATTCACGTAGCAGCCAAGGTTCCTCATGGACAGGAGAGATCCTGATGTCAGAAGGTACTTCCACTTCACTGCTGTGCTCTGGGTTCTGCAGGTTTCAGATAGGGCTGAACATCTTGGATCTGGACTGCTCCACAGAGGCTTGAAACCTTCCACGGATTCATACGTTGGCATATTTGCTCAAAATCGACCAGAGGTAATAGTCCAAATGAAACTCTGTTGCTTAATAAAGATGTTGAACGTAGCAATTCAACTGTTTAGAGTCATATGTAGGGTTGGTTCTGTACACAGATAACCTATTTAGGCATTTTGGTTCTTTATGTTCCTTTTTTTAAGGTGCACATACACCCATTGTGCATTTAACCCATCCACACTCAGTGACACACACACATACACACTGGTCAAAACACACTAGGGGGCAGTGAGCACGTGTGCCCGGAGCGGCGGGCAGCACTATCCACTGCGCCCGGGGATGTTAATTGCCTTGCTCAAGTTCAGGAATTCGAACCTGCAACCTTCTAGTCCCAATGCAGGTTCCCTAAACACCAGGCCACGGATGGCCCTGTAGATTTGGGCTGGAGCTACGAGATTAATGGAGCTTTCAAGTAGAGGGAGTTTATACCTGATCGGTTATCTCTGAACAAACCATCTGCCTCAAATCCCACAAACTAAATCTCACGTACACTTGTGTTTATAGATGTGATTTCTGATGCTGCATGACACACAGAAACGAGCACAAATGCATGCATATTTAGTTCTGTATGCTGTCTACCTCCTCTTCCTTGCATGCAGTGGATTATCTCTGAGCTGGCCTGCTACACCTATTCCATGGTGGCAGTTCCCCTGTATGACACACTGGGTCCCGAGGCTCTGATATTCATCATTAACAAAGGTAATTATACCTGCTTACCTCTCAGCATCATTAGAGGTGTTCCTCGGAACAGACTTAGGTGTACAACAAGTTTGATGGTTAATCCTCTTCCCATAATCCAGAATTATGGAAGACTGAAGGTCTTGCCCACTGCTGTCTGCTTTGTTTTTTAAGCAGTAGCAACAGTAAGTAGTTGCTGCACCACAGCGCTGTATTTGTTCCCTGTAAATATTGTAGTAAGGCCCATCTCCCAGTGCAAACATTGCATATTGCAGCGATTGCTGTTTACCACCCAGACGTACAGCTGTATACGTGTGCTATTTATTTTATTATCTGAGACCACATTACTGGTCACTTCTCCAAATATAACTCACTTTCTGGTCGCAGGGAGCATATCCACAGTGATCTGTGACAAGCAGAACAAAGCTGAAACACTCCTTGCGAACTGCGAGCAAAACCTTACACCTGTGCTCAAAACCATCATCATCATGGACCCGTTTGACGCTGCCGTAGGAGAGAGAGCATCCAAATGTGGAGTGGAGGTCTTGCATCTAAAGGATGTGGAGGTACATTCAGCTATTTATTCAAGATCTTCAACCTTTTTGTTTTGTTGCAACATAACTATCCCCAAAAAATCTAAACTATATTTCTATTTTTCAGGCTTTGGGGAAAGAAAATATTCACAAACCATTGGTGAGTTATTTAGTTTACGGTGTATTATTGTGTATAGCAGTACTGCATGCAGAAAATAAACAATAGGGGTGTGACTATACGAGTAATCGTGAGAACTCATGGCAGAAATGTGGTAGTGTGCATCATGGGGCCTGGTATTCTATTAATTATGATACATAATGCAGCTGCATTGAGTGCATGCACACCTTAATCAGATTACTGCAGTTTCATATTACTGCATCTGATTATTCAAATAGTAATTTAAACACCATACTCCGCTGAGGTCTAGAAATCCAGATCCAATAAGGGGCGAGCACGCAGCACAAACATGTGGGGCGTTCCGATAGGAACTACGCCTTCCTCCCACCTCATTCACATTCTTCTATGAGATGATTGGCTGGTTGCAAAGTAGAAATCTGTGTATTGCCTGGCCCATGAAAACCAGGACTTTTACCATCATCTGATTACTACGTGCAAGAAATATTCTGGATCAGATTATTGAGTAAATCATTTTTTGTTGTTGCAGGAATTGGATTGATGTTTGAACATTAGTCTATGAATTACCAGCACTAATCACCAAGCCCTCTCCAGCAATTCCTGTTCATTCAAATTTGGCCAGACATTAAATGATGAATCTGGTATCGTGAATCAGATCAGATCGTGGGCTGCGTGTATTGCTACACCTGCAGTTTACAGTGCTTGTTTTCTGACCAGTTACGGTTGCACGTGTTTTCACAATTGTTGATATATCCCTAGCCACCAAAGCCAGACGACTTGAGCATTGTGTGCTTCACCAGTGGAACTACTGGTGAGTGTATTCATTCAATATGGCAGTTGGATTCCAAACATTTATCAGCATAGGTTTCTGTCCATTTCTGACTTGGCTTTTGCCGAGTTGTGCATTTCTAATGGTCAGTCCAATTCTCTCTTTCATCCTCTTATTAGGTGATCCAAAGGGAGCCATGTTAACCCATGAAAACGTGGTCGCAGACGCTGCCAGTTTTGTTAAATGCTTTGAGGTACAGTATAACATCGCGATAGCCGAGAGTGTCCGTGTTAAAGTTGCTACACCGGACAGTAATCCCAGACAAGTCTTCCATCCGTAATGATGACCAACCTCTTCTGTTTGCTCAGAGTGCCTTCACACCACTCCCCACTGATGTGACTATCTCTTTCTTGCCACTGGCTCACATGTTTGAGAGAGTTGTCCAGGTAAGGTGTTTTCTGTGTTGTATCTTTGTGCAAATATAGCCTTTATTTAGTGCTTCATATTCATATAAGGTTGTGCTGAGTTTAGGGTTGTGTTTGCGTGTGTCTCCCAGACGGTGTTGTATGGTGCAGGTGGAAGGGTGGGCTTCTTCCAGGGCGATATCAGACTTCTTCCTGATGACATGAAAACCTTGCAGCCTACGGTTTTCCCAGTGGTTCCACGTCTTCTCAACCGCGTGTATGACAGGGTATAATGATTTTGTCATTAGATTACCTTATTTGTTGTGTACACGCCCCAAACACACACCCACACACACACACACGCACAGGCTGGGTTGCACGATCGATACGTCAATAGATCTCTTGATCCTTTAGATAAGACAGTAAATGGTAACACACCGACTTCGGCACCGCAAAGGTTTGTCAGTGTTCCTTAGTTGGATCAGGTGTGCTGGCATTAAGGAACACTCTAAAACAGGCTGGGCACTGGATTGAGAACTGCGGCTCTAGATAAAGGAAGCGTATGTTATACGAGACACAGCCGTATCATTTTCATTTTGACCCCTCCCCTCATTCCTTCAGGTTCAGAGTGGGGCTCAGACTCCATTCAAGAAGTGGCTGCTGAACTTCGCCATTGAAAGGAAACATGCTGAGGTGCAGCAGGGCATCATCCGAAACGACAGCATATGGGACAAGTTCATCTTCCACAAAGTGCAGGTATCCCCTTCAGGTATCCCCTTCCTCTGAGAGGAACGGAGAGGAGAGCATTTGAAAGGGTTGAGATGGAAGCAGGGATTGAGATGGTAATGAAGGTGTGCTTCGTGGCTTGCTGTGCTCCTGGGAGGGATGCTCCTACAGTGTTTGTATTCCTCTCTCTGCAGGAGTCTCTGGGGGGCCGCGTGCGGGTGATGGTGACGGGTGCCGCTCCAATCTCTCCCTCTGTGCTCAGCTTCCTCAGGGCGTGCCTCGGGTGCCAGGTAGAAAAATCCTCTTCAGTTTCACGACTCACTCTTGGTTGTTGGGGGGGGAACGCTCTCCCTCCCACTGTGCAGAACATTGCCTTACTTCAGCAGAGCTCCTCAGCTCAGTCTAGTAGTATTTAAAGTGAAGTATGGAAGGTATGGTCAGACAGCTTAGAATGGTATTTTAGATGCGTTCTCTGCCAATCATGTGTTCTCTTTTGAATGCCAGTGTAATGCAGTGACTAGAAAGTGATTTTTTAAATCTTTAATGATTTAGAAATCATAATATAAAGCCCCCACCATTGAGCTGCGGGGCAGAGGAACTGTGTTCTCTGATGATGGTGCTCCATATAATACTTCTGGGATGAGTTGGAGATGAGGTGGGGTGGTGTTCATCCAAAATGCTGCCTCACTCACGTCACTAAATGCAATCAAATCCTCAGCCATAACATTAAAACCACCCGAGGTCTTCCTTGAGCCTGCAGAAGAGCTCTGACTCAATCAAGGCTTGCACTCTTTCAAGACCCCTGAGGGTGTCTTCTGGTATCTGTAAGTCAGTTTCTCAACCCTGGTCCTGAAGGCAACCCTGCTCCACACTTGTTTTTAACTGGTAACGAGTTATTCGGTTGTAATCAGGTGTGTTGGGAGCAGGGAAAGTGCTACAATGTGCAGAGCAGGGGTTGAGAAACGCTGATTCAAGTTCCACCACCATCCATGACCCTTTCACGGTTCACAGGTCCATTGGACTGCCCGAGGTTTTGGAGATGCTCTGCTCCAGCCGTCTAGACATCACAAAAATGGCCTTGGTTAAAGTGTCTCAGATTCTTACACTTCCAACACATCATCTTCAAGAACTGACTGATGCTGCTGAATCCAGATCTCCAGACAGGCACCAGTGTAACCATATAATCAGTGTTGTTCGCTTGTTAGTGGGTTTTAATATTATGGCTGACCGGTGTATTGTACATTGTTACTTCCCACCTCAGGTAGTCACCATGGGTGAGCCTGAGGGCAGTGCAGGATGAATGAATACATATCTCATGGCATTCCAGCATAACCCAGCAATAATCCATGCTCCTGGCCATATTTCAGATATTTGAGGCATATGGCCAAACTGAGTGTACTGCTGGTTGCACCATCTCCCTGCCTGGAGACTGGACTTCTGGTATGTGTCTGTAGTTACATCATCTTGCCTTTACAGTTATGCATACATGATTTCTGATGTTTTTCTTGGGTGAATCTGAACTTTTCCCGTCCACAATAACTCTGTCCAATTATTTTCAGGACATGTTGGTGTTCCTGTTCCATGTAATGTGGTCAAACTAGTAGACGTTGAGGAGATGAATTATTTTGCATCCAACGATGAAGGGGAGGTAACAGACAGCAGTCCTTTGAGCCAAGACATATTTCAAAAGACCTGCGTACAGACTGACCACATTCATTTTTAATGACGTCTATCTTAGGTTTGTATTAAAGGGAAGAACGTATTCCGTGGCTACCTGAATGACCCAGAGAGGACAGCAGAAGCCCTGGACAAAGATGGGTGGCTTCATACTGGCGATATTGGCAAATGGCTCCCGGTGGGATTTTCACTCATCGTTAATTTCCTCTAGGAAATGATTTAGTGAAATCATAAGGACAATGATTCTGCAAACTAATGAGCAGTCGCTCTGGTTCAGTGAGGACAGACTTCTTACTTAAGACCCAGGAGAGTCGATAATATTGTTCCCGTTTTGTGTGTGTGTGTGTGTGTGTGTGGCATGATCTTCAGTGCAGTTCACAGCTTTTAATCCATAAATTTAGTGGGCAGGGCTGGAGGATATGGGTAAAACTCATATCAAGATATATTTTAGCTGAATGGCAATATATGACATGATGTAAAATATGTCAAAACATTAGACTGGCCAATGTCCTTTTGTCTTTTTTATAGTATTTAAACATACTGAAACTTGATCTTCCTTTCGCCTTTATTCTAGAGCTGTTTTAAGCCCCTTCTTAAGCCCCTCCATGCTGTGTGTGTGTGTAGGGCTGGAGGGGAGCAGAGTAGATGAGCTGAGAGCAGAAAAGGGTTTTCTACAAGCTTTAACACAATGTTATTTAAACACTTTACAACTCAATATAATCGCCCAGCCCTGATACTTATAATTAAAACATGACACTTGAATTGTGTGTTTAATGCATTGGCTGCATTTTGTAGAGCGGGGTCTTGAAGATAATTGACAGGAAGAAGAACATTTTCAAACTGGCCCAAGGCGAGTACATTGCTCCGGAGAAGATTGAGAACGTCTACATTCGGAGTGTTGTAGTCGCCCAAGTGTTTGTTCACGGGGACAGTTTGCAGGTAAGTAATACTATCAGTGCTGTTCATTAAGGAACAGGAGACAGGTCAACACATGTTTGATGTGTAACCTCCACCCTGTCTTCAGTCCTCCTTAGTGGCCATTGTGGTGCCAGATCCTGAAGTGCTGCCCGGTTATGCCGAAAAGCTTGGAATTAAGGGTTCAGTGGAGGAACTTTGTAAAAACCAGGTCTGTTTTTAGCCTTTGAAATACTTCCTTCATTCGTCTTCTTTCACCATTCAGAGAGTAACTTCACAGAGCCCCAAAGGTGCCCCCTCGCACATACCCAGTGTGGTGGATTTAATCCTTTTGTTTCTTTACAGCACATTAAAAAATCCATCATCTCAGACCTCACCAAGCTGGGACAAGAAGCAGGGCTCAAGTCATTTGAACAAGTAAGTGTTGCATCACATTTGAGAAAGATTTGAGAAATGATTTTGATTACCTACATAAATTATAACGACCTTCTTTTGTTTTACCAAGATAAAAGACCTGCATCTGCACCCTGAGCAGTTCACAATAGAGAACGGCCTTCTCACGCCAACTCTGAAGGCCAAAAGACCTGAGCTCAGCAAGTTCTTCAAAACCCAGATAGACGGTCTCTACAGTAACATGCCGTGATGTATCTAAGAAGACCGCTGGACATGGACCGCGTCCCTGTGTTCCACTGACCCCTGAGAAACGAGGATCTGTACTCCATGAACTGTTTAGATCCTAAGCACATACTTGCCTCTAATGACGGACTGAAATGAGTTTCTGTGCTCCTTTTATATGAAACCACGAACAGACAGATTGTTAAGGTTCAGAGCAGATTTGTTTACTTCTTTTGGAAATCTGTATTGTGAGGTTGACATCAGTTTTACAAAAATAATCAAAAATAAAATTAAAGTATTTTTTTTTCTGTACAAAGAATACAGAGAAATTGCATGACTAAGAACTTGTTACAACTGGCAAAGGCATTGCATAAACAGTGTGGACATCGAGAGAGAGAGAGAGAGAGAGAGAGAAAAAAGAGAGAAAGAGAGAGCGAAAACAACAAATTCAAGTAAATGTTAGGAAAAGTTCACCCCAGATCACCAGCTCAGTGAAAAATTACGGTTTCCCTCCCAACCACCCTTTATTTGTCAGCTTGTCTTTGGAGATGTTACAGAGGTACACAAGTTCACTTAAGGAAGCAGACTTTGCTGGTTTGAAGAGTTATTTGCTTTACCATCTGGCTGCGTAGGCTAGAACTGTCCTCAAAGCGCTCCAATGAGAAGAAGGACAATGCTGGAAAGCTCAGACATTTGCATTTCTACTTCCTGTATCACGGGTATCTCAAGCATCAGCAATGAACAGACATACAAGGCGGCGCCCAGTCAGTAAAATCAGACCCCAGAACTTACTCTCGCATTCAAGCTGAAGAGTAAAGTTAGTCCTCGCTTTATTGGTCTTTCTTTTCTTCGCTTGTTGATGTGCTGTTGGCGGAATCGTAGAGACACTTTTCCACACATCGCCGTGGAAACCAACCTCTAACACGATCCCCAGCTAGAACAGCAGAGAAGACAAATGCATGCTTTTTTTTAACCATGTGACACATTTATACAATGCAGACACAGGCTTTGGGCTTGAAAGAACCTTGCTGTTTTTTAGTGAACCATCCCAACCAACCACACCAATTTTAGTGAAACCAAGGACGTCACAGAATACGTTATCAACAGGAGGCGCTGCACAGCGTCAGTAAGAAATAGTGAGAATATGGTGGCATGTAGAGACTACCTGTGAGCATTTTTGTGATGTTCATGGTAGGTGTGGACTAATGGTGTGTAATTGTTCCTATACAACTAGTCACGTCCACAGCAGTTCGAGCTGAAAAACCTATCGATCTTTGGTCCTGCTGTGAATGAACTTTCAGGTTCTGGAACCTATTTTTGTTGGTGGAAATGCACAGAACAGTTCTAAACTTGGTTTGCGAACTAGAACGAAGCCCGTCCCGATTGGAGAAAAATGTGAAAGTAACAGTGTATTGTACCCAATAATCCTACCTTTCATCTGCTCCTCATCCAAAACTTTGTCCCCATACATCCACCACCTGATGTTTAAAACATGCACAAATACACTGATCAGACATTAAATGAACACCATCTCCTTGTTTACTACATACAGGGGCGTTATAATTACAGACTGTAGTCCATCTGTTTCACTGCATACTTCAGCTTCCTCTCACCCTGTTGTTCAAATGGTCAGGACCACACAGAACCACCACAGAGCAGATATTAAGTGGTGGGTCATTCTCAGCACTAGTGGAGGTTATAAACACTTCAGTGTCCCTGCTGGACTAAGAACAGTCCACCAACCAGAAATATCCAGCCGACAGGGTCAGAGGTGGATCACCTAGGTCTAATCGAGTGGACAAAGAACTCCAGCAGCACTACTGTGTCTGATCCACTCCTAAAAGTGCAACACACTACCACCATGAGAGCCTCACTGCCGTGCTGAGAACGACCCACCACCCAAATAATTCCTGCTCTGTCCTTCTGACCATTGAGGAAACAGATGGACTACAGCATCCCTCTAGCTGATGTGTAAATCATGATGTTTGTTCATTAACACTATTCAAATAGTTGTCCGTAAGGTGGAGCGTGACTCACTTCGTTCCTCTTGTGGCGAAGATGGTCTCCCCTTTAGTAAGATGGATCCTAGGTTCTTCTGTGCAGGGTGTCCTAAGGAATGTGTTTATCCCTTTGCCCAGTGGGCAGCAGGCCCCGTTATAGTCCTCCACAACTCTGTACTGGACCTAAGAAACACGAATGAACTTGAAATGAACTTCTATTCAGTTCGTGTCGATGCTGCCCTCTTGTGTCCAAAACAAATCATGACAGTTACTCACACTTCTCACTCGCTTGTCTGCCTTTTGTTTGAGCTGCTCGATCTGAAATTGAGGGAACGGATGCCACTTAAAGCGAATACATTATTATCAGCACATCATTTTAGCAAAAGTGTGAAGCTGAGCATGAACACATACAGTCAGAGTGTGCTGATGGCACTTCTCATTAACAGGCCACTCAATGCCGTCTCCTTCTGGGGTCCCAGACCAGGTGAACACCTGTTTAAAGTTCTCCCACCGACTTCCCAGGTCATAGGGGAAGATAAAGTCTTCTCCAGTTTGGTAGTACTGGATTCTGTCTTTGGCCTGATGAAAATATTATGATAAATACAATTTAATTCAACGAAAATGACTTTGGTACCCTGGACTATAGAAAGGGCCTGTAAATGACATACTGATGTGCTAAAATAGAATTAACTCATTGACAGCAAAAGGGTAAAGAGACTCACCTTCTCCTCAATCCAGATTTCAATTGAGGTTTTGTTTCGCATAATCACTTTAATCTAAAAATAACAACAACAATAATGCATTTCATGAGCAGCATAACAAAAACAACACTGATTGGCTGGGCTGTGCAGTGGTCATGCTCTACTGTAATATTGGAAATTGTGATCCAAATCTCTCTCGTATGAAACCGCTATGCAGAGCTGTCTAAAAGGAGGCTGAGAAAATCGGCTGAAATGATGTTTACCTGTATAAAAAACAGCATGCCCACAGCAATAGTGGTGCCGAGTGCCAGTCCCAAGGCAAAGAGGGTGGCTGCGAAAGCTGCAACACTGAATGGCATTATAGGATGGTGGATGTGTCGTGCAGCACTCATGTCTATCTTCACCGAGCTCCAACCGAAAGAGATCTGCAGCAGAGGCACAGAAGACAAGGCTGGTCTGTAAAACACCTTTCTTGCATGATTATCGTTAAAATCAACAGGCTTTAGTCATTTCATACATCACTGATTCAGAAAGGGGAGTCTTATTATGTCTTATGGGAACTGGAAGTGTTCCAGTGGAAGATCAAACAATGAAATTAATAGAAAATCTGTAAAGATGCACGGTGATATTGGAACCATATCGGTACTTAAATATAACTGGACCTCAATAGATTTTTAGGTTTGACCAGTTATACAACCAATATTTGATGACATTCAATGTCAAAAAACGTTGCCAGACATCTGCATGGAGCTGTAGAGCTTCCTAATGGTGTCCTGTGATGATCCATCCATTGAATGTTCTCACTCAGTTCTGCATGTTGTTCATGGTGTTTGTAGGGCTGGAGTGTTGATAGAGCGTCCAATAGCATCCCACACATTTTCAATCAGGGATATGTCTGGACCACGGCATAGTGTCTGTGTCTTCAAGGTGAGATCTTGAGACGGCAGCAGTTTGTGGACGAGTGTCGTCCTAGTAGAATATTGCACCGGAGTGTGTGTTCAGAAAAAGTAGAACCACTGGTTGTAGAACCTCCATTAACATAACTTTGGACTGTAAGTGTCTGTAATGAAGACCAAAGGTGATCAACAAACTGTTGATCCTGGTGCCTCCACCATTCTGAGTCACTCCATGACATTTTTTTAAAAATAATTTTTGCCATTTTCCAATTTTTTGACCCTATTACTTTAGGACCCACTTACTTACCCTGTCATACAGCTGGGTGTACATGGTCATGATGAAAATGAAAGCAGCATGTATGCATCCCAGTGGGGCCAGTAAGAGGAAGGTAGTGAAATAGGCATGATTCAAATGTCCACAGCAATTGTTGATCCAGGGGCAATGGTGGTCCATCTTCATCACACACCTGAAGCAGAAGGAGAGATGGTCAATCTCAATCCATATCTGTTTATTGACATCATATAAACATGTAATATGGCTGCTGTAATCTCTGAAGTTGTAAGTACAGTTAGTACTAAAACCGAAGGGAAGAAAATGCTACCTGTTACACTTTCTGCAGTGATGAGACCGTGGGGCTTTAAAGCCTTGACACACTCTACAAAACTGTAAGTACATCGTTTCCTGCTGATTTTCCTGTTAGAGAGAACACACCACATGACCACCATGCAGTTACATGATTCTGAATATAAGGCACGAGTTACAACATTAGTTAAAGAGAACAAAGAACAAACATACCGGTTTCCATTCTAATGGAATGTATCCAGGACCGACAAACATGGCATTGAAGTAGTTGTAAAGAATCAGGACCGTCCAGTTGATGAGCATAATGAAGTTTATGCTGCCACCTGTGGTGTCCAAAGGCCAGTACCAGATAATGGAGTCCAGCATGGCCATGGACGAGCACACAGCAATAACAGTTAGTGCGATGATTGGACCCCAGTGACAGAGCCGCCTAACCTCATGGAGGTTCTCAAATACAATAATGGCTGAGAGAATGTTCATTGTGTAATGAGGCGTTTTCTTCACCCCCAAAGTTCTTGAAGCAATAAAAATGGAAAAGGTTAGATGTGCTGTCGCTCTCGAATGGAAAGCATTAACCGTGAGGAAAACAAAAGGTGGACTTTCTGTCTTCTCCGAAACATCCAGCAGTCAGCTGTGTCTTGACTCACAGGAGCCGTCCGGGTCTTACGGTCGTCAGCTCTCCTGGTGTGTGGCATTCTTTCACCCTGGTCACCTGATAGCTTTATTCTCCAAGCGGAAGCAAGTCGTCCATCTAAAGAGAAGAGAAAGCGCGGGAGAGAATGATGAGGAAAGGCATCCCCACCTGTGGTTCTGAGAGTTGATATGATACACCAAACGGACAAAAGTATCGGGACATCTGGTCATTTATTGTTTCTTCTGAAATCCATGGAAGTTGGGTGGTAATGCCCGCACCTGGCATTAGGCACATTGCCGATAGGTTCGTGTCTATCTGCTCCCGGGAGCCCTCTTCTATTGTCAGGAACATTTGAACTTAACAATATAAAAGTAACTGCCCTGCACATTTTAGTGGTTTCCCTGCCACAAGCACACCTGATTCAGGTAATCAGCTAAATACCAAGCAGGGTAGGGGTGCCTCTAGGACCAGGATGGAGAACTATTGCTCCATTGGTCCAGAAAGCACTTCTGCACTGCACATTTTCGTGCTTTCCCTGTTCATCACACCTGATTCAGGTAATCAAATCATTACCAAGCAGGGTAGGGGTGCCTCTAGGACCAAGATTGAGAATCACTGCTGCACTTGTCCTGAAAGCACTTCTGCCCTGCACATTTTAGTGCTTTCCCTGCTCCCAACACACTTGACTCAGGTAATCAAATCATTACCAAGCAGGGTAGGGGGTGCCTCTAGGACCAAGATTGAGAATCACTGCTCCACTGGTCGTGAAAGCACTTCTTCCCAGCACATTTTAGTTCTTTCCCTGCCCCCAACACACCTGATTCAGGTCATCAGCTAAATACCAAGCAGGGTAGGGGTGCCTCTAGGACACAAACATGTTTCCTACTCACCGTAAACAACAGATCAGCTACCAGGCCGACCAGCAGGTGGACAAGGTCGGTCCAGGAACAGGGGCTGGAATACAGCTCTCAGAAGGGTGGAGAGGTGGAAAACAACAGACGAGCACAGCCTGAAGATCTCCCTCCTCCTGCTTCCTCCTGAGCGGCGCTCTGCTCGCGCTCGTCCCGCGGCGGATCGGAACCAGGGGGTGGGGGTGGCTGGAGGCCCGGTTTAAAAATCACACCTGTTATTAGAACCCGCGGCTCCACAGCGCCACCTTAAACGAGCCGGACCGAACCAATCCGCCGCCGCTTTGGGTCGGAACGAATGGAGGCACGCGAGCGGTTTCCGGGGGACCTCTTTTTGAGTAGCGCGGACCGGAAGTGGTGGTGACGTCAACAACAACAACACAGGCTGCAGAGAGCCGCGCTGTCTGTCTTCAATCCTCTACAGTCTCCTTTGACCAGCATGTCGTCTGATTTCGAAGCCTACGAGCAGGAGTTCGGGACTCTCACTGCGGAGATCACCAACAAAATCGGCAGAATTCCCAAACTGGGCGGCGGTAGGTCACCAAACTGCTGGAAAGGGAAGAAGGGAGCAAGGGATCAAGGGAGCTAGGGAGCTAGGGAGCAGCCGGTAGGGCTTCCAGATCACTACTCACAATCTCTCCCACCAAGACAACAAGACTGAACCCATTTCTCACCATTCTATTGCTCCGTTTGGCATATTAGTGCTTTTCCGGCTGTGGGGGGTAGGGGTGCCTCCAGGTCCAGGATTGGGAATCATTGCTCCACTGGTCCTGAAAGCACTTCCCTGCTCCCAACACACCTGACCAGATAAACAGCTGATTAGCAAGCAAGGAATCCACTAAAATGTGCAGGGCTGAGGTGCCTCCATGACTAGGATTGAGAGCCATTGGTTCTGAACATTTTAGTGCTTTCTCTGCTCCCAACCCACCTGATTAGGCAATAAGCTCATTAGTTAGCTCTTTCAGTGTTGCAGGGATGTCCACAGGGAAGCCACTGTAATGTGCATAGCAGGGGGGCAGTAATCTAAAATAACTGAACCCATTTCTCATTGGTCCTCAAACAACTCTCAATGAAACCAGCTTCTCTACATTTTAGATAAATGGGGTATATTTCTCCATCTCCCTTAGGGCAGCTGTGGTCTGGTGGTTGGGGAACCAGCCTTATGACTGGACATGATTGAAGTGCCCTCGAGAAAGGCACGTAACTTCCCAGCTGTGTCCCGGGCACCATGGATAGGGCTGCCCAACATATGTGCTCGCTGCCCCCTAGTGTGTGAATTCACTAGTGTGTGTGTGTGTGTGTGTGTTTCACTGCATTGATGGGTTAAATGTGCAGGACAGTAGATCAATATGCATGTTTACATTTACATTTACGTTTCCTGATGTTCTCGTATATGTGGCCCTAATCCTAAACCCAATGCACGTCTGCTCCCCTGGTAAAACCTCCTTCTTTCACATGTGCCTAATAGCTACCCCCTGACTGTCTCTACCCCAGCCTGCTGCTGAAGGTCCAGTGATGTTTTCATCTCTGCCTTAATCACGGCAACTCTTCATCCCGCCATAAACCACACCTGGTTCAGAATTACTCGGCTTGTCTCTCCACTCCCCACATCACACGTTTTCCACATCTGTCGTGACTTCCTTGAAAATCCCACGTTTTGTTTAAAGTCCTTCTGCTCACAGATGACAGTAATCAGTAATCACGGTCATCTCTCTCTGTCTGACTTTCTTCAATTGTCGAAACCTTATTCACACTCTTCTTCAGCTCATCAGTCGTTATGGTGAATGTTCTCCAGATGTGCCTCTAGATGTGCCTCTCCCACCTCAAATTGTCTTGTGTACAGTCTTGACTTGTATTATTATTGAAGTTGCAGTGGTTCTCAGCCCTACCTGTTCCCCCTCACACCTCACTCAACTACAGAAGTTCTTCCTGAGTTGATCTGTTATGGTAGAGCATCTACAACATGGGCAGTATTACTGTAGGACTAGGACTGAGAACCACTGTGCTGGAAGCAGTGTGTCCAGGCGACTGACCTTGTGCTGTAGTGTTGACGTGGTCAAACCCACCCTTTGAGAAATGCTCGGACTAAACTTAACAGTGACGTGATCCTGATGTTGTTGTGATTTCTGTCATTGTGATTTCGTGTAGACAGCTGCTCGGCACACTTCGGCTTGGCGTGGTTCATGTCGGAGATACGGGCATGTAGTACAGGGGTGTGACATGGCTGTAGGACGGCGAGTATTGTCAGCACATTTGTGTATGAACTTCGGTGATGTGATCAAGGGGACGAAATTAAAAAAGCAGAGAACCCTGGGAGACACCTGAAATAGGGGAAGCAGTGGAGGATGCATATTTGGTTTCTGGAAAGACTTTTTTGTAGCCGTGAGACAGCCGTGAGACAGCCGTGAGACAGCCGTGAGACAGCCGTGAGACCTCCATAAGGCTGTGGATCTGATAGTACGGAATCAGGGTGACTGGACTTGCCATCATGTTTTGAGACTCATTCGAGGAGGTTAATTTGAATATATCTGAAGGGTTAAGAAAGCTCAACAGCTTGATCCTGATCCTGACTGCTGAGTGAAGATCTGTGCAGGTTTTAGAGCTGCCTGGTCAGGTAACGTGGTAAGTGATCTGCTATCTATGTCCTCAGGTCTCAACTTCCCACCTAAGCTTTCAAAAGTTTGTCATTGTCACATAATGGATCACAAATAACAGTTTGAGACACTGCATCACATTGACATGCTTAGAAGCTTTCTGTTCTTAGTAAAACTGCTCTTCAGTGCATCTGCATGACAAGGTTGAAGGTTTAATGTTAGCTTTTAAAGTGAAGGGAAGAGCATACAACAGAAATCAATGGTCAAAACTCGACCACCGTCCCTCAAAACACAAGGAAAACATGCATCCAGACTCTTTTCTAGTTCTGGCACCAAAATGGTGGAATGAACTTCCCCTGGAGTCCCTGACTGTCTTCAAATGCAGACTGAAGACTCATCTGTTTCAGGAGTACTTAACTCCATAAAGACATTTGTGTTCAACAGGATCTCAGCGAGAGGAATCTCTAGATTCTAGCCTCGTCTACTAGCGAAGGATGTTCTCTGAGTGAACAGCAAAGCACTGGATAAGTGCGTCTGCTAAATGCCGTAAATGTAAATGGTAAAAGCTAGAAAACAGGAGCAAAACCTTGAGTGTCTGATAAGTTAACTTCATTGGAGGAACGAAAACATGCTTAACTTTTAATTGAATTAATTTTAATGTTGTAAGGGTCCGTTTCAGTTACTTTAGACCATTTCTGTTAGTGCGTTCGTCTGGTGTTCATTGTAAATTGTAGGCAGCATTTCAAATCATCTCCCTAAATGTTTCACAACTTTAAAAATGGACGGTTGTGCTCCAACAGCCCAATGTACCAAATCGATTTTGGAATTTGATGACGCCGTCCTAGAATGGAAAAATGATTTTACCTTGGAATAATTGAAAAGGAGATCTGAGATACCAGGGACATCAAACACTGTCTCTTTACTCAGCAGAACCAAAACAGGGCTGAGAACATGGTCAATTCCAAAAACCTCTACACTGGTGAGGAACACCCTTGCAGTTTCCCTCTGGGGAAGTCATTCTGATCTGATTCTGATGGACTTGTTATATTTACGGCTCAGAATGTACCTCCACTGGAGAATCCCGGGTCAGAGCTAGTGAAGCAGTATAACGGGACGGTGGCCACTTTGAGAGAATGTGATGTTGATTCCAGTTGATTTATTTGGATTTCATTTTTTCCTTTCTGATCGTTAGGAATTCAGGCGACGTTGTGCACATCAAAGGGTCATTAGAAAGTTTAAAACAATTGTGAGTAGGGCTGGGCAATGTATTGTAAATATCATTATATTAAGTAATATTGCTTCTGTTATGAAGGTTACCATCTGTGTGGGATTTAGTTTGTGTAGAAGTGTTTTACATATGAGAGGATACGACTTTATTGATCCCTTGGGAGGGTTCCCTCAAGGAAATTAAGGTTCCAGCAGTAGCTTCAGTACAGTACAGAAAAGAGTAGAAAGATAATAATTCAATAAACACTATAGAAATATAAAGAATATATAATATACTTTATTACCATATACAATATATATTTTAAAAAAAAGAGTCCTGTAGGAGGAGGGTTCTGCACATTATTATTGCAATAGTGTGACACAATGCACATATTTACTGTGATATTTTGGCAAGAAGATAAAATTCATGCACTGCCAGATTCTTAAAAACTGCCATCCATGATTTCCGATACTTGGTACAGGAATTATTACTGTAATATGTAATGTTTACATCATTTCAACAGGACTAACTGTACTTTTTGTGTGGTGATAGTGCACTTTTTGGTAATAGTGCACTAATTGTAAGCACTTCACCTCTACACTCTGCTAGATATTGCGAAAAGCTGAACGCTTGGGAAGCAAGCGTCTGTGCTGGGCCAAAATATGAAATATGAACCCTGTCTTGGGAAGCACTGCTCATAATTCTTGCATTTCACTTGTGACAGTTATTTTTAGTGACCAGAATTAAAAATATATAGTGAAAGAAATAGAATGGAAATGAAATCCAGTAGCTGCATATCATTTTTTCACCATTACATTAATAAGCATTGTACAGAAACTCACAGTAGGCCACTACTTGTCTAATTTTATTATAAATATATAATGTAATAACCAAAATATGTTAAGATGAACACGAATGAAGTAAATTTATACTGGGTAATTATATAGTATATTTCATTCATTTGGAACCAGAGTTGGCTCGGGTTGGTACTGTGAGAGATCAGCTGCACTTTCTGATTCCAGCTCCGGTAGTTTAGTTTTAATCATTGTAGAAGCCCTTTCATCTGTGCAGCCTAAAGAGCCCCTGTAGAGTCCCGATGAAGATTCATTTGCAGTACAGTGTTCAGAGATGAGTGCTAGTCTTACAACGAGCATTTGAAGAGTAACATAATGAATATTTAATAAGAACAAGAGATCTGCGCTAAAACAAATTAGTTAAAAATTCAAGAAGCTTGATCATTTAACCCACGACTGATAAGCAGCTTTTTGTTTAGATGGTTTAAAATAAAGGTTAGTAATCAGTTTGCAAATAGAAATGAATTTTATTGAAGAAATGAAGTTAATGATGAGCTTTTGTTGACTTTGTTCTGCTGACGTTTACAATTTTAATAAATAAAATAAATACTTGCGTACGTACTTGGTTTCACGGTACAATTTTAATGATCATAAAAACCGTGGTCGGATACTGTGGTTTGAAAACCTCACTTTATAAACTTAGGAAAGTCATGGTTTGTCTGTTAAACTTATGGTTTGATAAAGTTTCCTTTAAGTCACATTTACGGAATTACTTTATGATAAGACTTGAGTTCGAGTTGTTTTTCTTTCTCTCTGAATGTAACTGCTTCCATTCCACCTTAAAAACAGCATCTGGGCCCTGAGTGGCGTAGCGGCCTAAGGCGCTACCACTACGATCCTGGGATCGCGAGTTCAAATTCAGGTTCATGCTTCTCACCATCTGCGAAATTGGCTTCCTCTACCTTGGAGGGTGGGAAGATGGCGCTCTTCCCACATCACATACAAGTGTGCTGCTGGTCAGCGCAGGCGTCTGCTGACCAGAACTGGGGATCCGGCATTCTCCAAGCGCAATGGCTGTCCGGCAACATTGCAAATTAAGGCAGTTTGAAAAGAGGCATGACTCTGAGGAAATCTGGTGCTGGGGGCAGATGGTTGGGCAATTGATAGGGGGATGGGTAGTTAGCATGTCTAAATTTGAAGGGGCGACAATTGGAAAATGCAGGAACGTAAAATGACAGATGGAAATTTTTGAGTTTATGAGAGGTTAAAATGCTTTGACTTCATTAAACGTTACTAACTTTACAGCTGAACCAGAGAACTAAGATGCCTCGTGTTTTTAGTAAACAGAGCTACATCGACTCGCATTTAGGTTCAGGATCATAATGAACGGCTTTGTTGTACTTTTGTTTTTAGCTTGATCATTTATTAAAAAATAAGCTCATCTGTTTTTACTGATTCACTATCAGTTTAACTCCTGAGATTCTCCTGAAGAGAGAAAAATAGATGCTATTGTTGGACTAAAACTGAGATGATGAGAATTAAGATTAGTTTAGATCTAAACTACGGTATTTTGGTCAGAGCAGCAGTAAAAATGAGAGATACGTACCATTAAGAGCTCAGAATTTTACCTGTATTTTTAATCTTATTGCACATTCATTGTGATGTTCAGTATAACACATACTTTTTTAACTCTACATGATAATTCTGATAACTGATCATTTTGGCTATGATAATCGTGATATTCAATTTTTACCCAAAGCTCCTCTGCTACATCTTCACATTGGCTTTCCACCTTCCGGCTACTGGACCTGGACTAGTTTCCCATCCTACCATGGACTACCATCACCAACTGTGTAGAAATGTACTGTTACTATTATGTCCACCAGCGAACTACCATTACTTCAGTACCCGAGTATTATACACAGTTAGGGGACACTGGACCCCCACACCTCTGTTCTAAGTAGTTTGACTCTGGTTCCTCCAAGGTTCCTCACACCACACAACTTCAACCTGCTGCTGATCCGAACCAAGCATACTCCAAAACCCACCACACACCAAGAAGACTCCTGGGAAATGAAAGTACAACAGCTTGTTGTGGTCATTGTTTATGCCACCGTTTGTCTTGACTCGTTACGCTGCTATAGTGCTGCTGTGTTGGACACATACTAGTGCCAAAATGAAGCTGCTGCATCATTTAAGGTGGAATGTAGAATTAAAAAAAGAGAGACTGCTTGTCTGCTATTGTAGAGTTTATTGTTCAAAATAATATTATTAAAGGGAAGTGGTGCAAAGACACCACGGGTCAAAGTCGGTAGCTCACGATTGCTACCACGGTGATGGCACACCAGCTACATTACGGGCTTGGTCTAACATCACGCCAGATTCAGGCCTCATCCAAACATGGCTTTGGCACTGCTCGACTCGCTTTGAGGAAACAAACTTTACTTTATCTTATTTTTTAAGCATTAAAATGTGCTCCAATAAGAGCAGGAGCCCTTAGGGAACTAATCTCAATCTTCAGCAGAACCGTAACCTAAGTATTTGCACAGGAACATGATGTTTATGAATATTCTTCAGAAATGAATTTCTTATTTAGTCCTGTAAGTATAGAGCTTAAGAAATACTGAATTTGTAAAAGTCAGCATCGATTTTGAATCACCTTTTGATGTCTAGTGTTAAAAGGAGGCTTGATATATTCCCTGAAAATCAATAATAATCACTTGTAGCCTGCAGCCAAAAGGACTGAACGTCTGTAACGGAACACAGCAGAAGATCTGCGAGTTCTCTGTCCTTGCAGAAATGTGATGCTGTCAGGACACACATGACTGTTTCACCATTGTTACATTAAGTTTGTGACATTACGAATTGTATGTTATTGTATGAACTCACTTTGTTGCACTACTCATGAAATAATCTGGACATCTGAGTGCTTCTCCATTTCAGACAGAGTTCTGATCTTGATGGTACTAACTTTTCCCCAAAATATTGGCCTCGCAGTTAACAGAAGATTAAGTAAAGCATGTTGTGCACAGCCACCAGCAGGTCCACTGATCTGACACTAATCTGATTAGTGCCTCATGATATGAGATGGTCATCTAACGTGTGCCTGCTGAGCCTTGATTGTATAAGATTGGTGTGAACAGTTTCTACACACAGTGGTTTCCTTTCTTTCCAGATGTGATGAGAAATGATATTCATAAGGTGAAAATAATTTATTGTAATGTTGATTTTTCCTTTTGGTGTTTCAGGTAAAGAAGGGCTTCATGATTTACTGATTTTAAAGATCATCAAGCTCATTATGTGACCTAGATAGGAAATCAAGAAATACTAGGATAGGAACACTTTGAGGGGGACGCCTGTGTATCTTCAAAATTATTATACAGTGTTTAAGTTATGCCTCCAGTTAAGCCATGGTCATCTTTTCTGGAGAATATCTAGTGATAGAAGAAATTAGACCAAGACCCCGTGAAAACGTATTCCTTTCAGTGTGAAAAGTACACTGAACTCACAACTCTGAGAGTCATGTGGTGCGATCTTGGCATTTAAATTGTAATGCTGATCTTTTTAATAGACAGAGACACTAGACGTTAGTGCTTAACGCTGTTCTACATCCAGATGGAAACATTCATCAGATGATTCTCACCTGTTGTCATCGCATTGAAATCGATGTCCAAATTAGTTGCAACTAATTTCACCCTCATTTGAAAGTCGTTCAGTGATGTCATCATGTTTCTCATCTTAACCAGGAACGGTTCGAAGAGAACGGTCACTGAAATATGGACAGACGTTTCTCGTAACACTGAACACAGGCTCTGTTTATAGACCAAATCCCGTCCGTCAACAAAAAGAGCCAATCAGCTTTAAAGTTACACAGTGAGTGGAGGACAATACTGTGGATCCAACCTGACCATCTCAAAATAATATCACTAATACGAATATAGCAGTAATGTGTAATTCTCTTAAACGGAAAGCTCAAATATTTCATATTTGTCTCCCTTTATCTTTTTTACTGGTTCAGAAATTTATAATAGAAATGATTGAATGTTTATTTTATTGCTGATATTTTGACAGAAAAAAAAGGTACCGGAGTTAAATTAATCTGATTTATATATTATAACATCAGCAAAAAAGTCCTTTAAAAGCCTGCAGCCTAAGAAGGATTGAGTAAATGATCCATTTATTATACAAATATTTGATTATTCTTTTCAACAGTTAAACTATTTGATGATCAGGTTACCTGCTGTAACCACAGACAGCCCTTGTCTTGATTCTGATCGTTGAGATGCACCTGATTCATAATATTTAATATGAAATGTTTCTCGCGCTCCTTCTCAATGCTCGCTTGCTTGTGGCCCTCTTTCGAATCGTTTCTCTTGTGCATTCGAGAGAATGAGAATGCACCATGTGTAGATTTGCGAAGGCTTGAATTGCTTGGCAGAAACGAGCAGCTTACACTCGTGGCGGCCCACCAACAGCTGGTAAATAACGTGTAAATAAGCCCAGGGAGCGTGAACAAAGCCCTAAGCCGAGAGCGCTCATCAGTGGTGGCCAAGCCTCTCCAGCTTTCGCCAGAAGACTTCTGCTCTAAGAACCGAAATCTCCATTGTCCTCTAGGCGCATGGCTTTTGCATGGACAATGGCGTCAGTAGTGCACTTCTTTTGTGGCTGTTATGGTGGTGCACACTGTCACATCGTGCACAGGCACAGATTAGGCCTAAGTATCCTTGGCCAGTGGTGTTGGAGGTTGCTTCGTTCATTCCCATAAGAATCACAAGTGTGGTGGGGTTTGCTTTGTTGTGTGCAGTGCAAAACTTGGAGCTTTAAATAAGAACTTGAGAAGAAGGTTGAGCTCCTGTTGCATTAAACTTAAATGTGTGTTGTTTATCGAAACGATAACCCCAGAACAAAAATGTCTGTCAATCACAGCTCGTGAAAAATTGAGTGGAGATGCAAAGACGTATCTGGGTGAAAAAAGTCTGACTGTACGGAGGTCTGTCCATGGACCTCCTGGCCTGTTGCTCATGCCCAGCGCACCTGCAATAGAGACATACATATTTCAGCCTACCCGACGCACACTCTGTATACAGCAGCCTTTGTTTGCTCACCTTACAAAGAATTGCCTCCGGCTGTTTACTGTGTGGGCTGTGAGGTTATACACAGGTTTGAAAAATGGATTCATGTCCAGCAAAGAAGGGTGTGTTTTTGTGTCCAACATAGTGACAGACCCTGCTTTGATATTTGCTAATAGTTTATTTCTTTGTGTTCTGTGCTTTAAAGCAGTGTTGAGCATCGATTGTGTAGTTGATTAGTCATATTATGCTGTTGTTATTAATTAGTTGACGCTTTTATTTTGCGTTCATGTTCATTTTTTTTATTAAAATGCTCTGAAGAAGACGGGGCACATAATTGTTGCACCAGACCAGGGCTTTTGGTTTGTCCTCTGCATTTAACCCATCCACACACAGTGACACACACACACACACACACACACACACACACACACACACACACACACACACACACACACACACACTAGTGAATTCACACGGAGCAGTGAGCAGCCCTATCCACAGCGCCTGGGGAGCAGTTGCCTTCAGTCATGCCCTGCCAGATCAGGGAATCGAACGGGCAACCTTCCAGTGACCAGGCTGGTTCCCTCACCACCAGGTCATGGCGAGTGTAGATGTTGTATTTTTCAGAAATTAAACGTTATATATATGTTGAAATTTAATATGAAAAGATATAAATGCATATATACTGAAAACGTTGTGGGACAACTAATTGTGTCCCATGACTTTTGCCATGGAAGCTTGAAGATTGCTGCATGGACCTGCAGGATATGTGCCTGCATCCTGCATTGAATGTGGATGTGATTTCTGCTAGAGTTGCTGATCTGTTTCCATAGACCGTTCTGGCCAGATGCTTCCGGTCATGGTCATTACCAACCCCCGTGATGTCCTTTGTGGGTACACACGTCACACTGTGGATTGAGGAATGTTATATACCCACACAGCCTTGGAAATGGAGTGTCCCATAATCTCCAATAATTGACGTTGCCTTGCCCTGCCATGAACACCCTGACCACATACTGCTGTACTGGCCATTCCGTTTGTAACCACAAGAGTGCATTATGGTAAACGCTGAACGTCCTACAGCAGGAGTAAGCAATCCTGGTACTGGAGTTCCAGACTCCTGTACAGTTGAGTGCTTTTCAGCTCAGGCACAGCTGATTCAATCATATCCCCGTATATATTTCCAAATCTTCATTTCGTCTTTATGCACACTAATCAGCAGAACAAAAGAGCACAAAATAGATTTAAACAGAAACAGAACCGTATTGGGATCTGTTCATATGTCCCGATATCGATATTCAATATATCACACAGCCCTTTTGTAAGCTGAACATTCCAATTCCACATGTGGGATTGTACCAACCAGGCAGGCCAAAACAACGAATGCTGCATTTACAAAAAACATGATGTTAACACTTAGAACCTGAGAACTGCACTTCGCAGGCAGCAGCATGCCATTCACTAGGCTTCATAACTCAGGATCACAATAAACTCCATCATAACAATCTGCAGTATTTACCCTAACCGTGGTGGGTGTCATTGTGAGATGAACGATCAGCAAGTAACTCAGCTCAGTTTCCGATTGAATTAAATCCCAGTTTAATACCAAAGGAGCTGCCAGTGCATGTTTACTGCTCTGTCCACTTGAACATGATCAACCTGCATACAGACTCTGACTGATCAGAGAGAGGGGGCGGGGCTGATGCTCAACCTCCATACAGACTCTGACTGATCAGAGAGAGGGGGCGGGGCTGATGCTCAACCTGCATACAGACTCTGACTGATCAGAGAGAGGGGGCGGGGCTGATGCTCAACATGCATACAGACTCTGACTGATCAGAGAGAGGGGGCGGGGCTGATGGGTTATAGAGGAAAATGAGAAGGGAGGAGCTATTGGATCACCTTGTTTGCTCACATAGTTCAAATTTCAGAATAGAAATCCTTAGATATTATTTCTTAGATATGTTTTCTAGACTTTGTGAGTCATTAGAAGTAAAAAAAACCCCAAAGAAAACGGGGTCAAATTCATGCAAATATTTAAATTCTGTTCATTTTTACATCTCAAATGAAGACAAATTTGAGGAGCCTAGGATCTCCTGACAATAACAGTATCTATGGATACATTTTTTAATTGTTTGGTGAATAATTGTGAATCAAACTTCAAAAGCATCACACAAAATCAGACTAGAGGGTCTAAAGGTTAATCTAATGGTGTTCTAATAGGTCATGATTCACCACTGCCCATGCAGCTCGGTCTAAGACTTTTCAGGATAGTGATTAGGGTTGTAACTATTTTTATTTAAGATATTTACATAAAATATATCGGATATTTGCATCAGAGCAAAGTTCCCACATCATTGAATTCTTAATTTGAACTGGACACCGTGGATCTAAAATAAGAAGTCTATTGAACAATGAGATGTTCATTCCTGGAGATGCCCGACTAAAGAAGACTTGAGTTTTGTCTCCGGTGTAGTAACAGGCCTTGCTTTGATACTCTCTCATTGGTTATTTCTCGGTTCTTTTAGAGTCGGGCCCAGATTGCGTGTTGAGTTCACGTTTGTTTATGTTCGCTGAAGGTTTCGCAGAAGACAGAGTTATGTTAATAGCTGATCATCACTGATCTGAAACGAAATTTAATGAACATGGAGGTGTTGATGTCAGCCTCGCATGTGCGGAGGGCGCGCTTATTGTACTCGTTCAGTCTTTGGCCCGCGTCTCACCGGAGGCAGTGGGCGAAAGCAAGAACAACCTCATTTTGCTCGAGTGGGTGGCATACAAGTAGAGTTTGGTGGAACTGACATCTCCCTCCTCTTTGAGTTGGCATGAGCTGTCTCTGTGCTCCTCCACAAACTAACAAAGACGTTTACACGTGGAGAAATAGGAGACATCAAATGCGGATCTCTCTGCGATGTGAATGCGTAAATATATCTTCAAATGCAGACTTGTGCGTGTGTGTGTGGGCTTTTTTTTTTCTTTCCCCGTTGGTGCGGGGGAGTAGGGCTCTTGTCATAAAGCGCAGCTCTTCCATCAACTGATCAATATGTTCTCTGCTTTTTCCCTTTCAGAGGAGAAGACACAGCTGGTTCTAAATGTCGACAAACAGCTTGAAGAAGTCAGAGAGTTGGTAGGTCTTTGATCAGTAATTTCCACTCGCCGCATTTTCTAAATAATGAATTTGGGAAAAAAAAAGGGAAAAAAAAAAAGATCCCCCTGCATAAACAACACCTGTAATGTCGGTGGTGACACGAGACACTCTTCATGTGGCTGAAGGCTGCTCCATGCTAACAGTGTGATCACATCCTCATAATGTGCTTTTAACTGACACCGCATGACACATTTCACGCCACTGCCGGAGGAAGGCGCCGTGTCAGGTGCCGAAAGCAAGGATACGCGCTACATGTAAATTGCTCCGGTGCTTGTTCCATCATGTCATGTTGATTGGACATTGTAAATCAGCTGGGCTCTGTGTGTGTGTGTGTGCGTGTGTTTGCTTTCTCATATGTGCAACACAGATACATGTCAAGGCTGTCATGGAGGAGCCACACCAGAGGCTTTAATGAAGCAGCACCTCCTAATGTCACCACGTCTGCAGTGAGACTCAGCTCTCCACCGTTTTGAGAACTTCTCCAGCAATTCGGAAATAATGAACTGATCAACTTTGCATGCTTCAGGAAGAATTTGCTGCTAGGGTCGCCCCTGTCTTCCCGTTTTTTATCATGTCTTTCTACATGCAGTCTTCAGTGGACTCTTCATTATCCGCCTTGTGAACGAAAGTCAAGTCTTTCACTGTAGTCGACGAGATGCTCTCACTGGAGACACCTGGCCTAATCCACAAATCTAGAAGACGCACTTCATTAAAGCCTGTGGTGTTGCTCCTCGCCAGCTGTGACGTGTCCGTCCATGTCCAAGTCCTCTACCGACAAAGCTGAGGAGAGGACTAAAGAAGCTAACGTGTTAGATGGAAATGAACCTGATCTCTGTGCTTTAGCTGGAGCAGATGGATCTGGAGGTGCGCGAGATTCCTGTCCAGAGCAGAGGGATGTACAACAGCCGCCTGAAGAGCTACAAGCAGGAGATGGAGAAGCTGGAGAAAGACTTTGTGAGTAAAGCTTGTGTGCACTTGCTTCAGCTTCACTTTGTTTACACAAACACGCAGGCATGCAACCCCCTCTCTCCAAAAAGTAGAAATGTATTCCCTCACCCTCCAAAACCCACCAAATCTTTGAAGGTCAGCAGCGTGTCCTCTGAGGTTAATTCAGAGTTTGTTTTTAAAGCTTTGCTGATCCCGAGGAGACCGGGCCTATGCTCCTTCTCGATGTCCTTGTTTAGTTATTCATAAATCGTACCTGCCCGTCTAAAACCCACCCCACACACATCAAACCTTAATGAGGGGCCTGCCCTCTGAAGCCACTCTTTTTTTTTTTTTTTTTTTTTTTACTTCTTTTACATCACTGTGTTGCTTAGTGGTTATTTACTGGTGGTCATGTTCAGACCTCTATCTTTTCTAGGTTTTGAAGTGCTCGGGCTCTTTCTCTGAGCCTCGTTAAAGTGCGGCGGTTTGTGGAACCGCTAAAGGGAACAGAAACACATTCTTGTCCAGCGTTTTCAGTACAAGTCAGCTCTTTTTTTTCCCCCTGTAACATTAAAAACTGCAGCACCGACTTCTTTAAACCTTGCGTAAATATCCAGGTTACTTTTCATGTACTTCGATGTCTTTGAGTATCATAGTGTGTGTGTGTGTTTTGTTTATTTAATTTCATTTTTTTTTTTTTTTTTAATATACACCACGGTACCATCTGTGGAAATGTGCGAAATTAATCTCTTCCCTCTGAAAGTCCAAATCGCACGCGTTAAGTCTCAGCACGAAGCACTTTCCCTCTTCATCTAAATCCTGCTTTCAAACCCAGCACCTGTATCTAATTCAAGGTGTGCTTGATATCAATTACCAGATGGCAGCGGCGTCAACAAAGATTCCAAAAGGCATGAAATGAATGAGAAGATTTAAGAAAAGGATCTTTTGCCAGTGATCTGATGCTGTGCCGCTGAGGCTTGTGGCTTAGATCACAGTGGAGATCTCTCTTCTAAGAGAGGCCTCGCATTCCTCACCATGGGCATTTAATTGGCCGATGATTAATCTTTAGCTTCTCCTGCTTGACTGTTGTCTGGTTAATTATCATGCAATTAACACCTGCTGTGCAGGGGTTTTGCGCCACATTCATCTTTGCATTCCTTCAGCATCCATGCTTTCTTTTTTTCCCCCTCTCCCTGCAAGCTAAGCTTACATGTGAGCAGTGTCGATTGTTGTCTTCCTTCCGAGGTTTAGAATGTAATGCACAGATCATTGTCTTTATGACCGACAACCTAAATGTCTTTGATTGGTCTCAGTTCTTTTACTTGCTCTTCATGTGTGTATATGTTGTGTGTGTCATTTACATTCATCCAGAGTGACTTACGGGGTCACTCGTATTACAGAGGTGGGACAGAGTAGTGTTAGGAGTCTTACCCAAGGACTCTTATTGGTGTAGCTCAGCATAGTTGTTCAGACTGGGAATCGAACCCCAGTCACCCACATGGTGGGGTGGCTCACTGGAGGATTTACTGGACAAACACACAGGACATATGGTGACATTCCCACATCGCAATGATGATGCTAGAACTGGAATTATGTATTGTGCAGTGCTCTCTCTCTCTCTCTCTCTCTCTCTCTCTCTCTCTCTCTCTCTCTCTCTCTCTCTCTCTGTCTGTCTGTCGTGCTCTCTCATATTGTGATATTTCACTGATCCAGCATATCATAATATTAATAATAAGCTCTGTTTATCAAAGAATGTAAAAAATAAATATTAGGCAAATCAGATTTTGGTCGATCTGTTATGGAAAATGAATTTTACTTTTATATACTCAATACCCTAAGTGCCATAATGTGCATATATATATATATATATATATATATATATATATATATATATATATATATATATATATATATATATATATATATATATATAATATATAATGTATGTATATGTGTGTGTGTGTGTGTGTGTATATATGTATGTATATATATAAATATATATATATATATATATATATATATATATATATATATATATAATATAATATAATATAATATAATATACTGAGAAACAGATGTCTTTTAGTGGTTCTTTTTTTATGTACAATAGATTATTTATTAGCTCTTTTTTTTCTCAATTGTGGCGGTTTGTCAGACGTCATGCCCTGCCTCGGGATTTAGAATGACATAATAATTGGCCTGATTTAAAGCGCTTCTTGTTCCCTCAGAGCTTAAGTTTCTGTACATTTGAAAGACAGATCCCCCTGAAGCTTCTGTTGATAGTAAGGCCTACCAACTTGTCCTAAAGCTGAGAGATTCAGCCGGGTTCTCAGAAGTGCCAAATGCTTTAGCGTGGATGGCTTATCCTCTCTGCCACGCAATGTGAGCACGCGCGCACACTTCTAAGAGGTGTCATGAAAAAGGCCATCACTTCTTTTTTTCTGAAAAAAGAGGAGTCTTTGTTGTGCTTCCACGGGAAATCAAGGCCCTGTCCTGGCCTTCCCCTCCTCTGGCCTCCCTGGAGCTTCTCACCCTCTTATACACCCCCCCCCCCCCACCCCTCCACCCCCCCTCCACTCTCACATCCAGTCGTTCACCCGCGGTTTGAAGTCTTCCTGCCATCGCACTCGCCAGAATCGTCCTCCTGTTCGGCAGCAGACGGGGACTGGCTGACCCAACAACTCTGCCATTTTTTCTGGGGAGAAAAGAGAGACAGATATCAGAAGCACATCCCGAAGGTATGTTTGCTTCATGATGGCTTCATTTTGATAATGGGGGCAAAGGGTCTGAAAGCCAGGAACCCCTGCGGAGGCCATATATTAGTGGAAAGAAAAGAGTTTTGGTGAGACAAAAACACACAGAAGGGGGAAAAAGAGCCAAAGCTGATTTGTCTTTGATTGGCCACACTACATGTCATTGAGTTCAGGGACCAGAATGACATGCCTCTTAGCAATGCCTTTGATCTGGCAGAAGAGCTCCATAATGGAGGCATAATTTAATGAAGCCAATTGGGTAAACAGACCTCATATCTTCAAAGGAGCTGACAAAGTTTCTCCACCTCTGAGCTCTCTTATATGACCACAGTGTCGTTCTCCACACTGGTCTGCCGGTGTGAGGAGGCTGCCCAGGTAAAATTCGTCTTTAACCATAAAAGTATCAGCAGAGATTCATTGGAAACGACCCTCTGTCCATTTAGATGTGCAGCTTTAAACACATATGCCAATAAATGTTGCTGTCAGACAAAAACCTTGTATCTCCAAGCTTTACTTGACTTTCCTGACTTTCAATGGGAATGATTTAAACATATATGGACTTCTGTGTTAATATAAATCCTGTTTGCAAATCGTGGTGCAAACCAAACACCGCATCGGAGCATAAGAACCTGATGCCAGCTGTCGCGGAGATGAAAAAGTCATGGTGTGGATCTGCTTTGCTGCAGCAGGACCTGGCACGCTCTCCGTCTCGGAGTCCACTTTGAATTCTTGAGGAAAATGTAAGGCCATCTGTCCAAAAAAACTGAAGCTGAAGTGGAGGTGGACCATGCAACATGACAACGAGCCAAAACATTCCAGTGAATCCACCAAATGGAAAGAAAGAAGTGAAGAGCTCTGGAGTGGCCAAGTCCAAGCCGAGCTCTTAATCCTGTTGAGTTGCTTGCTTTGGGCAGATGTGAAATGCCATTTGCAAGAAAGCCCTCAAACTTCACGCTGCTGGAAGAGTTCTGGATGGAGGAGTGGGGAGAACTTTTTCTGTTGATATCAGGGACTGTTGGATGGTTCTAGGAAACATCTAATTGAGGGTAGAAATACTAGCAATTAGGGCATAGGCTGTCCTATCGTTTTCGCTGTGTCACAAGTTACAATTTTCATAGTTTTTACATCATCTTTATTGATTGACATTGTTTGAAGGAAGATCTGTATGTCCATCTATCTCAATACAGAACGAAATATTCAACGAAGTGTTCCTTCAGTCCTTCTTATCGCACCTCCAGCTCTTTGCGTGAAATCAGCTCCATAAACCCCCTCTTGTCCACAGTGGCTCCCCGTGGTGTTGTTTTTCTCTCTTGTGTCTCCAGTAGATGGCGACATTGCTCCACACATCTCTGAAGGTTGTGCATCAGTGTTGATGCTTATAGGCATTTTTTGATCATAAGAGTCTCTCCTGGATCCAGCAAGACCTGCTGCTCCCTCAGAAC
Source organism: Acestrorhynchus altus (assembly GCA_034509495.1). NCBI lineage: Eukaryota > Metazoa > Chordata > Actinopteri > Characiformes > Acestrorhynchidae > Acestrorhynchus > Acestrorhynchus altus. The sequence goes on along the minus strand of CM067510.1, from coordinate 3,649,636 downwards.
AGCGCTGCTTCTCTTTGACCCCCTCACTTGCAGAAAGGCAGAAATTAGAGCTAAAAAATGGCCCACATATCCTGAGGACCAGGGGGTGCTTGTGTACTCGCTTGAAGGGAAGACAAAAGCTTGAAGACGTAACTGTGGGTGAATGTTTGTATTCAGTGATTCTAAAGCCCCTGCTCTTTTAAAGGACCTCTAAACTCTTAAGCTTTGCCCCCAGCATTCGATGGTCTTATCTGCAGCCAGATATCTAACTGTAGCTTTTGTCTGTCATTACCGTGAGCTCCTACACTGGAACAGGGTCAGCTCGGCTCTCAGTGCGAGCTGGAAATGGTTGCGCACTACGTGAGAGAACTTTCTCTTTCATTGCACTGGCAGCGATTAGGACAGTTGGCATGAAATAAAACGTGCGAAGGACAAATCTCCAGTTATGCTGCACTGGGAAGTAGGTGATGGTGAACCCTGCTCTGAAAGGATCCTGGAACTACACCAGTGACCCACATCCTGTAACAGGGAACAAAACAGAAGACAAATACAGGCATGAAGTGGATTATTTATATTTAATATCTGTGGTTATTACAGTCACATGCACAAATAATGACCTGCAGAGGAGGCTCAGCCATTGATCTTCTGTTCCATGCCACTGCCCCTTTTACCGGACTTCAGCTTGTTCCTCTGGAGATCATTGATGCTTTTCCAAAGCCTTCATTCAATCCACTATCCTTGAAACCTTGAGCACAAGTTCATTTTCATGATTAAAAATCCCTTTTTCTGTGCATTTATGTCTTTTGTATGGTGTTTGCGTTGAGCACTTATGTGCAAAGAGGAGATGACCTTCATCTGCAAAGAGGAGATTAATAATATTATATGTTTGGTTAAAAAAGAATAAAGCTGCTCTTGTCAAACCAATTGTTATTTTTATTCTTTAACTGCAATTTGGAAATGCAAAATTGAGTGAGCTCTTATAATCTTTTGTCCTTTTTTGTTACACATTTTCTATTTTTTTGACAGTTTCAGTTTTCGGTTCTATCAAATCAAAGTTACTCAGTGTAATCATCTCTTCCTGTCACTTTGCACATCATATTTAAATTTTTGATTAAAGATAAATATTTCTTTTACTTCAGTGTAAAAAAAACAATGCATAAAAAAATGCAACCTGATCAAATAGATATTGATTATTGTGGCTTTAAATGTTGTGCAAATATTATCTCTACATTAAGTAAATAAGTAGCTTTTGGTTCCTTAATTTATGATCTTGAATTGTAAATTTTGTATAAAGACCGAACCTGCTTTTACTGGAAATACAAATGTTTTCTGCTCTTTATTCCCCAAAAAACGTCCCCATTTTCTCTTTGTCACCCCGGGTCGAGTGTCCTCCTCATTATTCATTCAGGGTTTAATTTGATAATGTTTTTCCCAGTTGCTGGTGCTCAAGGACTGGAACGGATCCTCTATAACTTTCTCCAAGTTTCCGTTCCTTTTGGGGCTTATTGAAAAAAGCAGCTGAACATAGGTTTCCTAATTAACTTGATGAAACCCCTCGAGAACTTTTTGCTGCTGATAAGAGTTGTTCACTTTTAATCATTGTTACTGATGATAACATGCCTCAGATTTTTTTTAAGACCTGCTGCAGTTTTTACTGCAACTATATTTAGTTTTATGCACAACATTTTTTTTTTTCTTTCTCGCAAACAAGGCTTTTGAGTTCCCCGAAATCAAAACCCCAAACTTGTCTCTAAGATTCCTTGTTACGAAGCTCAAGTCATCTATTACAGCAACTTCTACAAAGAAGAGGCACGACATACATATATGAGCTGGATGTTGGACTCTTTTAATCGTCTTAGATTAGAACCAAACATGGATCCTGGAAACCGGGGATTGTTCTGCCGTTGTTTACACCACTAAGGAGGCAACACAGATTTGGGTCTAATTGTCCTCTGGAGTTTAACAAGCCCTCAATCCTGCTAAAGTCCCAATAACGCTCTCTGATTACAAACCTTGCGCATTTATTATGGAAATCCCCTGAATTGAGGCTTCTTTTGCAGAGATAGGCCGTTTTAAAGGAAGAATAAATCAATCTTTTTGAATGCGTCTTTTATTGGGGACTCGTTTTAGCCCGAGGATCTTGTGGATTGGTGGAGGGAAAGCTGTGTTTTGATAGCCAGCGATGGGATTGTGTGGCTTTGCGAGATCAGTTCTGTGGCGCATGGTGTAATCGCAGTGATGGGAAGATGATGAGGTGAAGGACTGTGTCACTCGGAGGAGAAAATCAAGCCTCCGTGGCTGGAAACGAGGAGATGGTGCACTTAATGAGAAGGGGACGCTTTCTCTGAGCCAGCCAGCCAGCCAGCCAGCCACGGCCCCGTCAAAACGATGCTGTGGCTTTCTTAAATATATATATTTCATTTCAGAATGTATACTTCGATACACAGCATGCTGCGTGCTTAAATTCACATGCCGTCAGATGTTTGAACGGGAATAAAATGCATCTTCCAGTCAACTGAAATATTAAGTGAAAGGCAGCAGTTGTTTTGCTGCAACCTATTCTTGTGCAGCTGATTGATGCATATGAATCACGTGAAGAGGTACTGTAGGCTTTAGATTGTTTACAGTACACGTGGCCGCCGTATCTGACGTGATGAATAATTCTCCATTTATCTGCATTACGTAGAGTTTCTCAGTGACACCGATCACTGATCTGCAGGGCGGATTTCATTGTTTAGGACAGTCGAGTCTGCACATAGGGTGTGTGTGTGTGTGTGTGTGTGTGTGTAAGGGAGACAGGAGGCAGGAGAATCAGACGAAGCGGAGCTGTCTCCTCTCTGGGCCTATTCCTCCCAACCACATAAACTGGAAGTGACATGTGACACCGCTAGAAAGTGATAAATTGACATCTGGGACGAAAAAACGTGACAAAAAATTTTTGATTTGCCATACTGGCTTAACTATGAAAAATCATGAAGTATTTATGAAATGCATTATGAATCATTGGTTATTTCTTTTTTTTTTGGGGGGCTCTTCTTTTTAAAAAAGCACGTCCCGGCGAGAGCAAGAAAACCTAGACATCCCCAGCTGCTTTGACATCCACTGGCTCGTTCCCTTTTTTAGTGCAATATATTTACAGGGTCGTTGAAATCTGTAAATGATTTCAAAGTTTCCCACTCCAGGGGCATTTCTTTTCCTCTGACTTAAGTGCCTCTAATGAGGGGCATGTAAAGGGATGAGAGGGTTCTTTTGGTTGTCTCCGAGAACGTTTTGGCTGGAAATCTGTGCCTTTTTTTTTTTTTTTTTTTTTTTTTTTTTTTTTTTAAGCCTGTGGTGGAAACGTACTATAGTCTTGATCAAAATTACACTCTACAACACACAGCACATAGTTGCTTGTTTTTCCAGCATGAAGGGTTGTCCACCTTAGGGAGACACACACGCAAGAAGGCAGACACTGACAGGAAGACCAGCCAGCAAGGTCATGCGTTCCTCGGTGCAGGCGTTTTCTGCCTTAAATCTCGGTGAACTTAGCATGTGTAGAGTCTGATTCTTCAGAATCTGCTTCAGCTTTTTTTTTTTGTCTTTTTTATTAATTTATATTTGCAGCATCGAAGGAGAAAGACAGAGAAATATTTATTGGTTCTGTAGTAAAACTCCTTTGACTTTTGACTCGTAGCTGTTCACTGCTGAATTAATTGCATTAGCCCACCACGCTCTTTTTCTGTCCGAGTCAGAGACGCCTTCTGCCGCTCGTATCTGACCTCCCTTTCTGAAACAGAACACTTCAACTAACACAGAGCTGTATTTCACAGCATGTTCAAGACCTTTTGAAATTCACATTGCACCTGTACTCGTGTTTGAACTTGAAGGTAAATCCATTTTAAAGCTCGCTCTTAAAATATAACGGCACTTTAAATGGTACTTTTGAGGGATGCCATAGAAGAGCCACTTTTGGTTCTAATGTATGAAGAACCAAGTTTGTAACAGAGTTGAGTGTGATTGTGAACAACCTCACACTTGATTGGTAACGGTTGTTCTGTCCACGTATCTTTGTTAAGAACATGGTTCTTTGTAGAAACAAAAGTGGTTCTATGGTTCATCCCTCAAACAACCGTTTAATGTAGCCTTATATTTAAATTTGGGCTGAATATTTGGCAACCAAAATTAAATTGGGCTGAAAATGGCAATAAAAGCACTTTCTGAGCTTATAATAATTTATACCATTTAATGACATTTTTGACAACGTGATCAAATCACAGCCTGATTGGAGTGATGCAGTCTTGCACACTTTGATCCTGTGATTAATAATCTATTCTATTAAAATGTTCTGATATGCTGAGATTCTGATTTTCGGGATCTGTAAGCCAAACTGTTCATGTTTTTGAGTATTTAAGTATTACAACAATACTATAAAAATAATAATAATAATAATAATAAACAATCATCTGTAAGCATTTTAAAGTCATAGTCGATGAACTGAGAATGGCTGTTTGCACATGTTGTTCTGCACTTCAGGTGAGGGCTGGGCAATTCATCGAAAATGACCTCTAACCTCTAACCTACGCAATCATGCCCATGATATTTATTTCCCTTTTTTATTGTTAATACTTTTTGAAAATTCTCTTAATTAAAAATGAATAATTTGTTGTCCACATACTGTCCCCTTAGAAACGTACTACTGTGAGTGTAGTCACGTTAGTCTGCCATGTACAGTCCGTAACGTGGAGGAGAACTTCAATTAAAGAGCATCTCGAGTCTTTTGGACACGTTTTGACGACACCGAAGGAACAAAAAAAAAATAATGGTCCATTAATCGTGATCAAGGTAACATTTTCACTTATTCATGATATTGATTTGAGGTCAAATTGTCCAGCACTTCTTCCAGCTTCATTTAAAAGAAGCACAAACCTACATTTTCACTATATAAGTCTTGCAGTGGTGAGAAAAGTGGTAAAATGAATCCGACGTTGCCAAAAATCGTGTTCGGTATTCGGTAATCTGACTTCGGCCAAATGTTTTATATTATTTGCTTTTGGGTTCGGCTGAAATGGTCTATTCCTCGTTTAAACAGTGTGGTTTTTAAGCGAGGGATGAAGGGCCTCCCTTCCAAGTTCTTCACATGTCCAACTTAGTACCGAAAATCTTCGTACCACCTAAGGATGCAACGGCCCTACGCTGGCTGTGGCTGTTTTTCACCTTCAGAAAGAGCGGTGTTGTAAAGTGTGGGTGGAGTTACGTTGAGTTTTCTGAGGCTTTGGCCTAAATCTTATTTGAATCTGCTTAATGGGAAGTGGAGAAGTATGCATGAATATGTAGCGTTAATGATGTAGTTAAGCTCCTACGCCTGTTTAGCATTCGTATGCAAATGACCTGCCTATTCAGCCTAGACAATGGGCGTGCTGGAGAAAGGCCTTAGTAGGACCGTGTTTAGAGTAGCCTATCCACACTCACACGCGGACACACACATTTGCGCACACAATAATAAACGCTGGTATCTCCGTGACCAGCAGGTTGTATTCTTAGATGAGACGCTCAGAATAGACATCAGACAGTGGAGTGTAACATAAAGCGAGGTCAGTAGATGAACCACTGCCAAAGCTAAGAAAGAGTTAAAAGTGTGTGGGGTGTTTTTTTTTTTTTTTTATTGTTTCCAAAAGAGAGATGGAGAGAGATGTTGAGAGAAAGGCATGGGGGAGACATGGAGAAAAAAGTTCTTTTCTGTGGAAGGTTCAGTGAACCATATGTAGGTAGCCACAGGCTAATGGGCGATTGGTCCCTTGCTCGCCAGGTATCCTGTGCCTTAGAAATCCCTCCTCCATTTCCTCTAATCTCACCTTTTCTCTGGCGCTGACCCAGGGAGGCCCGTTTTATTCCCCACTGCACGCCAGAGGAGAGCGCTGTGATGGGAGCGGGCCTGGCCCTGCCTGCTCTGGCAGGCTCCCTCCCCACCGGCTCTTCTCTATTGATTTCTGCTCCGCTGCCTAGCCGGGGTCTGCTCTGCCAGCGCCCGCACCAGCCCCTCTCCCAGCCCAGCATTAATGTGCGGGAGAGAACGGCACGGAGAGGAAGGGGGAGAGAGAGAAAACCGCCTTTGATTTTTCATTAGAAATGCTTCCATATTTTAATATCGAGTTTAATCGGCTCTTGTGCCTTAAAGAAATACCCGTTCGCAGCGACTCCCCGGCCTTCAAGAAGTATATGCTGCTTCTTCAATCAAACGCAGTGGAATTTGTTCCTTTGTTGGGAGTTCAGTTGTGATCAGATTCCTGCCCGCTTCCCTCGGCCCTTCACGACGGGAGGAGAGGAGTCGTCAGTGTTATCGACTGCTGCTGCTTTATGAACAATAAAAACACAACTTTGCAGAAAAATCTAGACCTTAAAGACACGATAAGCACATTCACTTTCGGTGAAATCAGGGTTTGTCTATAATAACATTCTCCTCCCTCCTTTAATGTAGGTGTTGTTCTACGCTTTGGTTTTTATGCTCTACATATTTTGCAGGGACTGCTGGTCAGATTACATGTGATTCAGATTTTCTAATAAGTTCCAAGCTCTGCAGAGACACGGTCGCACGGTCGAACACCTTAAAGTTGGTGTGTACAAAAGTAACACATATATATATGTATGTGTGTGTGTGTGTATATGTGTATATGTGTATTATATATATATATATATATATATATATATATATATATATATATATATAGTATATATATATTAATATCATTATCAATAATACACATTATTATTAAGAGAATCTGTATGATGAATAATGACCAACTACACGTTATTTTTATGATATATATGAGTGCAGTTAGTCCTGTTTGTCTGAAATATTGTAAATATTAAATATTACAGTGTCAAATTACTTCACTAAGTATCAGACATTATTTGCAGAGCAGTATTTAAGAATCTATCAGTTTATGTATCTTTTTGTCAAAACTTACAGTAAATATTGTGCATCAAAAAAGGTAGTTTCATATATATGTATATATATATATATTACACACGTGTGTGTGTGTGTGTGTGTGTGTGTGTGTGTGTGTGTGTGTGTGTGTGTAAAAGTGGCACTGCTAATAATGTCCTGTCCTGGTATGTTATCTGTTACTGTATGAATCTGTTGCTTGAGGATCTGATTCGATCTGACGGGTGGATTGACTGCACTCGGCTTCGCAGGTCCACCCCCAGTGAATCTGCCGTGTCCATTTATTGGCCACCATGTTTGTTTCAGCCTTTGTAAGAATTCGCTCGGCGTGGTTGTGAAACACAATGCTTCACGCATTAAAGCCACAAACCCCTAACCTGTGTGCTAATGAGAGGCCCCATGCTGTTATCTGAGGCCTGTGTTCTTCACGTCCCCTATAATTTTATTAAGTGACGAACATAAATGTCATGTCTACACATAAACACACGCCTTTGGCCGTCTATCTTACAGACCCACACTTTCTCTCTGATGATAGATTGAACGGATTATGAGGCGCATCTAAAGAAAGCCCCAAAAAGGAGACCCTCCCGCGGTAATTGCTGTTTGGTCCTTTTATCTGATATTTTATCAAACGCAAATAAAACGGAACACTTATTTAATTGAGCAGCATCCACCAACATTTGCACGTGCTATGAAAGAGCAGAGGAAAACACGGTGTGTGTATATGTGTGTGTGTGAGGGTGGGGGAGATGGAGAGACTGTGTGTGTGTGTGTGTGTGTCTGCTACACGCTGCTCCTTTTTGCTTGTGGAGAATGTTAGCCCCCAAGTTAGGATGAGATGCATTATTTAAGACTCTGTTGTGATAGTGCAGCCTGCTCGAAAAGGTCTTTGCTTTCTTTAACCACCACAGATCATCCCGTCTTATAGCACTACCACTGGACTCTAGCCAGTTGACCATAATGCTACACGCCATGAGGAATAAATAAGACGGAAACCAGAAGCACACAAAATTCAGCCCGAGTTTCTGTTCTTGATCTAGCAGCCTGCGTTCGGCGGCGAGGGGTAAGAGGTGTGGAAATGGGGGCTGTTCACACTGATTATTTCAGATACCGGTAGTCGATCCACGTCTGGTGTTTATTTTCCCTTTTCACACTCGAGGTGCTAATTCCTCTTAAACGTGTTCAGGAGATTATTAGAGTAGGTTAAATGGCAATTTGAGGCAGACACACATCGCGTTTGACAAAAGTCCATTAAGTCAAAATCACGACTGGCCAGACATTTCCCACTGGTGAGAAATACTTAATGAAACACACTTTGTAAATTAAATATCATTAATTACTCTTTTCACGCCACCAGCCGTAGCGCGGGTAAAAATAAAGAGCAGAGAAAGTGG